>PVJH01001306.1:0-218391 GCA_004026705.1 Nesogale talazaci | reverse complement strand
ATGGCAGGCATAGGAACATGTGACCAAGCGCTTTTTATTTTCTCCAAACTTACATCTTCAACTCCATCTCTAACACCCCACTTGCTTTATTTCTCTTTAATAAAACTCCTTCCTACCAGTTACAAACTGGTCTTCTTGAACTTCTCTTTGATTTGAACTAAGGATAGTATCTCAAATAGAACAGCTTTGACCATAAAAAGAAGTCTGTAGGTTTATAATAACACTAAAAGGAAAGGTGGATAGAGTCAATATTATATTTTTTATGACTCATAATGTATCATGAATACAAAGAAGTCTAGAGACCTCTATTTTTAGGAGTAGGTATTAAGCTTTTATCTGTGATACATTGCAGTGATTTTTACTCTTTGATAAGGGCTTGCACAACTTCATATTTATACATTGAATTGTATTCTGTGAGATAAACTTATGTACACTTCATTATAAATCTCTTTTCTGAACATATAATCTGATAAACTGGATTATATGAAGAGAATGTAGTATAAGGAAGGCTTATTAATGACCTGCAATATGGAGGGAGCACAGCTTGCTTGCTAAAAGTGAGCAGGTCTTGAAGCACTTGCTGATATAGATCGAGGATTACAGCCTTCAGTATGGATTACTACTCAACATGAAGTAGACCAAAAGCCTTACAACTGGAGCAATAAGTAACACTATGACAAATGGATCGCACTGACTGTACATCTTATAATAAAAAAATGGATGATTTATTCTTCTAGTAGTTCATGGTATAGTCACTATTCAAAATATGCTAATTCTCTCTCCATACTCAAAAAACTACATGGTGTAAACAGCCTTAATACATCTGACTCATACCAGTTTATTGACCCTTTAAGTTGATGGGTAAAGTACAAATGATAAAATTTACCTCAAGGACTTAAGTAAAATTTACTGATATTTAAGTCAAAGCTATCATAAAAAATATAAGATCCCTTTGGAAAATCAAAATAGAGTTGATCATTGTGTTCCTAAGGCTGATATAACTAAATTCCACTTAGTGCCTTTAAACAAACTGTATTGTCTCACAGAGCTAGACTGTTAGTTCAAATTCAGAGCACGATCAAGATATGGAGGAGGGGTGTGGGGTGGGGTGGGTTAATGAGTTCAGGAATGAAGAAAATGTTCCAAAACTGATAATGGTGAGAACAATTCTTCTTGATGTGATTTAACTACTGAATTGTTTATGTGAATTATATGCCAATAAAACTGTTGGGGGTTAGGGGTAGGCTTGAAGGTAAACAAGCAGCCATCTAGCTCAGAAGCAATAAAACCCACATGGAAGAAGCACACCTGCCTGTGTGATCACAAGGTTTTGAAAGGATCTGGTATCAGGCAACCAAGAAAAAAAGTAAAATAATTGTGCATGAGGGTGAGTGAGAAGTGGGGATCCAAGACCCATCTGTAGGCAACTGAACATCCTCTTACAGATGGGTTGTGGGGAGGAAATAAGCCAGTCAGGGAGCAGTGTAGCAATAATAAAACATACAGCTTTCCTCTAGTTCCTAAATGCTTCCACCATCGCTACTGTCATGGTCCCAATACTACCTTATATATCTGGCTAGACAAGAGGATGCACACTGGTGCAGATAGGAGATGGAAACACAGGGAATCCAGGTCAGATGATGCCTTCAGGACCAGTGGTGAGAGTGGCAATACACAGAGGATAGAGGGAGGGTGGGGTAGAAAGGGGGAATCGATCACGAAGTTCTGCAAATAGCCCCCTTGCTAGGGGTTAGACAACAGAAAAGTGAGTGAAGGGAGATATCAGGCAGTATAAGATATGACAAAATAAAAATGATCTATAAGTTATCAGGGGTTCATGAGGGCAGGGAGAGCAGGGAGGGAGGAGGAAAATGAGCTAATAGCAAGGGCAAGTAGAAATGTTTTGAGAATGATGATGGCAACAAATGTTTAAATGTACTTGACACAATGGATGTACGCATGGATTGTGATGAGTTGTAGATGCAACCACCCCTCAAAATATGATGTAAATACTGATACAAAGTATGTATGTATGTGTGTGTATATATGTGTGTGTGTGTGTGTATATATATATATATAAAGAGAGAGAGAGAGAGAGAGAGAGAGAGAGAGAGAGAGACTATAACTGTATGAACCCTGAATGAAATGATTTATAAAACCTATGGGGTGGGGAGAAGAGGCTATAGGATAAGATATTTTTCTTGTCTATTCTAGGCATTAATTGATATTTCTTGGTGAGTATATGAAACCTCAGATACATGTCTTCCTCTTATACATCTCTGACTAATTTCTTTTATAAAGGGACCACTTATAGAATTAGAAGATACCTTAAACCTGCTTGATTAGTGCTAACTGTAAAAAAAACTTTAAGAATTCTATTTCAACCATGGCTGTTTTTATGGTAGCAGATAGACTTTAAACATATTGTAGCAGATGTTTTTCATGTTTACCTTTTCCTCCATGTTTGATTCTCTGTGGCCAACACATAGATATATCCCTGACTTGACCCTCAAATTAGAACTAGATGGTGCCAGATTTTCTGGAAGAAAATGTATTGGAAGGTCATTGGTATACTGGGAGAAAAATGTGGGACAGAAGTCTGAATCATAAAAAAACTAAGCATACTAGGTGAATGGAGACCAGTAGAAGCTCCAAGTCTCTAGCTCTTTGTCATCCTTTAAGTGTGGGGAAAAAACTCAGACGTGTGGCTTCATTTTTAACCAAGGAACACAATAATGCTTAGGAAGGTATACACACCTTCGAGCAATCAATAATTTGATCTCAAAAGGCAGAAACCCCATGGAGTCATTCTACCCTGCACTTTAGGGCCACTAGCAGTCAGAATCGACTCAACGGTAATGGGTTTTGGCAAAGCTAAACTGTTTTTATTTTGCTATTTACAGATTTTTAGAGTGTAATCTCATTAATTAAAACAACAACAGCCCCATACATATATTTTATTATGAGGTCTTCACTCTAACACCTATGCAGACTTGTTTCCTGATTAATTACAAAGCTGGGATTCATAGGTCACTGTTCTATGTGAGGAGCAGATTACTCTCAGACATTGTTAATTCACTATTGATCATTTTAAACTCTTTGGCACCAAGTAAAAAGACTCATTTGGAATAATTTATGAGTATTTGTATTTTTTATGGAACTTTTAAAGTCTATTCAGCCACTTCCATAGTGGAATTGATTATTTTCAATATGCTCAATAGTCACCATTTCTACCCCTCCTATAGAAGTTGCAAGTTATTAAAACTGTTAAGTAGTAATTCTATGGCAATTAATAAGAATTTATTTATATATAAGATTTTATTTATAAGGACATATGTCTCTTTATGTATATCTTTAGAGCTGTGTGTTCTATTTAGTGGTGAATTTTTCATCTTTCCCCCTGAAGAGTCCCTCCAAAGAGTTGAAAATGATGAAGGAAGGCTTTTCACCACTAACATGACTTAGTGTTATTTGCACAAAAATAATTAAGCTCTAAATAAGTAACTTTAACTCTTCTTCAACCAAAAGAATGATTTGTGGATCATTTTGCTGGGTTCCTGTCACTGGAAGGTGACCTAAAAAATTCAGTTCTTATAATTAAAAACAAATGTACTAATGCAAAGAAACTCCACAATTGGTCCTGCTCAGGCAAGACCAATTTGTCTTGTGACTATCATATTAGTAGATATAGGGGCCATTAACATTTAGAGCAAACATACGTAACATATGGCAAAACTGTTAGATTTCACAAATTGAATAAGAATTTATGTTGATTAATTATTTGACTTATATTGTCCCTGGAACTTACTTATTGAAAAAGTTGAAATTTTAAAAATAGTTATTTAAGAATAATTTAAATCAAGTGGTTAGAGAGAAAATAAAAGATTGATGTTGAACTGAGAAGGCTCACTCCTAAGTTTCCGATATGCCATGATTTAAGAAGACAGCTACCTGGCCGACTGCTTGGGGGGGAAATCCATCTGCAGGTCCATTGCAAAGATATTGAGATGATAAAGCACACATCATTAATATCACATGCAGAAACCATTTTGCTGAAATATATTTCAAGGCAACCTGCAGCCTTTCATCAAAGGAAACTGCCATAAATTCAAGAATACTCCCAAAATAATACATCTTCTCTAATAATGAAAAACAACCTAAGGATGTTTCCTCGTGGTTCATTGTTCTCCTTCGGAATCTGTACACAGACCAAGAGGAGAGCTCAAGGGGATACAATGTCATTTTTTTTTAACTTAGCCAAGCGGTATCACCACAAAATAATCTGAGGTGGTACTCTATTTCTTGGAACTGTAGCTAGAATAACCCTTAGATTTGGAGATGTGTAAACTTTACTTACTCCTGGCATGTTTTCAAGGGGCACAGACCCCTAAGGGATGCCATCTGTGGTAAAATGGAAAGATATCAAAGTAGGGAAAGATCGTCAACAAAACGATGAATGTTGTGGCCACAGAATAGACTCGAACCCAGCAGGGGTGTGGTGATCGCAGAGGAACCAGCAGGATGTTCTTTTCTTGTTCATGGGGGGCTATCATTGATTGCACCTAACAGCAGCAATCAAAAATCAGGGTAGTCAAATAGATGAAGACTTTTGACAAGATGAATAGATACAGTGGTTCTATCAATAGACTCACACACAAAAAATAAATAGTGAGCATGGCACAGAACAAGGCCGCGTTTCATTCTGTTTTAAACAGGGTCACTCACTATAGATTAGAATTGACCCAAAAGTACCTGACAACAAAAGCAATGAAATGCTGCGTATGAAGATTTTCTTTCAAAAATGCTTGGCTGTCAAACATAATGTTAAAAATCTATGTTAAATTTGAGTGAACATTTACAAACTAGTCCAGCAAATAGTGGTACAGTTATTATTTCAGTACATGTGTAAACATGTAATTGAAATTACAAAGCTTCATGTACTTAGTAAAGAATCTCATTATACTTATTACTTTTCTGCCATGTAGCAGGAATGCCAATTTTGTTTTGTTTTTTGGGGGGGTATAACTGCCCTTGAGTAGGAGTAGGAGACCCAGCCTTGCTCCTAGAGAGCTGCTGCTGGATTTGAAACGTCAACCTAGTGAGCTGCAGTCCCGCACTCAATCACTGTGCCACCGGGGCTCAGCAGGAATGCATATTTATATAGAGAAACAAGTTATTCAAACTCCTCTAATACTTTTGCTTCATAAGTGTACAAGACACCTGCACTTCAGGAAATATATTTCTTCCCTGCTACAGCACTTTTTTCAATCATTTTCAAGCCTGTCTGAACTTTAACTTGGAAAAAAAAATCAAATGTAAATGTATTTCTGCAGTACAAGCACAGATCCATGAGCATAGGATTTAAGCCTTCTTTTGAGGATTTTTCACTTGGATATTATATCTTTTTATTTTATTTATCAGAGCTCTTACATCTCATCACAATCCAAAAATTCATCAATATGTCAAATAGATTTATACATATGTTGTCCTCCTCATTTCAAAGCATTGTCTTTCTCCTTGAGCCCTTGATATCAGTATCTCATATCCCCTCTCTCTCCTTACCTTCCCTCCCTCATGAACCCTTGATAAATTAGATTAGTATTCTCACATCTTACATAATTCTCTGTTACTCTTCACCCTCTTTTCTGATATTATATCAAACTCTAACACCCCTTGCAGAAGTTATTTCTTACATTTCAGACATGTAAAGGTATCTGAGTAGATAAGACAAAAATCATAAAATATCAAAATGGTACATTTTATCAAAATAAAGAAATATTCTTTGAAAGGCACAGTTAAAAAAGCAAGCCACAAACAAAAAAAAATATTTGCAAAATACACAACTGATAAAAAAGTTATATCCAAAATTTATAAAACAATTTTAGAACTCAGTAATAAATGACAATTGACTTAATATTGAATAAGCAAAGACTGTGTAAAATGCTAATCAATAAATGCAAAGACTTGTTTTTGAGTGAGGTGATTTTCTCATTCGGTCTCCCAACAACGAGGGGAGGTCTCTACCTAATACTAGTGACCTGTATCATTCCTTATTTACACATCTTAGAGTCACTTCAACAGTGGAGATCTCTCCTCAAATGGGGTCACTTTCACATGTTGTGGGGAGAGGGAGGCTTCCTATCAATATCTGCCATATAACATTGTTCTAACATCACCCCAAATCAATACACACAAAAAGGCATGGTGAACCTTAATGGAAATTAAAGTCCAGAAGTGTGTAGAACATGTTATGTCTTGGATTATGTGGTTAACCTCTCCTGTTTGTGGGAAAACCAGGTGGAGGAACCTGCAATGGGAGGAAGCCATCTGACATCACTTTATATAGACCCCCAAGGGGAAAATGCATCTGGTGTAATGTTCCTAATTGGACACTTTAAGTAGGACTTCATCTAGTTCTTGGTGACGGAGGCTGTGTACTATAGGCAACTCGGGCTATAGATTGTCCTTTGAAGGTGCACTATATCCTTTAAAGGTCATATCAGAAGGCTCTGATTTGGAAATCCCACTAAGCAGACTGGAGTTTACCTTAGAAACACCTGTAGCAGGTAAAAGGAACTGAAAACCTCTCTTGAATACAGCATGTTAACACTCAAGTGTGAGAAGAAGAAGATGGCTACTGTCCCATGGTAATAGATTTGGAAGTCATTGAACTTTGGTTCCACCCTCTTACTTTGAGAGTGCCCAATAAATGGCAATTTAAGATATATATATATATATATATATGTATATACATATATACACACATATAAATCTTTATTTTCTAGCAACTGGTGAGTGCATATGAGAAACTGTGGTATATCCATAAAATGGAACTCTTCAGCAATGTAATATTTTTGCATTTCTAGTTAACATTATGCTAGGCATTGTCTATATGTCTCCTGGTTCCACTGAGCAATAACATAAATTGTTTTCTATTATCATTTCAGGGGTAAAAGATTGGGCCACCGTCTCTATTAGAGATTTTAAAAGCTTAAAGTTACAAGATCAGGTCAGGGTCCTCAAACTATCTTGGTTGAGGGATGGTTTCTGATCATGCAGACCCCTAGTACTCCGATTTCCATCAAGAAAACAATAAGGAAAGGTCTTAAGAGTGAGCCTCACTTTCCTTAGGAATGCAAACGATGTCCCACCCAACACAGATTGCGCAGGGCAGTCCCTTTAACATGACTGGTAAGTGGTTACACACCATACCGGGGAAGGGCTGAATCTTTAGATTCAACATGAATTTAGGGTGCCTACTGTGCACTGTAGCTACCCACAAATCTTATGTTCATAATCTAAGTCCTAATATCTACATAGCTTAATAGAAAAAATTAATATGCTTAATCATGGTAGGTTTCTTCCTTTATTTACCATGTAAAAAATGAAGTGTCCTACAAAAGATAAATAAAAATAATAACTCCCATCATTTTAACTTTTCAACTTATTTTTTATAATAGAAGAAAACTAGAGGACAATCCACATTTTCAGAGTTCATAGTTTATTCTAGATTCCATAGCTTCTGTTGTAAAACTATTTGCAGAAAACTGGTCTCCAAACAAGCTCTCCGCTCTTTATACTGAATTGAATAGCTCTTTCTAAAGGAATGTCGGTGAAAGATTGGGATCAAGTTTAAACAATAACAAAAGTGAATTCAGCTGTATTATCTTTGGAGAAGTGGTCAGACTAATAGCGCAGAGTGGGTGACTTATGCAATAGATCCACATCTTCAGAGGCTAGTAGCCCAAACCATGGCCCTGACCATGTGGATGCTGTGTGGAGTTTCTAATAAATTCTTTCTTTTCTTTGAGTCTTGCTGTTTATGGTGCTGCCCGGAGCTTTATGCTACTGACAGACCCATCTATGTCTGGACTCAAGTAGATTTGGCTTCCTCCGTCCTTGCCTCTGGCGGCCCTGGCAGCAGAGTTGGCTATGTGCTGCAGCGCAAATCCAGAAGCCATTCTGCTCCTGGGGAGGAAGATGAGGCTGTCTACTCTGAAAAATACTATACTCTCCCAAACACAGAGGGTCAGTTTTATGATGCTGTATAGGCTCACTGTGTGTCAGGAGTCACTCGATGATGGTGAGGTGTTTTTCTTTTCTTTTTTTTTTTTTTTTGCAGTTTGTATTTTCATTTGGTCTTCATTTCGTCAGGCACCCACGGAGAAGGGATGAGGACTAGGACCCACTCTGTTCCAAGTTCCTTGTTTAACTTATCTGATGTGAAAAACACAATTGTTTTAATTGGCATGCATATGCCAATATTTGATGTCTGTATGGAATAGCACATCATTTAAAATTGGAGAAAAATGCTTTTCTCCAAGAAGAACTTGGCTCCACAGAATGGAGAGACATAAGTAATATCTGCTTAAATTATACAGGTTTCCATCATGATGAAATACTTACTAGTTACTGAGGTAACATTTGAACAAAGCAACGCCATAGACTATTTGGAACTCTATCCATTGGCTGCTTAATTTGACCTCCAGAAATTCAAATTAAAAACCCATGTCCTTATTTTAGTATTCATTTTCAGTTAATTTGCAACAGCTTTATTGGCATGTAATTTGTAATTTATACAATTCAATAGTTTAACCATATCGGTAAGAGTAGTACAATCATCACCAGAGTCAGGTTTAGAACACAGTCTTCATTCTTTTATTTCTTTTTTTTCTTTTTAATGAATCATTTTATTGGGGGCTCATACAACTCTTATCACGATCAATACATACATCAATTTTATGCAGTTCACATTTGCACATTTGTTGCTATCATCATTCTCAAAACATCCTCTTTCTACTTAGGCCCCCGGTATCATTTCCCCATATTTCCCCTTCCTCCCCAGTCCTCCTCCCCCATGAACCCTTAATACTTTACAAATAGTCTTTGATTTGTCATTTCATACACTTTCCAATGTGTCCCTTCATGCACTTCCCAGTTGTCCATACCCAAGGAAGCAAGTTATATGTAGATCCCTGCAATTGGTTCCCTCTTTCTATTCCACCTTTCCTCCATCCTCCTGGTATCACCACTCTCACCACTGGTAATGAAAGTCCCAAGAATTTGTCCTGGATCCCTCATCTTTCAGGCTCCATTATACATCCCCTGGTTTAGCTGAATTTGTGTGGTAGAATTGACATCATGTTTGTGATTGAAAGGAAACATTTAAGAACTAGAGGAAAGTTGCATATTTCATTTTTGGTACATTGTACCTTGACTGGCTTGTCTCATCTCAGTGACACCTCTGTAGGGGGCTTTCCCTTCACCTATTGCTGAGCTTTGGGTCCCCAATCTGTACTCCTCCTCATTCATAATGATATAATTTTTAGTTATTTGATGCCTGACACCTGATCCCTTTGACATCTCATTGTCACACAGGTTGGTGTGCTTCTTCAATTGTAGGTTTTGTTGCTTCTCAGCTAGATGTTTACCTTCATGCCTTTAAGACCCAGATGCTATATCTTTTGATAGCTGGATACCATTGGCTTACTTCACCACACTTGCTTGTGAACACTTTTGTCATCTGCAATCATTTCAGAAAAGTAGCCATGTAATGTTATGATTTTTAGTTCTTTGAAGCCTGATAACTGGTCTCTTGGACACTTCTTGGCTCCCACAGTGCTAGTGTGATTCTTCCATGTGGGCTTTGTTTCTTCTGAGCTATATGGCTGCTTGTTTATTTTCAAGCCTTGAAGGTCTGAGATGCTACATCTTTTGATAGCATCTTTCTTTCTTCACCATATTTGCTTATGCATGTTTTTGTCTTCAGTGATCATGTTGGGAAAGTGAGCATCATGGAATGTCAATGGGATAGAAAAAAGTGTTCTTGCATTGTGGAAGTAGTTGATTTGAGGTCCCATGCCCATCTGCTGTCTTAATACTAACCCTAGAAGTATATGCACATAGATATTTTTCCATATCAGTATATATGAACATGTTTGCCTAAGTACATGCCTGTAATTAGACCTTTATAAATTGCCTTTAACCCCCCAGTTCTTTCCTCTATTTCTTTTTACTTTCCTCTTGTCCCACTATCATACTAAAACTCCATTTGGGTTTCAGTATTTTTCTCTCTGTTATATTATTCTTGATCAATCCCTATCAGGCCTCTCAACCCACCTTGTCACTGGTTTTGGATCTCTTATTGTTCACTTGTCCCTGGAATAGTCAACACCACCTCTTTTCCCCACCTCCCCGTCTCCCATGTCCTCCTGGAATCATCGGTCCCATTATTTTCTCCTCCAGACAAGAGTCTTCATTCTTGAGCGCTTTATGAACTTCTTATTGTTCCTCAGCTTCCCTGTTATACTCACAAAGAGCAATTACCTTAGTTACTGTCTCTATAGATTCTCCTATCCGGGATCTCATTTGACAGAAAAATTTAAAAACAAACAAACAAACAAACAAAATTAACAAGAATCAGAAAGTTAAAGAAAGACAGTATCAAAATCAAGAATAAGTTAAAATGGATTTTAGAGGGGATCAAATGATAGGACACTAAATTTTAGCTTAACTTCATCTGCAATAATTCAGTGTCCAATGTGTACTACATGTTAGATAGCCTATTCATTGTCCTGGTCTTATGGTCAGAGGGAATTCGCCGGGGGCTTACTCCATGGATATTTCCCCTTCACATTTGTCTAACTGAAACAGTTTTAAAATGGGTCAAAAGAAAGACCACCAAATCAGATATTCCTTTTTGACTCAACTATTCACATTCCCTCCTATGACCAGAGGGGGTTCATTAGAGGCTTAAGTCATACACACACCCTGCAAATAGAGACTTTGGGCTTCCACTGCCATCCATAGCCTTCCGCAAACCCGGTGCTCAAATTAAGCTCTGCTACCATTCCCGTGAGTTAGCGGTTTTCAACTTTCCTCATGTCACAATACAGTTAAATACAGTTCCTTGTGTTGTGTCTGCCCCACCCCTAAGCCATAAAATTATTTTCATTGCTGCTTCATACCTTATTTTTGCTCTTGTTATGAAGTGGACAACCCCTGTGGAAGGGTCATTTGACACCCAGAGGAGCCACAACCACTGCCTTAAGTCTTTCTCATTTGATCACAGATTAATGGCATGTTATCATTTACTTTTTAAATCTGGATGGAAGTAATGTTGAATAGCCAATTGGAAAAGAGTGAAATATAAATAATCATATTCATTTTAGCTCAAGATATTACAAGTTTGTGGATAAAGATTGCATGAAATAGATGCAAAGAATCTATTTATATTATAAATTGTATTCCACGCTGGTAACAAAACACAAACCCTATTTCCGAACAAGGTCACATTCACAGTTTATTAGAACTTAAATTCTCAGCAGCAAGTGTGCAGACGGCTAAGGAAAACAATGCATGCTAAAATCCATTGGCAGAGTTCCTGCATGGATTAAGCCTCTATTGAATTTCTTCCGATCATTAACTAGGGATAGAAGCAGTTTTGATCTTGAGCAGAATGCATTTAAAGGTAGATTGACCACCCCCTCCTATCCAGCCCAGGAAGAGCAGACTCCATTGGTCCACGGCAATGAGGTACATCACGGCTGCTTTGATTGGTAGGCCCTGGACCAATCATGTAAATGGTCTTGTCTACCATGGCATGTATATTTTTCAATCATCATCTCATTCTCATTTCTGAAATTACACCTGTGACTGTGATGTATTGATCTGCTGCCAATCATGTTTCTGTAGCAGCATCCTTTGTCCTTGCATGTCTGATTTAAGCCTCTGATTCTCTATAAAATCTTACATGTCATTAAGGTTTTTGCAAATGGTCTTCCTCATCCAGGTAATGTGTCTTTTTCTTGTCATTTCCTTTATAAATTTAATAAATGCTATGCATAAAATATAGTTAAGATTTAGGGACTTTTTGGTCTGTAAAAGACCAAGAATTAGAGGTAGGAGTTTAACATATTTTTAGAAAATATAGTTTAAATTTAAGAGTGATTAAAAGTCACCTATGATTACCGGGTGCAAAACAACTAGCTACCTCAATAATAAAACCTAACTAATAAGATTCTGATGGGTGAAATAATAGAAAACTTTTAAATGAAACACAGTGGAAAATAGAAAATAAAAACATTGATTTAAAGAGTATAAGTTCATTCTAAGACAATTCAAGCCGCCTAATTTTTGTCTACCAGTGTGTGGTGGCTTGGTCTATTGCTGTGATGCTGGAAGCCATGTCAACTACTAGCTGGTGACCCAAAGTGAACAGATTTCAGAAAAGTTTCCATATGAAGATGGTGAAGACATAATTGGCTGTCCACTTCAGAAGAAGCATTGTCAGATGTTCCTTATGATCTGCTGAGGAGCAGACCCTTGTCAGAGATAGTGTCTGAAGAGGAGTGGCTCAGGTCAGAAAGGACTCAAAATATGACAGAGTAGAATTCACTGCAATAACATTAGTTGAGCAAAATGAGTGGGAGCAAAACCTTTAGAACCTCTGTTTGCTGATGGGGCATCAATCAAGAAGAGTAGAAACAGCTGCAAAATTTTCTAATAACCTGTAATTAGAATATATGAAACATGAATTAAGAAAGATGGAAGTCATCAAAAATGAGATTCATCACATAAAGATTGGTATTCTTTTGTTTGTTTGTTTGTTTTTGGGGGGGGCATCACTGCCCTCTGGTGGTTGTGCGAGCTACCCAGCCTTGCTCCTGGAGAGCTGCTGCTGGGTTTGAACCACCAAGTCAGTGGACCACAGTCCCACACTCAACCACTACGCCACCGGGGCTCAGCCCAAGGATTGGTATTCTGCGAAGTAAAAGATGTTCACTCCTTAGGTAAACAGGACAGTACCATCACCATTCATGGTTTATGAGCTGTGGAGGGAGGTTTAGTCATGGGAGCTGATGGTTCAACAGCAGTTGGTCTGTCTCTCTGCCTCCTGTTCCCACACTAAAGCTGCAGAAGACAGCAGTCCTCAAACTTATTAGTTACTTCATACTCTGAGCCTCATCCCCCCCTCCCATCTGTTAACAATACAGCTGATGTGTTAATGCTTCTTTGTAAACCTTTGGATTATGAATCGTCCCTTTTGGTAGAACCTGTCCCATGCCACAGGCTACGTGCAAGGAATGTGTTTAAGCCTAGCCAAGATGCTGGAGTGTCATACTGCAGGGACCCTGAGCCCTAACTTTTGGCTATCACTTTTGCCTAAATTTTTCTTCTTGCAGATTATGACCCCTCTTGAAAGAGCAGGTCTCTGCGTTATCTTACAATATTCTAGGTGCAATGATCTTAAATGGACAGCTATTGACTGCTTGACATCAGAAAAAATATATTTTTGCTATTCTGGAAATGAAAAAACCAAAGGGAACTTGCATTGAATTATTAGTCAAAAAGTACATTTTGATATATATTTTGAAGTGCAGCATTGTCTATAATATCTATCAGTATTCAAGGAACTTTAATCAATATAAGTATGATTCAAATGTATGCAACAGCCACTAAAGCTGGTGATGAAGAAGTGGAAGAATCATTGTTTTAGTATAAAAAAGATAAAACATGTAATCAAGATATATTGATAATTATTTGAAATTAGAATGTAAAAGTTGAAGACCAAAACAGAAAAACTATAGTTGGGATATGCACTCGTGGTGAGAGAGAAAAAGCTGCAGATTACATGATAGAATCTTGCAATAGCAATTAATTTTCCCCAGCAAAGACCTCTTTTAACAAGTGGTGACTGTACACATGGATTTTCCATATGAAATACACAGAAATCAAAGTGTCTACATATATGAGAAGAGAGAATGGAGAAGTTTCATATCAGTAGTTAAAACCAGGACAGTGTTAACAGTGGAACTGGCAATCAATTGCCCATGTATCACTTCAAGTTGAAACTGAAGCCATTGAAACAAGCCTATGAAAGCCAAAATACAATCCTCAGCCTAAATAAAAAACTGAATTCTGAGAGCACATCAAGAACACATTTGACCTATTCAACATTAAAGACAGAAGACCTGATGAGTTTTAGAATGACATCAAGAACATTCATGAAGAAAGCAGACGGACATTAAAAAGACAGGAAAAATGAAATATATTAAAGTAGGTGTCAGACAAGACTCTTGAACTTGCTTTTAATCATAGAAAAACTAAGAAAATATAAGAAATTAAATTGGAGAGTTGAAAAGAAAATTGCAAAGGGCAGCTCAAGAAGACAAAGTAAATATAATAAAATGTGCAAAATTTAGTTAGAAAAACAAGAAGGAAGAGCACACTCAGGATATATTAAACAAAAAATTCAAGTGAAAATTCTAACTCAAAATTCTAACCTGTTCGAATTGACAGCAACAAATGGAAAAAATGGAGTCACTAGGCCAAAGCAGTTTAGTTGACATTCCATCACTTCAGGAGATAGCACATGAATAAGGACCCTAAAGAAATTAACACTTTCCTGAAAAGAGTAGCCAAAAACAAGCCTTTGGGAAGTGAAGAAATATCTATTAATAGGTTTGCATAAACTGATGAAGCCCCGGCTGAGCGCCGGTGGCATAGTGGTTGAGTGTGGGACTGCGGCCCATTGGCTTGGTGGTTCAAATCCAACAGCAGCTCTCTGGGAGCAAAACTGGGTAGCTGCCATGACCACCAGGGGGCAGAGATGCAAAAAAAAAATAATGAAGCCTCTAGAAGTATTCACTCACTATGCTTGGGAATGAGGCAGGCAGCTAATTGGCCAATTAATTGGAAGAGACGCAAATTTGTATGGATTGCAAAGGTAGGTAACTTGAAGAAACCATTCATAATATCATTAATATTTCATGCAAGTACAATTTTGCAGAAGGTCACCCAATAAAGTCTCTAGAATTACATAGATAGGAAGCTGCCAGAAGTTCAGGCTGGATGCAGAAGGGGACTTGGAACAAAGCATGTCATTGTTACAGGGGTGTTTGCTTATGTTTATTGACTATGCCAGGACATCAATCTTATGGACCATAACAAACTATGGATGACCTTTAGAAGAATGAGAATTCAGAACAATTCCTTGTGCTCATGTCGAACTTGTACATGGATTAAGAATCGGTTGTATGAATGAAACAAGGAAATACTGCAAGGATTATAATCAGGAAAGGTATGCAACAGGACTCTAGACTCTCACCACACTTAATCTAAATGCTGAGCAATTCACCAGAGGAGCTGAATTATACCAGGATTGGAGGAAGACTTATTAACAACCTGAGATATTCAGATTATACAGCTGTGTTTCTTCAAAGTGTGGAGGACTTGAAGCACTTATTGATGAAGGTCAAGGATTGTGACTCTCTGCAGGGATCACAACACAAAGAAGATTCTAATCCTTGCAACTGGATCAAAAGATAATGTGATACATGCAGAAAAGATTAGAGTTGTTCAGGATTTTGTCTAACTTGGGTCCACAGTCAATACTCACAAAGCCAACAGTCAAAATATCAAATAGGGAGTTGTATTAGGTAATGCTGAAAGTTAAGGAGGCTACTTTTAGGACTCAGGTACACCTGACTCAAGTCAGGGTATTTTCAATAGCCTCAAATCATGTGAAATGTGAACATACATGAGGACAATCAAAGAAGAATAGATATGTTATAATTAAATTACTGACAAAGAATATTGAATGTACCATGGGTTGCCAAAGGAACAAACAAATCTGTCTTGGGGGAAGTTTAGCCAAAACATTCCTTAGAATAGTGAGACTTAATCTCACAGCTTTGGAACTTGTTATCCAGAGACATGAATACCTGGAGAAAGATACTGTGGTTGGTAAGCGACAGAAACAGTTAAAAAGAAGGCAGACCTCTACAAATTGATTAGGCACCATGACAGAAACTTTGGGCTGAAAACTATGAACAATTGGAAGGACAGCAAATGGCAGGGCCATGTTTCCCTCTACTATGCATAGCATTATATCATTCTGAGTGTTCATGGATTTGATGGCACCTAACAGCAATGATTAATGAAGGTCACTAACAGAACAAATCAGAGAGGAGCAGAACTGATGACCATGCCAGCAACTGTTCCCAGTTCAAATAGTGGAACCACTACCTCTGCCTCCTATCCTTTGAAATGATCTTTGCCACCTGTTCTTGGGCTGCAATGTAGGTGTTCCGAGGATAAGAAGACTCTTGTCCAAAGTTAATGGTGGAGTCTGCAAGGTCAAGGACCAGAACAGTGGTGTTCCTTGGGCAAAAGAGATGGCATGCCATTCAAATGGACTTAGACAATAGGTTTACTCAAAGCAAAGCTAAGCAAACAAACACCAGAATTGTTGTCACAGTAGGAGATAAAAGCAATTCTGATGCACGTGGTCAAAGAGTTGCCATCCAGCATTAAGAGGTCATTGCTAGCATCCCCAGAGATTGTGACCATTACTCAGATGATTCAAGAGAATATAACTTTATTTTGAAACTTGGAGAGTCCATTCAATTTGTTTTACTGAGTTGTGGATTTGCTTGTTAGCCATGATTTCTTCTTTTTCAAATTAGAATGTCTGCCATGTGCCTGTTGCACATGGTATTTGGGAAGTCTGACTTCCACAGACTCACACATTGTATTTATTCCAAATGGACAAACCAAAAACATCACAAAAATATTGTTTTAGAAAATCCAGAAGATGTGATTTTTTTATTTAGAATAGAAACATGGTGTGATAAAATAACAGTATTTTCTGTGTGGAAAAGACATGTCTGTATGTGAGTCAAGGGTGAACTGTTAAGTACTGAATGATTATTCCCAAAATGATGTATTAGAACTGAACTTGCTGTTAAGTGACTTATCCTGTTTACAGAAATGGATCTTCTATGTTTTGTCAATTAAATTATGTGCCTATAGAGTGTGCTCTAACTCGATCATTTGTGAGATATAAAGGGAGTCAATTAAATAGAGAAGGAAAGAAGCACATGTAGGGAAAAGTAGATACCAGATCAAAATGACCAAAACACAATGTCACCAAAGCTGAAAGGAGAGAGAGAGAGAGAGAGAGAGAGAGAGAGAGAGAGAGAGAGAGAGACATACATACAGAGCTGACACAGAAGCAAACCTGTTCCAAAGGAGAGCCAAGGAATTGCTTTCTGATTGTTCATCTCTTCCCTGTCAGAATAGGAGCTCTGGCGTCTGATGTATTAGAACCTAACTTACTATTCAAGTGACTTATCCTGGTTAGAGTGGGTTATGCAATGAGCTGCTACCCACCTGGTCAGTCATGTGAAACCTCAAGCCACTCTCAGGGAGCCATCCATTCCTATAAATGTTTAAGGCTTGGAAACCCAAAGGGGCAGTTCTCTGTCCCAAAGAGGAGCTGTGAGTCAGCATCAAGAGCAGTGAGTTGAACTCTGAGAAATAAATTTCTTTTCTCGAATGGTTCCCTAAATATTTCACATTCAATATTTTCACTGCTTATCATGATGATGCATGTTGGTCCAGTTGTGAACATTATTTTATTTTTAAATACAATTTGTACTGAAGGTTATAATCTTTGATCAACATTCGTGAATTCTTTAAACCTTCTTCACCTTTAGGAAGCAAACATATCTTCTACATATAGAAGTTGAGAAGGTCTGAAGGATTTCTTCTCATTTAGACTGAACCCAAAGACTACGAAAGCCCCCCCCCCAAAAAAAAGAAAGACAGAGAAAAAATATGCTGTACTGCCAGTCAGTTATTGTTGACTCACAGTAACCATGTACTTCTACTTTCTGAATTTCCAAGACTGTAATTCTTTACAGGAATAGAAAACCTCATTTTTCTTCCTCAACATGGCTGGTAGTTTTGAACTGCTGACTTTGAAATTAGTAGTCAATTCATGACTACTCTGCCACCAAACCAATCTTGCCTATTAAAAACACCACAGGCCAAGGTAACTGTAGAAAGTTATAAAGTAAACATATCATCCTGAGAACTAAAGTGTGCCTGATTCAGCCCTAGTGTTTTCAATTGCATTATATGTTGGGGGAGGCTCTGGGATGAATGAGGAAGGCACCAGAAGTGATGTGTGTGAACACTGTTAGCAAATCCTTCTTAGAAGAAATAGAGTCTGAATACTCTTTAGAAGTAAAGATGGTGACACTTGATCTAATTTGCTTTTGACATGTTATCAGGAGGTATCAGGCCCTCGAGAAAGGTATTATGTTTGGCAAAAGTCAGCAAAAAGGAGAAAGGCACTCGAACAAATCTGTTTACACAGTGGCTCTTAAAAATAGGCTTTAACATAGCAAAATTATGAAAATTATACAGGATTAGGTATGTTTCATTCTGTTGTACATAAGGGAAGTTAGAGTTACAGACAGTTCAATAGAACTTGACAGCAACAAAACCACCCATTTATAGTATTTTTGATAGAGCTGAACTAGATAAAATAGACAGTAACTAACATGCCATTAGAGGTATGAAAGTAAACAAGTTGATAAATGCAACAGAATATAAAGGCCTGAAATAAATCCACACAAAAATAGGAAGCTTGGTTCTTTATAAAAGAGGAGTGATTGACCTGGAAACATTGTGTGTTTATGTATTTAAATGCTCAGTTCAATGTCATGCATTATGTATTAGAATTCAAAATAAATAATGGACCTAAATATAATATATGTTTTTGATTTGCTTCTGATTTACCTTAGAGATTATTCTGCAAATTTATGGTAGATAATCTCATTGACTGTCTTCGTGGAGTATAAGGACCATCTAGGCATTGTGTCATTGGCTAGCCAACTATAAAACTGTATTTAGAAATGAAGATTGAGCAAGTGTAGGTTAACTATACCACAATACCTGAGGTGTTGTATAGAATAAATGCTTACATGACTGGATCCTATTTGCACAAACAATGAAAGTGAATGAGCATGCAAAACTTATACTAATATTCATTGATAATGTCAGACTCAGTCTTGCAGAATAATGTGTATCTTAAAGCAGGACATTGACATAGGGAGTCAATATTGGTCGAAAGTAGGGCATTGATGTAGGAAGTAAATATTAATCCACCTACCTACAGTGAAATACTCTTGGTATAGCTGTCTTCTGATACTCCAAATATTATGAATTTTCACTCTTATATTCTGAGTTTAGAGATGTGTTTGAAGTAGGTAGATCCTAGTTCTTGTATTTGTGTTTCCACCTGGCATCCCTCTTGTATGGCCCTGATAGCATGCACATGCCTTGAAGATCCAGGATTCAATGTCCTTGTGTTCAATGGCACATACCCTAGGTTCCCAAGGTGTTTACAGAAAATCATTAAAATGTGGCTTATTGGTAGCATATTAATAGGCATATTGTCCCCTTAGGGTCCTTAAAGAACTGTTTATCGCTTTCTCCTCACTAGGAAGTGAGCCTTCCTACCTTTTCTATCAAGAGACATGCACCTATTTATCCAGTCCTGAGACCTCATCAGACTTTTTCATGGTAGTCTCTAAGCGGTCACCCCCACCCCCTCCACCACCACCACACTTCCAAAATCTGACCCCAGCTGACTTAAGAACAACCCTCTTCCAAAGTGGCCTTCAAGATACAAACAGAGAAGATGGTGCATGGTTCATGGGTACCAGGCAGGTTCTCTGATCAGCTGAGTGACTGCCCTAGCCAGCAGGCTGCATGGCTTAAAGTCCTGAGACTGCTCCCATTCTATTGCCCATCCCCCATGCTCATCCATGCAGCAATAGACTCACATAGTATTTGTCTTGTTGTGATTAACTAATTTTGCTCAGCATAATGGTTCCAAGATCCCTCCATGTCATGAGGCATTCCATGGATCTATCACTCTTTTCAGGCATGCATGCATAATATTGTGTGCGCGTACCTATATTTTTTTGAATCCATCTTTCTACTGATGAGGATTTGGGCTGTTTCCAGCTTCTTATTATTGTGAGCTGTGCTGCAATGAACATGGGAGAATAGATATACATCTGACATCAACAGTGATATCCCATATCCCATGTCCTCTTCTGAATCTGGCATGAACCTTTCGCACCAATATATTGCTGTAACCCTTATTTAACCATTATCAGCAAAATTTTGTGAGCATATACTATCAATGATACTGTTCTATAATCTGAGCATTCTTTTAGGTCACCTTTTTTGTGTATGTAAACATGGATCTCTTCTAGTCAGTCAGCCAAGAATTCATCTTTAATATTTCTTGGCACAGACAGATGTGTACTTCTAATGGTTCATCAGCTTTTTGAGACATTTCAATTGGTTTTCCATCAATTCCTAGTTTCCTATTCTTTACCACACTAATGCTTCCCATTGTGAGACAGGTTGAAAATCATTAGGTTAGATATAGACTTCTCTGTTTGGTTTTCAAGAGAAGCTTTATGGAGATAAACTAAGGATCATCTTATCTTGTCAACTCTGACTACCAAATAATATAGCTCTTGCTTTGATTTCTTGACCACTGTTTCTTTGAAATGTTTTACACTTCATAGAAAGTATAAACCCACCAAAGCAAACTCATGCTCTTATGATGATTAAAATATGTTAACCCTATGAAGGATTTCTGAGGCTGAAAATCTACAGCTAGCCTCGTCTGTATTCCATGGGGAAATTGTTGCATTCAAACCACCTGCCTTTCCAATGACAATCACACATGCACATGAAAGCAATATTAGGACTCTGTAAGGTAAGTTTAGGAAACTACAAATCATAAATCACACCCTATGTGTCTACATAGTCATTGTTATTCCTGATTTTTGAGCATCCACCAAATAGTGCGTTTTAAACCATCTAAGTATTTTAAACCAGCCCTGGTCATACAGTGAGCTCCTCTACAAGGTCAGAAGTTGAAAACAACTGCTTCTGTAAGATTCACAATCCTGGAAACCATTCAGGTATAAGCGTGCATATCTACTATGAATGAGAATCACTGATAACAGTAGGAAAATGCTTTAAATTGTCCCTCAAAAAATCAAACCTCATAATTATACTTCACAAAAATTTATGCAAGCACAAGTGCATGCTCATGTTTGTGCATATAAATGTGCATATAAATAAGACACCTGGTGGTATAGTGGGTTACGTGTTTTTGCATCAATTGATATGATAATGTGGCTATTTTACTCTATTTATGTGATACACTATTTTTTATGTTGGCCTTCTTTGCATACCTAGTATTAATCTAATTTGATCATTTTTTTAGTTTAGTTTTGTTATTTTGATAGTATATTCTATTGGCAAGAATGTTTGCATCAATGTTCAAAGAGTGCGTCAAAGAGTGCTAATGGCCTGTAATTGTGTTTATTAGTGATGTCTCTGCCTGTTTTAGGTATCAGGGTTATGGTCACACCATAAAAGAGACTGGAGAGTTTTCCATTCCTTTTTACATTCTGATATCATTTGAGTAGAATTGCTTTTAACTGTTCCCTGAACAGTTTGTACAACTCACCTGTGAAACCAATGAGGCCAGAATAGTATGTTGTTTGAAAGCAAATCAACTCTGCTTGGCTTTTTTGGTCTGTCTTTTTAAAAAAAAATAGTTTTATTGGTTTATACTTCACATATTGTACCATTTAGCTATTAAGGTTGGGCAATCCTCACCATAATCAATTTCAGAATATTTTCTTCTCATACTTGATTCCCCAGATTCCCCATATTTTGCAGTACATTGTCTCTATCAAATTACTTTCTATATAGATCCTCAATTTTATGACAGAGATCATACACAATAAAACACCATCAATAAAGTCACAGAAGAAAGCAAACTCACAAACAAAGCCCAAACCCAACAGCAAACACTAGTCAAAACATTAAAAAATCTCAAAGAAGAAATAGAGTAATAAATATTGAATCAAATTAAAATATGAAGGATACCATGCTACTGACTAATATATTCTACAAAGTCATGGATGCTAGTTCTGGCATTGTGTGTAGAGAAGGTAAATACTGTCTCCAGAGTAGGTGCCTAATCCAGGGAGAATAAAATGCTATCCTTTCCATGTTGGAAGCGATCCTGTGGTATAAGTCTTCCCCTGGGTTGTGGGTGACCTGTCAGTAGACTTTTGGATAGATAACCTGAATGGTTGTGTGAGTGAGATTGGGAGTATAGCCATATAGATAGGACAAAGATTTTTTCAATATGTGTATTTACCATCCCTGTAAATATATAAATGAATCTGGTGGAACATGTAGGAAGCAAACATGTGAGTATTTCTAAGATATAACCAAACACCATGAGAGGTTATGCTGTGGAGTCTGGTGGATCAAAAACATATTCTCCAGGCACTATGGTCACTTGCATAATATTGAGCATAAAGACAAGATTTTGTACTCTATTGAGTAATGCTATGGGTTTCAGAGCTCATGAGCAACCACCTAAGATGGAACTATTGATTTCTCTCTGCACAGAGGAATAATAACTAATGAAAATCAAAAGACCTATGAAAACAATTAGCCCGATGAACTAATGAACCATACACACATTGGTCTTCACTGCCCTGAGAGCAAGAACTAGATGGTGCCTGGCTACCACTACCAACTGCTCTGAGAAAGATCATATTAGAACAAACTGGATAGAGAATAATTAAAATACCGAGGAAACTCCACGTCATGAATGAGACCAGGATTACTGGTAGGATCAAGTATGGCGAACTCTCAATATTGTGGCCCTTAGCCACTCTTCTGGTCTGCGGTTAAGCTCCTGCTCCCATATTACATTAATCAATCATGTGAGAACAAAAGGACAATGCTTGCCTCTGAACAAACTTCAAAGGGTTAGGAGAGAATGAGGAGTTAAAACAGGAGTCAGGGGGATAGTTTGATTCAATTGTACAATGAGGAGAGGATAATTGTTGAATGATAAATATTATTTACTCTGTAAACCTTTACCTTTTTTATAACCATTTAAAGTATAAGCACATTCTCACCCTCAGTATAAAAATATCAGCCTCACAAAAACGCTGTCCCTGGGGTTCAAATATCCATGAAATTTTTGAATTCTGTGAGTGATTTGGAAGTTCAGTCAGGCTTAAAAAAACATAGAAACAATTGTTAGAATCGCAAAGGTTTAGGTTAAGAAGATGATATTGATTTTCTATATCAGTTCAGAGTGTAAACCATGATTTTGCTATTTACAGTAGGAGAATACAGAAAGAAGAGAAACCTTTGGAAGTAAAGTTTCATTTAGAACATGTTTACTTGTAGATGAAATTTGAATAATAGTCACTGCTTGATAACTATGTAAAAATTTTATATTGAAGCTATTGTAGACTAAATGCTTTGGACCTTCATTGTTTTTAATTTTAATGTTCTCCTTCTTACGCAATGATCTGTCTATACTGAGTCTTTGAATTTCAATACAATAAAGAATTTACGTGCAACTTTGTTAAATTTCACCTCAATAACATTTACCCATTAATCCAGGCCACATATTTCAGCAACAATATGGTCTGCTATAAGTTCTTTTCTTCCGCTTTCTCTTTGTGCTGTTTAGTGCATTGATTTTACAGTGTGGACATGCCTCATTTCCTCTCAGTTGATCATAGCCAGGAATAGAGTTATGATAATTATAAAATATTTACCCTAAAATGCCCAACAGTTGTTGGAGTCTGAAGTAATGAAAAAGAGGAGGCTTACTTTCTGCTGCTAAGGAGGGATGACATTCTATCGCTGTGGTTTACAGAGACACACATAGGCACAGAGAAAAGCACGGGCAGGTAAATGCTGCTGTGCACAGCTTATGACTGTTTCATTACAAACGCTCTTCCCTTCACCTTTCAAGCTCTCCAGGAGGGGGGAGGTGAGCGGCAGCCAGGTGGTTTGGAAGGTGATATGAATGCTGGCATTGGCGATCCCAGCATGGCTCTTCTTTTCTGCTAACACAGAAATAATTAAAATGCATCACTTGTAGCACCCATTTGGTATAACTTTGGGAATTTGTGGAACTTTAATCGCCTTTTTAAGTACTAGGAAAGGAAATTTATAGACATGCCTCTAATAGAGGATAGAATCATATTTCTTTCAGAAAAAGTGACTGATGAATTTAAATGTGAGACTCCCCCATAGAGAACAAGGGGGTGAAAGAGTGACAGTTGTAAGAGTTGTTGGATATCTTGATGAGAGTGCTGAGGCCAAGGAACAGAGACGGAGATCAGATGTCAAGCTCCCTGTGGTCAGACTTATAGTGATTAGTATCTGAAGAAAATAATGCCAATCATTCAAGGTTGAACGAACAAGTACCATGTGTCATAGGAAAGCTATGATTTTAAATTGAATGTGATTGCCAGGGAATAGGAACTAAATTAGATAAAGATGCATATTCCTTATGGATTATTACTCAATAATATGTTTAATAGTAGTTTTAAAATATTTCTAGTATTATGAAAAATCAGATAGTATCCAACTATAAGAAATAAGATCCCCTGGAGGATTAAAAGATTATCTTAAAATAAGCCATCATCTAAGTGAGGCATCAAATCAGTGCACATGGAACAAAGTTTCCGGTCCTTGTGATCCAAGGATTGTAAATAATAAGAAAGAAATTCAAAGGAGAGAATGGCATTAAAGCGTACATGATGAAAGTTCATTTTGCAGAAGGCTTTGGTTGACACCGGGAGTCCAACATCCATTTCCAGGGTCCCACATGGATTAAGCATCCCATGAATTCCCTCCACCACAGTTCAGGGGTATGAAGAGCCTTGTCAACCAACAGAGAGCACTGGGAAGTCAAGTATGGCAGATGTAGTTAGGTTAAAATGCAACAGCTTTTCACTTGCTCTTTCTTTTGACTTATTTTAAATTTGTTTCCATTTTTAGTAGTATTTTCAGCTTTCATTTCAATAGAGTGTGTCTCTGCTTTGTCTAGTCATTGCTGTTTGGGTTTATGAACTTGTGGAGTAGAGTGGAACTGGACTCGGATATTTTCTCGATAAATAATTACTCTTAATATAAAGCTCTTTCTCACATAATTTCATTTTCTTAGGCACAAATGCAATTTTATTATTGCTTTTGTTTAAAAAACAATGTATGGCTAGCGAAAGAGTTATCTAAAGGTGGCTAATTAACAAGGGATGGTCAGTGGAAGTTACATAATGTAATGTAAACGTGAAGTTATATGAAGTGTACGTGTGTTACCCATCCTGTCAGTCATACACAAACATGGATTTAAAAGTATGCTGATGGCAGAACGATTGAGCCCTTGAGAGTTGACTCTGTCCTATCAGATTGCAATGAGGCAACAATTCATTACATATGCATAAAGCTCATATAAGTGTACACATAAATATATGCAGACATATGACATATGATTTTAATATCATAATATGATAATATCTGACATGCTCTAATGTAAAGCCTACTGCCCCTGAGATGATTGCAGCTCATAGAGGCCCTCTATGGGGCTTCTAAGTGTGTAAATCTTTACTGAAGCAGGTAGCCTCATCTTTATGAAGAACGGTCGTGGATCTGAACTGATAACCTCCCAGTAAGCATCCCCAAACTGTCTGTAAATCAGAACTCGACACACATGTTATCCATTTTTATTGCCTCTCCTTCCATTATTTGGCATACGTTCTTAAAGCCATACAGTGTGTGTGCACTACATAAAAACACATTCAATTTCCGTATTTCACAACACCTCCTGGGGGTTAAAGCAGTAATGAGGGACAAATTATGAACTAAAGTAGAGGAATGCAAATAAAACTGGAAACATATAAATCAATATAAATATCTGCATACCTAAACATTTCCAGTATAAACCCACTTATCATTTTCTAGATTGCTATGAAGAAGATAAAATGTTTTTTCTAGTTTTCCTAAATTATTTCTAACTTATGGTGTTTGCATAGGTGCAGATCAATGGCTGACAATGTAGGAACAACTGTTTGTTAATGGCCTGGAAGGTGGTGAGGGGTACAGCCTTGTAGATCCTTGGAAAAGAGAATAGCAAGAAACTGTAACACAGTAGGTAGATACCTGTGTGCAGAGTAGGTACATAGAGAGCGGTAGGAAAGAAATGTTAGAGAAGATGAAGGATTCAGTAGCAGAGCATGGTGGGGTTTGTTATCAGCTGTAGATGTTTTGCTTTTAATCTGGGTATAAGAGAGAAGCACTGAAAGAATTCACTGATTAAAAAACATAATCTAATTTGCAGTTTTAATGAGTTTCGTTGGGTGTGTTTGATTAGAGAAGCCTGATGGGTCAAAAGCAGCCAAGGAGTCACCAGTAAGAGCTGCTGCAGGGATCACAGATGCGATTATGGCTTTGAGCAAGGCATGCAAAGTCGAGCGCTGATGGGCTGTAAGTGAAGGAGTGAGAACAGGACTTCTGTGGATAAGAGTGTAAGAGAAAGAAAAGCATACATACCATGTGGTGTATCTTTTGACCTGACAATAGGAAGGGCACACATGCCATCATTTTGATGGTATTAACTGACACAGTGTAGATCGGAGTAGAGATGGGAAGAACCAAGTTCAGCTTTCAAAGTGTTTAATTGGAGAGATGGACTAGACAGCCTGGTGAAGATGACCATGGTGGCGATGTAAATCAACTTAGGGGAGTAACCTGACCTGGAGATACAGTTATGAGAATTGTCGCTGAGCCCCGGTAGCATAAGTGGTTGAGTACGGGCATGGTGGTTCAAATCCAGCAGTGGCTCTCAGGAGCAGCACTCACTGGGTAACGCCCACAACCACCAGAGGCAGTGATGCCCCAAAACAAAACAAAACAAAAAAAAAAGAGGGATAATAGTCACAAAATCAACTTTGTAGTCATGACAATAAAAATTCCGCCAATTTATGGATGTCTACACAAAAGAAGTAGAAGTCTGAGGCCTAGTTCCTGAAAGCTTCCAGTAGTAAAAGCCAGCGAGTAGTTGAAGGACAGTGAAGAATACAGAGCAACCAGTTATGTAAGAATTTGTCCATGAGTGTTGGCATCTTGGAATCCGAGTTGAGATAATCAAAACACATGATCAATGTGGTCATGTGCTGGTGTCAAAAACTGTGCATCAGTGTTTTGTGGGGTGTGCCCATTTTTAGAAATATGTCTGAGACTGTATATTATATTCAGTTGGACACTTCTCATTGTCTTCTGAGTCCATATGTAATAGTGGGAAATAGTATTAATAGTGAATTGAAATTTGACCTTTAAAATAAATTGTTTCAATATGTTCAATGATTTATTCTTTTGGTTTCTATTGTATACATCATAAAGACATCACAGCAAGAACTATATCCTAAAAGGACAATCAAGTTTTCTGCTTGCATTTTTGTGAAATAGGTGAACCAGTGTTTAAACTCATTTGGAACGTGATGCAACGGTTCACCTTTTTGTAGTAGTAAAGAAAGGTCCACTGGACACTAAATTTGGACTCACTACACCTCATATCGGGCTATGCTCTGAGCGGCTAACCTCAGAGTCAGATGAGGCCTTCTTCTCCTTTAAGGAGTTATAGTTCCTCAACCTTCATCATGCGAAGACCCTTTCATACAGTTCCTCAGGTTGTGGTGACCCCCCCCCCCGAAATCATACAGCTATTTTCCTTGCTACCTGATAGCTGTCATTTTGCCTCTGTTTTGAATCGGAGGACTCTTGTGGGGTCATGACCCACAGGTTGAGACTATAACTGTTAGAATCTTAGAAACCCTCCTGGGCATTTCTATCCTGTCCTATTCAGTCACTGTGAGTCAGAATTGATTCAGTACCAATAAGTTTATAATTGGCATGATTATTATATACCACACCAAGCTACATAGAATGACTATGAAGTTCATTTGAATGGAATTAGTAGAATTCTATTGAAATAACAGTTTTCTGTTCCATCCCAGAATAGTTTCAATGACCTTGGGCCATTATGTGACAGACCGAGACCAGATGGCTCAGGTGTTAAAGGGATTGAATGCTAACCCAAAGGTCAGGGTTTACAACCACTACCAGTTCTACAGGATAACTAGGTGGTGGTGCATCCACAAGATTTACAGCCTTGGGAAACCTCTGGGGGCTCTTCTACTCTGCCCTATATGCTCCTCGTGGGTCAGAATGAACTGGTTTGGGTTGGAGATGGATTGCTATGACAGATGATCTTTCTGAATTGTATTTCCACAAGTCTTATTTAACCTATGCATATAAGTTCTCCTTCTTTAAAATCACCATGTTTGCATACATTTCATTCCCTGCTATTGAATTGATTTCGGGCCAAAGCAGCCCTCCGACAACAGGGGAGAGCTGCCCCTGTGGGCTTGTGAGAGAAAACAGAGCAGAAAATGTCATCTTTGTCCTGCAGAAAGGCTGATGGTTTCCATTACGGACCGTACAGCCTGCAGTGCAGCCACCACTCCCCTGCCTTATTGCTTACATTATTTCGTCATATGTGAGCATTTCATGCTACATTATTTCCAATTGTTCTTGTAGTTATGTATGATTCAGATATTTTTCAAGACAAATTATGGATTGAAGAAATAGCTCACATGACAGACTGTGAGGAGACATTGTAAAGTCCATAAATATGATTTACTTTTCATGCATTAAAAGCATATATCAAGAATATGAGCTCTTCATTGCATTATATGGAGGGCAGGCCAACAAGAAATCAAAAGTAAATAAGGAACCAGCATTCTTCAATGGTCAAACATAAATCTTTAGAATTAGTTTGGGCTTCCAAAGCTTGTAACACTTTGCATAATATTCGAGCCTGTTGACTGGAGATGCTAAAGCTACTACTGTGTGTTTCCATCGGCTGCATGTGTATCTCATGGTGTCACTACATGATTGGTGGTGCTTTGACTCAGTCAGTCCCGCAGTGGATTCCATTATCTGTAGCCCCATTGCCTTCTGGATGACACCTTGCCGCTCTTTGCACAGAATCTGTCTCTAATTGTTGGCAAACTGTGATGTTTTGTACATTTCTTCTTCCTATGACTACATTTCATTGCCCCCAAAGGGCACTTCTGAGCTCTTGAAACATTTCTTAAGGCCGCCTTCTGCTCTGATGTCTCTCACTCAGCCTTTTGGAAAGCATTTACCTTGGTGCCCTGGTGCTCTCTTCTGTCGATTCTCCTCATGGGGCATTCACCGCAAAGATCATTTCCAGTGATACTGTCTCTCTCTTGGAGACTGGATGTACTGCCGTAAAATAAATACTGAGTTGAAAGTAAGTATTTCTACTAAGGAGCTTTAAAGAATGCATGGTCAAAACTATTATTTCTCATTTAATCCTGATGTGATTATCGATTGGAAAGTGCTTATGAAAGTGCTTATGAATGCATGCGCAAATGAATGACAACATACTCTATTAAAACGGCAGAGCGATAGTTAATTTGCATTTCTTCTAGATATTTTCTAAAAGGGATTACCACCAGCCACTTGTTAATTAAGGCACAATAATTATTTGTACCTTTGCATCAAACTCAGCATTGTTTTTCTAAATTTGAGAACTGCTTTTAATTGTTTTGCCAAATTTTCCCATTCATTCAATTTTGAAAATTGAAGACATACTCCAATGAAAGAAACTAATTATATTTAGTTCAAACTGTCTCGATTTCTTCAGTTAATTTAGGTTTATGCAATTACGACATAATTCCAATGTTTCTCCAAGCCTAATTTGATTCTGCAGTGGATTCTGCCATTTCCCAAGGTCAAGTGTGTATAATCTCCAGAACATCTAGAGTTGTTCAGATGGATTTTTCTTGTTCAAATTGTGAATGTATGTCAAAGTTACACAAGATAAACAGATATATGTGAACTCCAGTGGCAGAGTGGCTTAATTATTGAGCAATGACCATGAAGTCAGCAGCCTGAGCCCATCAACTGCTCTGATTGGTAAAGATGAGGCTATTTGCTTCTATAAAGGTTTGGGCTCAGAAAAACTAGGCAGTAGTCCTACTCTGTCCTACAGGGTATCTCTGAATTGAAGTCAGTTTGGGATTGGTAAAGGGTCTTTATGCAGAGGTATCAATATGAATATCATTATATATTTGAAGTTAAACTGAAAATATTTTCAATTAGGTACTTGTAATATGAAGTCTCAGATATTTACTTTTTATTTTTATGCAAGTCTAAAATTCCACGTGATCAAAATCTCTTGGTATATCTTAAACATCTCAACTGATAAAATGTAAGAACATAAGTTTCATTTTATTCTGTCATTTATAACTTTAGATGTGTCTCTGTATTTCATATTTAAATCTATTTAAAATTAACTCCTGAGAAGCATTTTTAAATAGGGCTCCGTACGCACCTACTCAAAAGTAGGCCTTTTAGTCAGTTCCAGTGCTCTGCAACCCCATATGCTTTAGAATTAGAAAATATGCAATTTAAATCCTGTTTCCTCTATGATATCATCTACTCTGACTCAAACACCACTCTTACCCTCTCCAAATGATCAAGGTCTGCTCACAGACCAATTATTTCACTGCTTTTTTCCCAAGGCCAAAGAAGATTCAAAGGAAGGGGAAACATAGGCAGGGATAAGCATTTCTATCTGGTGAAGTCTGAATCTCACTGATAGAGTTTTATGATTAGGTCTTTAGAACAAGTGGAAGGAGGGGGGATCCATTTATAAAAACTTACTTCTTTCATTTCTGAAATAGTGCTATCTAATAAACCAATTAGACATGTTCTTTTATTTTAGACCATCTTTTATACACTTATATGTCCTTGCTGCTTTTGTAGGTAAAGTTCTCAAAATCATAGTTCAAATTATTTTTAGCACCATACAAGATTACTTTTGTCCTTAGCCTTCCCTTAAATTGATTATGCTATGGCCACCATTGAGATCCAGCTTCACAAATACAATCTATCCTCTGTAGGACAGCTTCCAACCTCAGAACTCCTGGAATCATTTAAGATGTAAATTCCTGTCTCAACTAAAAAGTAAGTTTCTCTTATACTGTGTATATCACATTATTCATATATTTCCCTCCAATAAAATATATAATTTTTCCAACAACCTTGCTTTCTCCTTTCCACCTTAATTTATACACTTTCTCCTAGAATTTTGGCATCAGTGGTTCACTAACCCTTCATTTGGCATTCTACCTTTTATATTGATGTAGAGATATGTGACCTAAGATAAATCTATTGAACTAAGGTTTGACATAACTTTTCACTCATATTAATTATTGCTTAATGACCCTGTTCTTTTATTAAAGATGGCTTTCTTCATGGTCAAGATAAGGAAGTGGACAGTCCATATCATGTAGCATGTAACCAATACCTTGTCAAGACCCTTTGCTTCAGATATCCCTAGGAAGTTTTATGCTCTATAAAACATAAATTTTGGGCTGAGCCCCAGTGGCGTAGTGGTTGTGCATGGGACTGCGGGCCACTGGGACGGAGGTTCAATTCCAGCAGTGGGGCTGGGCCTCCTACTCTCACCGCCGGAGAGCAGTGATGCCCCCCCCCCCAAAAAAAAAAAGGATAAATTTTTTTGGCTGATGTGATTGTTCAAACTTTAACTGAAGGGTGTAGATCATTAGTAATAATATCATATTTGGGATTTGGGTTGCTGCAGTTTTCCATCGATTTAAATCACAGGCACAAAAGTACTAAAACACATTATAAAGACTCCTATAGTACTGACTTATTCTTATATCTATCTTGTAATATCAATCTAATTTCCTCTTTGTGATCAAGATCCATTAAATAAGCCACTATAGTTACCCCACCCCCTCCCCTGCCCACCATTGACCCAGAAGTTTCAGAAGCCAAAAGTGTCCTGTGGCTTTTTTTACTCTCCACATATGAGAGTAACTTCCTTTTGATACTAAGACCACTAGAACATAGGGTCACGTGGAAAATGTTTGAACTAGAGTTCAAAATTTCAAGATCCAAAGAGCTGTTTTTTTCCTTCATTCTGTGAAGTTCCTAAAAATAACTTTGAATAGGACAATAGGAGAAAGCGTAAGTGGTACCACTCACATTTTCACCCTTTGGTTCCTGAACTCTTGAATCCTAGATATTAGATAAACACTATATAACGGGCACTGGTTTAGAGCATATCCTACCTCTTGGAGAAAATTGTACCAACCGTGCAATGCATTGCCACTGAATTGGCACAGTAATTGTGTTTGAAGGCCCTTCTATTATTTTGTCAGGACAGCTGCTCCTGGATAAGGGGCACATGGTGAAGCCAGTGAATGTCATGAGCCTGGGAACATTGCCACCATTTATTTACTCTCAAATGAGCAACTTGATTCAGGGCAATGCTAGATGGGATACCAGGATGATTAATAAGGCATTTTGTAACTCCATGGATGGTGGTTTCGGCAGAAACACTGCAAGCAGAAAAAGGCAATTTATATTGGGAGTAAATGCCTATTCTAGGAAAAAATGAAACACTTCCCTTCCCATTAAGGGAGTAGCCCAATGTAATCAACCTGCTAATTGTTTTGAGGAATGGTTCCATATGGCAAATTCGATATTCTTCTTTCCTGCTGGCAGTTTGAGCACTGATAGTGGCTGTAATCAAGTCATCCATTGTGAATGGAATTCTGTATTGATGAAACCATACATTACCTTCATCCCTGACACCTATGGGCAATGACAGAAGTGGTTAGGTGGAAAAGAATTACTGTCTCTACAGAATGTTCCATGCTATCCACTTTATTAAAACCTTCCCCTGTTCTAGTTAAACTTTGGTGAGTATTCAGATGAGAAACAAATATTTTAATTTAATCAGTCATATATATATATATATATATATATATATCCCACACTGTGTCATCAATTTTCTAATCCTGTCCCTTCAAAATTCTTCATCAGCCATGCAAACCATTAACAAAAGCCTACTTATCACTATAGTGTCACACCTCTGGAAATCCCCCTTTCAAGCAAAGGGAACGACTAAGGATTCTGTTTAAAGTTCTGCCCATTTGGAGGACTTACCTTCATCACAGAACTTCAGGGAGGAGGTACCATAAGGAGCTGAAGTATTTCTGATATCCAACTCTAAGTAATAGCTAAACTTCAAGCAAAATGAATCAGGCACACATTTTCTCTTCCTCATTCAAATTATCACAAGGAACTTCCCATGAGGTCTACATGCACAGACTGGGAGAAGGAAGCGTGCCTGAGTAAAGACTATGGACAGCAGGGTCACTGTGTTAGTCCGAGTAAATGAGAAAAGCAAACCCCAGAAATACTTCATACCTTTATCCACACCATTTTGGGTATCCAATAGCTATACTGCCCACAATCATATTCTTCTATGTGAAGAAACTTCATTCCAGTTGAAACCTTGTGAGTCCACATCCATAAGGAAAGACAAATCAGGACAGGTCCTCCATAGAATCTGCAACAGTATGCACTAGTTTACATGCTCAAATATTTTTCTTCATTGGTCAGGCCCTGGTCAATTCAATGTGAAGTGCCTCATTTAGCCTCACCAGGGTGTCCATTGATCACCTTGGACTTTAAAGTAAGGACTTGTCACAAATTCTCAATAAGCCTTACTCACTGGAACGAGGTCAAGAACTTCAGACCAGTCAACCGGCTGTCATCTTTTCCTCTAGTTCCTATAAACCAGGTCCACAAATTTCAGTAGCCAGACTCAACCCATCTCTGTATTGCTGCATTTCTCTCACTTCCATTCAACAAGTGGATCCAGATGATCACCTAACAAGCATTTCAGCCCGCACACAGGCTCCTTTTAACTTTCAGGCCTAGAGTGGAGTTTACTTCTTGGGTCCTGATTTTTCCAGCTACTAACACAAATCACTAGTTCAAAATTCCAAAAGTTGTTTTGTTTTTTTAATCTGTCAATCTTGTCCCTAGGCAAATAACCTGAGTACTCCAAAACACTGGGTGGGGCTAATCTTCTCAGAGACTTCTTTTAGGTGTGTACTAATGCATTTGAAGATCAAATTTTAAAGTCTGATGACAGATGCATTTACAAGTTCTTGATTTTCATATATCCCAATAAAAATTTCTGTAAATCATTATATGAACAATAATAAGCAGAAGAAACCAGTATAAAAAAATACAATCAGATATTAAACTCAATTCATGAAACAGTCAAGTTCATTCCTTATTGAGCATATATTAATCCTTATTTAAACTATTCTATTGATACAAAATATGGGATTAGGCCTCAGGGTATCAAGCCAGAGCCAGACTTTCTGTCAGCCATTATGACCTTCTGACAGCCATTTTCCTTAAGCAGCATGGTTCTTGATAAATTCAAATGATGATTCCTACCACTGATCCCAAAATATATATTAGCAACATTCATTCCAATCTATAAAGTGCTCTTCAGACTCTCAAAATATGTGCTATGACACTGAATGCAGGAAGATCACAGACCAGTGGGTGGGAAGTCTTGTAGATCCAGTGGTGGTATAAGCATCTCCATGCTGGCAGGGGTGTCCACGTGGCGTCTCTGACTCCAGAGGTCATAAGCTATGTCAACATAGCACCTGTGTCTTGTCAGCAGAGCATCTCTCAAGAAATGAGCACAGAGTATGTGTTTTACCCTCCAAAGAGGAAATGCACCAATTCTCAGAATCCTCAGTGGAAGGCCATTCCACACAGAGGCATCAATGGTTACCCAATGACTGACAGTGTAGACTCCACTCCTTCACTAATAATTTTCTCAAATGGGCAACAGTTTATGTAACGATGACAATCATTTCCCTTGTAACTTAATTGTTTATTCATGTCTATATTTCCATGAGTCCAATATTGCACAAGAGGGTACCCACTAAAAATGGATTTTAGCCCTAAAGCTATTTAATTTTTTTGACAAATCAACTTTATCATCATAAGGCACTTTCCATTATATTTAATACATTTATCAAATCTGCAATTCCGTTCTTGGGAACATTTTTCAAACTTATCTGTTTTAATGAATGGCAGGACTTTCCTCATTTGTTTTCATCCCTTCTGGGATGTCAAATTTTTGCCCTTTCATGTCCCTCTTCATTTACAGAAACCAAAAGAAGTCACAGGGAGTGAGGTCAGGTGAGTAAGATGTATAGGGCAAGAGAGGCCTGCTGTTTTTTGTCAAAACCTGGCACATTAAAATGACTTCATAAGCAGGTACATTGGCTTGATGAAAAACCAGTCCCCCATCAACTACAAGTTGAGTCTTTTTTGTCTCATATTGCAATGAAATCTTTTCAAAACCTCAAAATAGAAAGCTTGATTAACTCTCTGACATGGTAGAACAAACTCCAAATGCACCACAGGTTGACATTTTCATCTGTTACGGAAATTGATGGATGTCCAGAATGAGATTTGCTATCAATTGATATTGCATCTTTTTGAAAGGAGAAACCCACTCATCCACTTGAGTCTTCTCCATAGCACTCTTTGTATGTACAATATCACAACAGTTTCTGCAGCATTTTTCCCAAGCAGGAAACAAAATTTCACAGCCCCACTGTGTTCTCTTACATTGGTCATCACAAAAAAATGAGGTTTGAGGGAAACTGCTTTTTTGAGTATACTCACTGTGACCAGAAAGAACATACCCAGATGTTGCCATCAGGTGCACTAACTCAGTGTATTGCTTGATGCTTGCCTAGCATGAAAAATGCTTACCATGGTTCTAGTGTAACTCCATGTGTCTTCTCAACAGGAATGTTTCACAGGGAGTGTATGTGTGACCCACCATCAGTAAGTTATTTTTCTCCTCAGTGCTCCAAATGAGGTCATGAACTTTCAACTGATGGACAGGCTAAATTCTACCCCTCAACAAATTGACACCATATTTTGTAACTGCCATACTAGGAAAATTCTGCTACCCCAAGCACATTTCCATTGGAAAGGGAATAACTCTTCACATTACCCACTTCTTTTAATAATGGAATCCTTCGGTAAACATCCAACTTTATGATCCTAGCTGTTGGAAGCCAAGTGTATGGATTCCCTACACCATTGGGGCTCCTCCAACATTGTAACTCTTAGTCAGAAAATCCCTAGTTAATAGCAATTCAAGTCACCTGTTGACCTGGTAGTCTTTCATTAAGCCTCCAGTTTCTATTAAGGCTCAGTAATAGGAGCTGTTTCTGGGAGGTTTTCTTAAAATCCTAAGGATATGTACTAAGACCAAAAAGGGTATGCCAAAGACTCTGAAAAGCATCTCTATTTTCCACCAGCACTTCAATTGGGTTATATGACCCCAGTAGCATACCAGCTTGCCTAGTAGTCTGAGCCTATTATCAAAACTTCTGTTTTGGACCCCTCAAAACTAAACCTTTTTTTGAGTCACTAAATAAAGTATATTACTTAATACACTTAGTATTAAGTGTCACTTAATAAAGAGTAGCACACCCACATGTAGGATATATTGCTTCCAGAGGACCAAGAGGCAGAAACCAGGTATTATGCCCACTTTTTATTTGCAGAAAGGATCAGATGCATAATCTCTCCTATAATTTGGTACAAGTATTTCAAACTATTCCAAACATTGAGTCCATAGAATTCAGATGTGCCTGAATTTAGGGGAACTACAGGCAAATGGTAGCCCTGGAAGCACTGCTGAATTGCTAGGTAGAAGGTCAATGGTTCAAACAAACCAGATGATCCATGGAAGAAAGTTGAGGCTAGTTTCTTGCTTCCATGGAGATTTAGAACCTTAGAAACCCCATGAATGCTGCTATGACTCAAAATAGACTGGATAGCAGTGGGTTTGGGGATTTAGCACACAAATATCTTATCAGTAAATTAGTAATTGATACTTCTTTCTTATTCAGTCCAGTCAACATAATGCCTTCAATGCAAAGTATCAGTGCAATGTCTTCTGGAAAGGAATGGCTGATCAAGGTCCCTGCAGATAAATTATGACACCAAGCTTGAGGAGCTAGAGTATGGTCATATCTCTGAAGTATGAGGGTGAATGTGTGTATATTTGTGTGTACATATGTATATGTATATGTATAAACACACACCATCACACACATCATCAGCTGAAAGCAAACTGCTTCTGCTGATCCTTCCAAAGTGTAATTGAGAAAAAAAATCCTTAATCAAATCCGTATCTATACTTCAGTTACAAAAGTTGTACCAATTTGCTCAAGCAATGAAACCACATCTGAAAGGTGGCTGTAAATTATGTCATCACCTTTATAATAATGTTGCATTTATGATAAGTCATAGCCAATCTCTAACTGGAGCTCAGCATTTGGCTGTTACCCAGAGTTCAGCAGTTTCAAACCACTATCCAGATCCACCAATATTGCCTATGCCTATTCCAGTTATTCACTCTGGACTTAGTGAAATAGCTATGTAATTGGTTAAGGGAAACCTAGACTCACTAAGAGCAAGGCCTAAGCTAACACTTCAACAATGATTTGACCTTCACAGGCTACCACTCTGATTGGTCAAAATAGGTCTCCTGAAATAAGTGTTAATTAAGAGGCAATATTTACTAATCCCTAAGAAGTTTGATTTTTTTTTCTCCAATGAACAAACAAACAAACAAACAAACAAACAAAACAAACAAAAGAACTCTCTGCCATTGAGTTAATGTTGAGAGCAATGACCTGTGGATTTCCAAGACTGTAACTATGTACAGGAGTGGAACTCTCAGGTTTTCTTCTTCTGAGCTTTAGGTGGTTTTGAACTGCTGGCCACTTACATTGAAGCTCAACTTGTAACCACTACATGGCCTGCACTGTGGCAGTCACCTAATCTTGTGTCAATTTGAGGATTAAGAGTGTATGAATGGAGTCTATCCTGTCAATCTGGAGATAGTCAATGAGACCTCTGTGTGGGCATGGCCTTCTCCTGAGAATTCTGGCAAATGTGGTCATTCCTTCTTGGAGGCAGGAGACTCTCTGCTGGCTTCCTTGGAGACACCAGACTGACAAGGCTGATTTTCTGAGAGACATCCCTGAAGAGAAGCCACATGGACCCAATCTTATGTTGTCCTGGGTGCTGAGAAGTCATGCAGAGACCCTGTCAGCACTGAGATATTTAGAACCTCACTGGATGTAAAGACTTTTTACCCATTGGCCAGTGAATATCTGCATGCAACATCCTTGGATGTGTTTCATGAGCTTGAAGAGGACTTATCAATTTACATCAGACTTATGATCTTAGACAGGACTAGGTTGGGATTTTTGTCTTAATGTTCAATTTCTTTCCCTGCCCCCTTCTCAATTTCTTTTGTATTTAAACCTCTCCCTTATAGACTCATGTGTGGTTTTGAATTTGTTTCTCTTGTCTACCCAGACTAACACAAGGGCTATTCTCTAATGGATAATCACTCACAAAAAACAGAAGTCCGGAACTTGTAATATAAATTTCTGTGGTGTAATGAGGTCTTTCCTTCACAGAATGTAGTCAATTCTTCATTCAAAAAATAGTAAGTCTGTAATCTTACTCCAATCTGTGTTAGAAGGGCCATGACTATCTAGTCTGGAGAATACAGTTAGATTGTCACTCATTTGACCAAAGTCCCTTTCCTTGAACTTATCACACACTTGTAGTAGTATCATCACCTATTTAATTCCTAGGGACACCATACACCTGTTACTAATATTCTAAACCCAAATAAGTCAGAACATGATGATTACTGATTGGCCTCTAGTATCTAGCACTATAATTATATTATTTGACCCCTAGAACAATGGGCTTCAAAGAATCGTCTTGTAATTAGGTGTCTTGATTCAATTAAGGCATAACCCATCATCAAATCTAGGAAATATAAAGTAGAAGTCACACAAAATCATCAATGATGCTGAGGCTCTTATCATAAATGTGTTCCTTAGTATTGTGAAAAATGTTGTGTCCTCTGGGTAGTCCATAAATGGATCTATCTAATCTGATAAATCCACTCTAATATGCCAATTTCTCTAACCCTTTAAAGGCCTTTTTCTAAAAGGAAGTCTTGTATTTCAGCTTGATTTAGTGTAGGTCACTGTGCAATCCATACTTCATTGAACTACCCTAACAAGCAATTAAATCTCTTTTTAACACCTTGAGATGAAACCTTGAAAGAAGAATCTGTGCTTAGTGGGCCTACATTAATAAAATCAGACTGATTCAACTTTATGCTACTTGCAGTGTTGCCTTAATATTCTCTACTTACTTGATCTCTAGGTTCTACTTAATATCATTGGTAAAAGTTACACAGAACTCACAGACAAAATTCATGATCAAGAGCTTATTAAAAAGGTTAAAAAATTGTGACCTTAGCAAGAAATGCTCAGGATAGTTTATTAGTATATGTTGAAATGTTTGTTTATTTGTTTAAGGACCGCTAATAAATGACCAACATGCATACCACTCCACTATAAGCCTGAATCTGAAGATAAGTAAATTGAAATTCTTGTCAATGCATGTGTTTTCATTTATTGTGATCTATAACTAGTGGATTATTTTGCAAAGGTTTACCATTAATACTGAAGGCTACAATCCTGGGTTTTCATCAGAAAGTGTTTCAAGTCTTGCTTGCATCAGCAAGTAAATTTATTTCAACTACAGATTGCAGGGTCTTAATAAGTCTTCCTCTATCCTGATGCTGCATTATTTTTTCATAGTCTAGCTCTTTTGATTATTTGATCAGTACACAGATTGTATGACTATGATGGGAGCATATGAACATGGCACACCCCTTTCTTGATGTGGAATCATGCCGTTTTCCTTTACTCTTTTCAAGTGATTGCCTCTTGCTTCATACACAAATTCCTCACAAGCACAATGATGTATTATAGAGTACTCATTACTTTCTAAATCTTATCCATAATTTGTTATGATTCACACAATGGAATGCCTTCTGTGTTTAATCAGCCAAACCTAAGTAGGCATCTTCCTAGAATGCTTTCAGCCAAGTACCATCTGATATCAGCGGTCATACTGCTCATGCCACATTAAATCCAGTTTGAATTTCCGGTATTACTTTGTCAATCTACTGACATACATTGAGTTATCTTCAGCAAACCTTTATATTATGTGATTTTAATGATATTTTTTAATAAACACCATGTTCTACTGGGTCACCTGTCTTTGAAATGGGTACCAATATGGATCGCTTCCAGTCAGTTGATCAGGTAGTTATCTTTCAATTTTCTCGATATTGACAAAGGATTGTTTCCAACAATTCATCAGCTGTTGAAACATTTCAATTGGCGTTCTATCAATTCCTGTAGCCTATTTTTGGCTATTGTCTTCAGTGCAGTTTAGACTTCTTCTTCAGTATAATTGGTTCACATTCATATGCTCCCTATTGAAACCATTGAGTATTGACCAGATCATCTTTGTACAATGACTCGGTGTATTCCTCCCAACATTTTTTAATGCTTCCTGCATCATTCAATATTTTGCCGCTAGGATCTTTCAATATTATAGTTGGAGGCTTGATTTTTTTCTTCAATTGGGTAAGGACGTTGGGTTTTTTGGTTTATTTTTAACTCCATGATTTTACACATTTTAGTATAATGCTTTATCTTTTCCAGCTGTCCTTTAAGTTTCTGTTCAGCTCCTTTTCTTTTCTTTCTCTTTCTTTTCTTTTCTTCTTTCTTTCTTTCTTCCTTTCTTTCTTTCTTTCTTTTCTTTTTCTTTCGGCATCACTGCCCTCAGGTGGTAGGATTAGGAGGCCCAGCCTTTGCTCCTGGGAGCCGGAATCGAACCTCCATCCCAGTGGGCCGCAGTCCCACGCACAACCACTACGCCACCAGGGCTCAGCCCAGCTCCTTTGCTTTATCTTTTTTTTCCCATTTGTTTTAGTTATTCTACAGTGAAGAACGAGTGTCAATCTCTTCTGATGGTTTACTTTGTCAAACTGAAACTCACTCCTCTTTACTTGCACGTGCCTTTACAATAACACGCAGAAGACTAAATCTGTCGACTCTGATGATTGAATTACTGCGCAGCTGCCCAGTGTTCTCCACTCTTCCACATCTGTGTGGAACTCGAAGCATGATAACTTCTTCCAAATCAGCAAATCCTTTCCTGTACACTTCACCTCAAGGCTACCTCTTGTGTCTTTTATGTTTTCAACAGTAACGTCAAGTCCTTCCGAGCAGACGTATTTCGCTCTGGTGGTGATAACTGCAATATTGTGATTCAAGCCCATCAGCTACATGAGTTTGGAGGGACATGCGTGGGTCTGCTCGTTTAGGAACGTTTCGGAAGCCCTGTGGAATCTTGCTCTAATTAATGTAGTGACAAAACTAATTAGCTTTTCTGTAATTTTGAGTTTTGTATCATAGAACTTATGTCTTCTCTTATGTAAGTATTTGGGGTTTCTTTATGGTCTGTCAACTTCCTACTAGAAGGTAAGCTTTCAAACCATAGCACAGTGGTACCCATGGTTTGTGTTTACTCTCTGTGTATATGGTACAGAAGAAACCCCAGTTTTAACTTTTGAATTGGACACTAGAATACTTATCCATGGAGTAGTTATTCAATTAAAGTGTATTTTACACTCAAGTGTTTAGAGGCTGTCTTATGATTAGCTCTGGTTAAACAATATTCTACTATTAAACATTTACATGGAAAATTATATGTTGAAAATGTATTTTCCAATAAAAAAGAAACAATAATATCAGACTTGTGAAAGCATGGGCTCACACAAGGAGTCAGCACTCAAAACCTATCTTTGGTGACTTTAGCTGTGTATTGGCTTGCATCTCTGTGTTTTAGTTTTCTCACTTCTATTATGGGAATAGCCTCTGATAGGCTGTATTGAGTATACAATATGTTGAAATATTTCAATCCTTTATGATTGTGCATGCCACTGATATATTGAACATCCAATGAATAGTCACTGTGATTGCAATCATGTATCACTTTTCACATACTTTGGCAAATATCTTGAAGTTTTCCTTCTGAATATGTTGTTTCGGTTCTAAGCTATCATCAGAAACATTCCCATTCTCTGTCTACTACACTTTAGTGCACTTTACTTTCTTTTATTCTGTATTAAAACATTTCCTGGTCATAAAGATGATTTAGGGTTCCCTTTTCCTGCACATCCTCTCAAGATTTTTTGCTAACATTTTCTGCAATGAGTTTCTAAAAAGTGAATTATGGCTTCATTTTCCTTTCAGAATGCCATTGTTTGGCTGAGCAAAATATTGCTGATCCTTCTTTCAGCACTCTGAAATCCTCCCTGATGAAATAGTTATTTTTCTTTTGCTTCCCTCCCCACCCCCACCCCCGTTCCGATACTCTAACCATGTCTACTCATTTTAAATTCTCTATCCTACTCCTAAAGTGTCTTACAAAATGGCAAGTTAAAAGTTCTAAACTTGCATTTACCAGGTGGCTTTGAAATTCCCACATTACCAACCCAAGGTCATCCCACACACAAAACTGAAATGTCAGGAGGTGTCCACCCTGACAGATACCTTTGTCTTCCTCTCCCACTCCTTACACTTCCCTGCTTCACGCTAGCTCAAAATAGCATTGTAATCAGCATCCTCTAATTTCACTCTTTAAAGTCTTTTTCTTCCACCCACCTTTTCTGCTAAGTCTTGAATACTGGAATTAACAGTGCATCAAATATTTGGCCCTTTTCTGTCTTAAAAATATGATTACCCTTCCAAGCCGTCCTCATAATAGAAGTATATACAAATAAAAACATCACTTTAAACTTACATACATTTTAAATAAGACTTGAGAAATTACCCAATATTTATCAAGAAACATCAGACAGAGCAGTAGGAAATGCAATAGGCATAACGAATATGTACATGGCATCTATGTAAAAAAAATATGTTTGCTGTGGCTTCCAACTCCCAAGACACTTGAGGACAGAGTAGAACTGCCCTGTGTGATTTTTCCAGCTGCTTTGAGCAGGGACATGAAGCATCTTGACACATCCTTCTCCAAGGAAGTGGCTGGAACTTTAACCCACCCATCTTTTAGTTAGCAACTGAGCACTTAACCACCAAGCTTCCATCCTATATCTCTAGCTTGCATGTAACACATTTGTTTACTAATTGTTATAGGAATGATCTTATTTTATATATGTATCAAGTTCATATAGTGTCTACTTTGACTCTGAAGACAAAGGGCAATTAAGACAGATCTTCAAATAAAAAAATACTACTGATAATAATTGAGGCAGCTACAGTTAATTGGACATTTACTTTTCCATACAATTTTATGTTGTTAAAAATTTACTCCTATTCATGGTTCACAATGATGAAGTTCTTGTTATATTATTGAGTAGGTTACCAAATATCAGAGTAATTTAATATATATGTATGTGTGTATATGTATATTTAAGTTGGGTTTAATGTATTTTTCCCAGCCTAATTTCAGTCCTCATGGTAAGGACAATAATAGCCTCTCAGAGATGCCTTTATCCTCAACCTTGGCATGTGTGTACCTATTCATTACAACCATAAATTACATGAGTACATTCAGCTAAAGCTGAATATCTACTGACTATAAAATAAGGAGATGATCCTAATACTTAAGTAGATTCCATGTAGTCTTTAGGTTCTGTAAATATGGAAGAGGAATACAAAGATGAAAGACAAGATGATACAATGTGCAAAAAGCATCTGGACGTTCTGACATTCCAGATGTAAGACCGCCATAAGTCATGAAATACACACAGCCTTTAGAAGCTGAAAATGAGAAACTCATTCTCCACAGAGGCTCCAGAAGGAACACGGATCAGTTGACAACTTGATTTTAGTCCACCGAGTACTCTGCCAGGCCTCTGACCTTCAAAATTGTAAAACAGGCACTACTAGAAAAGATGCTCAGAGCCAATGTTTTCATGTATCAGGTGAAGAAATAAACCCTGATATTAAATTACCACAAAGTGTTTTCTAAATGGCCTCACTAACTTCTCCCTCCCTTAAAAAACAAAAGGAAACTTTTTATTGTGGTTTAGCTGGAGGTTTATAAACCAGACATCAGATTCACAATCAACAATCTAGACACATTCTGTTTCATTACATCCATTTCAATCCTCCCAAATCCTTAAATATGTGGCAGACTTTTCATAAAGATGTTTTAGAGGCAAAATTAAAAAGACTCAAGGAGCTCAAAATTAATTGTAAAAATAGTAGTTTAAAATGATACATATGTTGTAAGATTGAGTTTTTTCAAGATTAAAAAATACCACTGACTTAATTTTTTTTTAATTTTGCTGAAATGTACCCGTAGAAGTAGTACAACAGTTTATATATGCTATGGTTGTTTACTCTTCAGCCATTGGCCATTCCCAGAGTTGCAGCTTATCGTTCCTGCCTGGGTGAATGGTAGCCTGTGGAAGCCTAATCCACTCTTCTTTTTGCAAGACAAATCATTTCTCTTTTGAGAATGCTGGTCAAAAATTTTCTTTACTTGCATCACCATGTTGCTGTTTCATCTGATAGATTTCATTACCTAGTTGTACATTAGTCTGTTCAATCTCACAATTCCTATTAACGAGGGATATCCAAATTGATGCCATTCGACACTGATAACCTGAGCGTACTCCCCCCCCCCCCCCACACACACAAACTGAAAGGAAGCTCTGGGCATAACTTTTTAAAAGTGATATTATTGGGGATTCTTAACAGCTCTTATAACATTCAATATATTATTTGTTTCAAGCATACTTGTACACATGCTTCCATATTCATTTCCAGTATTTTCTATTTGAGCCCTTGGTATAAGCTCCTCTTTCCCCCTCCCTCTTTTTCTAATGAATCATTTTACTGGGGCCTCATATAACTCCCATCACGGTCCATACATACATCAATTGTATGCAGGCCACATTTGCACACTTGTTGCCATCATCAATCTCAAAACAGCCTCCCTCCACTTAGGCCTCCAGTACCAGCTCCCCATATTTCCCTTCCCTTCCCCCTTCTCCCATGAACCTTTAATAACTTACAAATTGTTATTACTTTTTCATGTTGTACACTGCCCAGTGTGTCCACTCACTTCCCTGTTGTCCATGCCACAGAGAGAAGGTTATATGTAGTTCCCTGAAAATGGTCCCCCCTTTCTATTCCACCATCCCTCCACCCTCCCAGTATTACCACTCCCACAACTCGTCCTGAGGGAACATCTATCCTAAAATCCCCATGTTTCCAACTCGATTGTACACACCCTGGTATAGCGGGATTTGTCTGGTAGAATTAAGATCACAATAATAGGTGGGAAGAAGCATTTGAGAACTAGAGGAAAGTTGCATATTTCATCATTACTATACTGCATCCTAACTGGCTCATCTCCTCCCTGCAACCCCTCTGTAAGAGGATGTCATTTCACCTATTGATGGCCTTTGGATCCCCAATCTGTAGTCCTCCTCATTTATAATGATGTAATTTTAGTTCTTTGATGCCTGACACCGGATCCCATCAATACCTTATGGTCACACAGGCTGGTGTGCTTCTTCCATGTGGGCTTTGTTTCTTCTGAATCGAATGGCCACTTGTTTACTCAAGCCTTTAAGACCCCAGACACTATATCTTTTGACAGCCGGGCACCATCAGGTTTCTTCACCACATTTGCTTATGCACATATTTGTCATCAATGATCATATCAGGAAAGTGAACTAATGATTTTATGATTTTTAGTTCTTAAAGCCCAATACTAATCCCTTTGACACCTCGTGGTCCCACAATCTGGCGTGCTTCGTCCTTGTGGGCTTTGTTGCTTCTGAGATAGATGGCTGCTTGTTTACTTTCAAGCCTTTAAGACCCCAAACACTACATCTTTTAATAGCTGGGCACCATCAGCTTTCTTCACCACCTTTGCTTATGCGCACATTTGTCTTCAGTGATTGTGTCAAGAAGTTGATCATCATGGAATGTCAATTTAATAGAAAGAAGTGTTCTTGCAATGAGGAAGTACTTGAGTGGAGGTCCAATAACCATCAGTCCTACTATATGTGTATGCTTGTTGTTCTATTTCCCCATTGTCAAATATAAATATATGCACCTATGTACATGGCTATATTTAAATCTCTATAAATGTCTGGGCAGAACTTTTAAAATACACATTTTATCGCTAGCAAGTTAATACACTCCATGGCGCCACCTTGGAAGGTTCCCTGGTTACAGTGAATTATCTCATAAAGGTAGTTTTATTCAAACTTTTTTGGGGGGGTTGGGGGGTGGCAATGGCAAATGTAAGAGAACAGATTGGGCTGTGAAATTTTGTTTCCTGCTCTGGAGAAATGCTGCAGGAATTGTTGTGATATTGAACACAGCTTACAAGGACATCACTCCATGCAATTTTTTTTTGTTTCCACAAATGAAGTGGGACAGGAAAGGACAGTAGTTTGATGATGTAGAAGAGGGGAAGAAAAAAAAAATCAGCCATCCAAACAGATGACTTTGAAAAATGTTTCCAAGAATGAAATAACAGATTTTACAAATGGATTGTGTGTGATGTAGAGTAATTTGAAGGATATAAGGTTGTTTTGTAAAAAAATAATAATAATTCATAACTTTGAAAAGGAAATCCCTGTTTTGTTTTGTTTGTAATACACCCTCACAGACCCAGCTGTTTGTTTTCATATTCTTTCACTGCTTGTTTGAATTGTGAATGCTTCTTTAACTTCTAGAGCCTTTTCTGGGCTTGCTCCACTATAAGAACTAGGTTCTGTTCATATTGACTTTAAACTAAATTTTATCCCCAAAATATTGCAAGTAAAATATAAATATTATTCTGATAACGTCCTACTCCAGAGCGCACATTAATCCAAATGTGATATGTTGGGGATTTTCATATTATTTATTTACTATTTCCCTGAAAATAATCCACTAAAAAGATTTTGAAATGTCTGTAGGAAAGAAAGAACAAAGGGCTCTGAAACAGTATCTCTTTTTGAAACATATTCAAGTAGATTAATAGCAATATGTTAAGCATATGGTTCATTTCTTACTGCCTCCTATGCTAAATAGTCACAGTTTCCTTTATAATTATAGCTTTGTTTTAAAATCACGTATATTTTCATATAACATTTGAAGGTTATGATATAAATACAGACAGATTGGAGGGTGACAGAGTACTTAAAGAACCACATTGAATGTCAGGTTTTCAGTTCAGGTTTGTTTCTTGTTTGAAGAAGTCTGAGCCCTTCCTCACATTAAAATAGATCATCTTATATCCACAATATGTCAAACCTTCCAATATAGTTTCTAAATTAACAGGGCTCAAATAAGTGTGAGTGCCAGCATCCGCAAGGACCGCGGCTGGCCTACTTACCCTGCTGGCCTCAAGTCAATGGAAAAGGGAAGACTTAATTTGCTTCTTTTCATGGAGCAAGTGAAACAGACAGAGCCTTTGTGTCTGCAAATTTTATTACCTGTTGTGTCTTCTGTTTGCATGGGCAGTGTTCTGATGTGGACCCCCTACATGCCGGTTATGTACATTACTAGTCACTTGCTCACGGAATGAGGACATGAGTTCCATAGACAAACAAAAACATTGCTGTTTTATCAGCCAATAACAGTGACTTGGTTGTGATCAGACCTTTTGTGGGGAGACAGGCCAGGAGACACATTTTAATTGCTAACAGCACAGCCAGTGTTTCAAGCCCACTGGCCAGGCCTCAGGAGAACGATGCAGTTTTCTGTGCTTATAAAGATGTATGAAGCCTCCAAATCCCCCTCTAACGCTGTTATGACTCAGAATGTGTATTGCCAGTGAGTTTGGTTTTAGTTTTCTTGGAAAAATAATGAATTGAATGGAACCGTCCTTGTTATTACCAAGAGACAGGTGAACTTAGGAACTCTTGCTACTTTTGGCAAAATAGGAAGATTGCGAGTGAGAAAAAGCAAACTAATTTGGTGATCAGCGGGAGCCTTTCGAGAAGCGACTGTCTGCATCTCGTTGTGTAGTTTCTCAGACAAGTATTATGATATGCTGTCATCTCTTTCTTTATAGCTTTCTAACGCCCAAATATTGAGGAAGGAGCAAAGATAAAAATGTTTTGTTCAGATGTCTTGTAATAAACCTAATTTATTGTATGCAATTTATCTCTGTTAATATACATACAGTATAGAATAAAATAAGTCTCACCCCACATAAGTGTTAAAACTATCACCCCTCTCTACTCATGGATGCAATTGCACTTTAGAATGGGATTTGGTTATGTTACTGACGTCCGTTTTGCATGGCAGATTGTGGCAGAACCTTAACCATTCCTGAGCCAGAAGAACGGGATAAATACAGAGACGGACCAGTGCAAAGGGGAAAGATAGCATCACGTGAAGCTCTCAAGAGCGATTATGAACTACAACAGGGGTGGACAAACTGTGGCTGTCTTGCCATATGTGGCTCTTTCAGTTCATACATTTAGCTATGAAGTAAAATTGAAAATATTTGAAATATATCATTCAAATAATGCTGGTTTAAAGTGTTTTTAAAATATATGTATGGCTCTCAAATAAATAATTTTTAAGTTACTGCAAGGGACAGAGCTGACACTTCTGTATTGAAATGAGAATTCGGGAATTGAAATGAGGATTCTTTTCTTGAGAGCAACTAAAGGGGATTTACCTCAGAGTTGGTGTCTGGAATGTAGACATCCAGCTGGAACGTTGGAAAAATAAACTTCCCTTCTTCAAGGCAACCTACATATGGTATTTATGCTATATTATCATCAGAGAAGTAAAACATGTTTCCCCCAAATTATATATAACATTAAACCCTATGAATGCACAGCATCTACTTTATACATTTTGCGTTACTTTCTCTTTGCTATTATGATTGGTTCAAAGAACATGCATACACGTACTATGCTATTTTTCATCTATCTAAGGAAGAAGCTGACATCTTTATTATTTTGTGTTCTGAAAAGGTTTAAGATTATTTTTGCCTGTGACCATGACTTTTTTTCTGTGTAATTGTGACTCATATCCCTTATTGGATTATTACCTGATTGTGAATTGGCTGTCTACAAAGAACTGTGGGCTGGCGATTCAAATCCAGCAGCAGCTCTCCAAGAGCAAGGCTGGGCTTTCTAAACCCACCAGAAGGTAGTGGTGCCCCCCCCCCAAAAAAAAATCAAAACAAACTCAATGGCTCCTAAGAAGAGAAACTCCACTTAGCATAATTCTGTGATTGAATCAAAGTAATTAAATAACAGATACTTGTGATAGCTAATTTTTTCGGTGTGTGTGCCAACATGGCACCTATAAGAAGCTTTTAGCCTGTCAATGAGTATGCAGGTTGATGGCCTTCTGGAGGTGTGAAAGAGATAAGTGGCTCACTGGAATCCAGTCCCTCTCTCTTTCCTCAATGTTCTTAGTTGGAGCAGCATGTTGTATGGTACAACTCCCTTGTCTCCTCCTGTGGGCTGTGCTAAATGTGGGCCTAGCCAAGGTCTGCACATGGTGGACCCCATCACTGTGCTGAGCTCTTCCATGCAGTGGCGCCACCCTACTTTTCCCTGGCTGATGCCTGCAGGCTGATTCTACTCGTCTTGCCATCACTCCAGACCCCACACCACCCACTTGTTACTTCACATAACCGTTGGGTGAGGCTCCACCAAGACCTGCTTTGCTCTACTGCACCCCTGGCCTCTGCTACATCTCACCACTTCCTCTTCCTCTTGTTGGTTCCTTGACTGTGTGAGTTGAAAGAGCCTTTCTGATATGAACTGTCCCATGAAAGGAAGTTGAACTGAGCTCCCTGTACAGTTTTGTGGACTAATTTGCTCTTATATTCCTTTTTTTCTATATAACAGTGGTTCTCAACCTGTGTGTCCCAACCCTATTGGGAGTCAGCAACCCTTTCACAGGGTTTCCCGGTTCATAACAGTACCAAAGTTATAATCATGAAGCAGCAAGGAAAATAATTTAATGGTTGGGGAGGTCACCACAGCATGAGGAACTGTATTAAAGAGTCACAGTGTTAGAAATGCTGAGAACCACTCCTATATGTAGTTTGTTATATTCCACAAGTCAAATGCCTTTGAATAGTCAGTAAAGCACAAGTAAACATCTTTCTGATGTTTTTGTTTTGTTCTGTTTTCAGTTAAGATTCATGTACCATCAGAAACGATATGCATTGTTCTCTTTTGCATCTGGCTTGAGTTTTGGGGAATACCCTGTCAATGCACTTTTGCAAACATTTTTCAATTGTCACCATTAGACATTATTTACAGATGATACTAATAGCATAGTTTGATAATTTCTTCATTCTGCTGGGTCATGCTTTTTGTCAGAGTAGCACAACTACTGATTTATTCCTGTGGTTCAACAGATAGCTGTCTTCCAAATCTCTTGGTGTATTCTATTAGATGCTTCTAGTACTTCATCAGTTTCTTTAAATATTTTGATTACTACCCCATCCATTCATTGGAACTTATTTTCAAGTTAGTGATTTCAGTGTAGCTTGGACTGATTTCTTCAATATTTTTGGTTTGAATATGCACTCCCTTTTGTAATGGTCACTGTGAACTAGGTCATTTTTACTATAATTCTTTTCATCAATATTCAATATTTTCCCCATAAAACCCTTTATATTTCAACAGGGTGGTTTAATTTTTCTTCAGTTTTTTTTTTCAGCTTGACGTATACTGAGTATATTCTTCCTTTTAGCCTCCTACCTCCAGGTATTCAAACATTTTATTATAATAAATTTGAAGTTTCCCTTTGAAGGTTTCTATTCAACCATTTCACTTCATTATGTCTTCTATTTATATCTTGAACTAGTCTATGTTCAAGAGTTCATTGCAGAGACTATTCTGACTTTCAGTTTGACCATTCTTGTCTTTTTAATGACCTTTAGCTTTCTGCTTGTCTTGTCTTTGATGTCATTCCATAGTACAATTGTCATAAAAGTTCTATGTGTCAAATCTCTTCTTGAGATGATTTTGAAATTCAGATAGAATCTAATCAAGGTCACATTTTAACTCTCGTGTACTTATTTCATTTTTTTTTTCAATTTCCACTTGAATTTAAATATACTCAATTGCTGATCTGCTCCTCAGTTCTAGCCCCACTTTGGCTGCTGATATTCACTTTCTTGATCATCTCTTCCCACTAAATGTAGTCAATTTGATTCTTCTGTATTTCATTTGTTGAGGGTCATGTGCATAGTCACTATGTTGTTTAAAAAATTATTTGCAGTAAAGAAGTTGCTCATCTTGCAAAATTCTGTCAATCTCAAGCTTGATTACTATTACCAAGGAACATATATCCCAGTCACTGTTGCTTCTTCTTTGTTTCTTACATTTCTTTCCAATCACCAATTATAACATTGAGGAAGGGCATGTCAAAAGTGGATCTCAATGTGAACTCTGCGATGGTTGCTGGTGGTGTCATAGAAGTGCTTCTCCTCCTTAGGGACCGTGTCTTGGACTGTCTTCACTGCCATTCCGATGTTTGAGTCATCGTTGCAGGCACTGTGCTAACCCATCCCAGGGAGGCTCTTTCTTTATTTTCTCACTAAATCTTTTATTTTCCAAACATGTCCTTCTCCAGAGACTGGACCCTCCTGATCATATATCCAAAGTATGTTATATGAAATCTCACCACTTGTGGCTGTAAACTGGAAAGAACACATGCAAAAGAAATGTAATAATAAATCGTGGTAAGAAATAAATAATGTCAACGATATTTAGGAAAGAAAAGATAATTTAAAGTCACTTTGAAATACAAAGAGATAGATGTTTAGGAAGGAATTAGACAAGATATTTTAAATTCAAAAACTAAACATAAAAAGCTGCTGCCATAATGCCATTTCTGACTTCTAGCTGCCCTTATAGGACATGGTCGAACTGCCCCATCGAATTTCTGAGACTGTAAATCTTTATCAAAGGAGATGGCCAAACATTTTTGAATGAAGTGGCATGAGATTTTGAACTACTAACTTTTTCATTAGTAGCAGAGCACTTCTAACACTGTGCATCCTCTTGGTAGCTTCTGCTATTGAAGCTATCCAAAATTAATTGAATGTATAAATAACAGAAGCCTGAAGAAGGAAATCAGAGAAAAAAAAGGATTCATAATAAAAAATAAAATATATTTAAAAATCTGAATTTTAAAGCATACATTGGGGGTGACATTTACTGTTTTTGGGATCATTGAATCTCAATGCCAAACTTGAGGTTATACTATAATAAAATTGTCGTACACTAAAAAGCATTCTATATTTTTACAGCACCAGGAAAAAAAAGCGTATGTGGCTATAGGAGACCAGCAATTAGATTATCATCAGACTTTTTGACAGAAACACTTTACACTAGAAGAAAATTATTTAATATACTCAAGATAATGTAAGGTACTGATTTTATATCCAACAAAACTCACTTACAAGGAAATAGAATAGTGACAAGAACAAAAAATTCATCAAATAAAGAATTCAGGAAATACTGTCCCCAAGAGTCCTTCCTGGCTTATCAACTTGTGTTAGCCTGGGTAGACTAGAGGAACAAGTTTCATAGACATGCATATGGATATAAGTAAAGGGTTTATATACAAAAGGAATGGAACACTGAGAAAGCATCCCAGCCCAGTCCAGTTCAAAGTTATAAGTCCAATATTAACCCATATGCCCGAAATCAGTCTATAAAGTCTCTTTCTGACTCACAAAGTCACAGGTCAGTGGGTGCAGTATTCCAGTGCTGGCAGGGGTCTCCCCATGGCTCCTTGCTTCCAGGACTCAGGGTCCATCAACAGCATGCCACTCCAGCTTCAGAGATCTGGCTCCATCAGGGCAAAGCCGTGTGACCTCTCCTCCAGCTCCTCCAGCTTCTTGGACGCTGCCATCTTGTCTTGTCCGTGATTCATCATCTCAGAGATGAATAACTCCCAACCACTATGGAATAGAGCATCTCATCTTTACAAGGGAAATATCACAAGATTTCCTAGAAGTCCCAGGAGAAAGCCATGCCCACATGGAGGCCTCATTGGCTACTAAATGGCTATCTCCAGATTCACAGGCTAGACTCCACCCACCCCTACATTTCAGTCACAAAATTAACATATAAGCATGTGACTGCCACAAACTAGAGAATTAGCTTCTTACTATGATAACAACTAAAAATATATTTGTAGATGCATAAGTGACTAACATTCAATGTATTATAACCTAGATAACTAAGAATAGATGAGTATTGAAATGAGAAGATTGTGTGTACACATTGTGCATTCTGACAGTGTCGATGTAATGTGCCCTATAAAATTGGGAGAAGGAGGGGGCGAAGCATATGCAAATAATATTTTATATGTTTCCAATATCCATTCCAGGGGTAGTATTCACACTTGTTTTCTAAGATTTCTGCATACATGATATGACACAAATACTAGTGAATGCATATTTAAAATCTAGCATTGCCTGGGCTATTTTGCTGATTTATTTTTCTTTAAAATTTTTCTTATGAATCAGGATAGTGTAAACCTGGGTGGGGTGGGGAGTCAAAGTAATTAATAAGAGATTAGATAATACCTGATTTAGAACAAGGCTACTTATGTTTTGTGGCTTATTTATTTTGACATGTCATCAAAAAAGCCTAATTTTTAGAAACGTGTAACAGTGAAGCTCCAGTTCTACAATCTGTTAGAGGTTAGACACAAGTCGCTTTCACAAAAGGCAGAGAGAAGCACAAAGTGCAGACATCAGCACCCAAGAATCCTCTCACTACACTAGGTAAGGGTTGGGGGATCAGCAGGAACTTAAAAATAAAGTTGGTGAAGATGTGAGGAAATTGAAACTCTCATCTATTACTTGTGGGGACGCACATGATACAGCCCTTGTGGAGGGAAGAAAAGTGTGACACTTCCTCAAAAGTGTCCCACCGCCGGAAATATACCCAAGAAGTCTGAAAGCAGAGCAGACAGGTCTACCAATGTTCCTTTTGATGCTGTCTTCACTAGTCCAGAGTGGAAATACTCTACATGCTTATAAGTTAATACATTAATATATAAAATATACTTGATAAAAGTTAGACTGAGTTTGGAGATATCATATTAAGGATAAAATAAGTCAATAGTAAAAGGGAAATGTGATATGTATATATATATATATATATATATTCAAGTCAGTATTAATAGACATAAGGTTATTTGTGTTTACCAGAGAAAGGAAAGGTTATTTGTGTTCACCAGAGAAAGGAATGAGATGGGAAAGAAGAGCTTTATATTTCTGAAGCCCTGAGTCTGTCTATGACAATGAAAAGTTTATACTGATTATGCTTAATGGTTGCATAATTGATTAGTATACCTCTTATAAGAAGTTATCATCTTTAAATATGAAAATGTATAATATACACTGTTACAAAAATAAATAGTGGACCTTCTGAAGTTGCATTTTAAAAATTATTCTCTTTTTTTAGTGCTTATGTTCTAACTCTTCTTTCTTGGATTGTGTCTGCTCTTCAAGCAGTCATCTAAGGTACAATAATTTGTCTCTAATTCCTACAGCAACAGAGTAAGGAGAATTTGGAACAGACCAGGAAATGGAAAGCATGGCTAATTAACTCCAGGAGCAACTGCTTCCACTCCCTGAGCTCTAAAGACCTAGATGGTACCTGGATGCCACGACTAAATAGGTTTATCACAAAACCTGTAGAAAAATGTTAGACAAAAGATAGAAAGTGGAGGAAATCACTGAAGGGGACCAAGCAGGAACTTCTAGCACCGATGAAACATACAACTTTCCTCTAGTTCTTTAATGCTTCCTTCCACCCCACTACCACCCCCAATATTATGATTCCAATTCTACCAGCCAGACCAGAGGATATACACTGATACAGATAAGAGCTAGAAACACAGGGAATCTGGGACAGATAAACCCCTCAGGACCAATCATGAGAATCATGATACCAGCAGGGGATAGGAAAGGTGGCGGGTAGGAAGGGGAGAATCGCTCACAATGAGCTACATATAACCCCTTCCCTGGGGGATGGACAACAGAAAAGTGGGGGAAGGGAGACATCAGTCAGGGTAAGACATGAAAAAATAATAATAATTTATAAATAATCAAGGGTTTGGGAGAGACGGAGTGTAGGAGAGAGAGGTGGGAAAAATGAGTAGGTGATACCAAGAGCTCAATAAAAACAAAATGTTTTGAGAATGATGTTAGCAACAAAGGTACAACTAGCTGGCACAGATGGATGGATGGATGGATGGATGAATGGATTGTGATAAGCATTTTAAGAGCCTCCAATAAAGTGATTTTTAAAAAATAGCAGGGACTTCTGCATTATCTGGAAAGGGAATGAACAAAGGACCCAGTGTAACAAGTGATGAACAATGGACTGTGAAAAGTGGTGTGGTAAATACCTTGGTCTTGAAGCCAGGCCCACGGAACATTCTGACCCAGGACTGCCATCCAAGATTACTCAGAGACATGTGGTCTCAGAGCAGCAGTGATGCTCGAATGGCCTGAAACTGTGCATGAGATCCTAGAATGACTAAGTCACTAATGAAAATGATGTTTGAATCTCTTCAGAATGGCCACCCTATAAAAAACGAGGTGTTCCTCTAGGCCATGCCCTCATCTCAGCTCCCAGAGTGACGCTTATCACGGCTGTGCTGAAGCCCTCCGCTCCTCTCCAGGGTGGCTGCTTCCTGCCCTGAAGAGAAGTGTATCCTCTTGAGGACTAAGGTAACCTCAACTCAGAAGTGGGAACCACTGTATTTATTTTGACACAACCCTATGCTTTCATAAACTCATGGCTTAACTCTGCTGTTGCATGGGTATGTGTGTGAGAGCTCTATTTCTCCCAAGACCCCAACCAACCATAGTAGTTCTGAGCATGCTAATTCCCTGTGGGCAACAGCAGGGGAAATGACACTTCACAATTATTTCAAATTCTATGAAATGCAGGAACTGAATGAATCCTGATATGTTTTCCTTCTGAGATAATGTTCCGACTTTAAATTTTAAACCTCCACAGCCCCAAAGTTCTTGAAAAAAACCAACAATAAACTAGTGACTTTGCTGGCCTCACTCTTGGACCTCAGAACCTGTTCTGGAGCTCAAGATGCTCCTGTCCCTGCCGCTGTTGTCCCTTCTCTTCCAAAAAGTTCTTCCCCACCTTCAGCATCTCATTACTTAAAAAAGAACCAATACACCAAACTCACTGCCAGCAAATTAATTCTGATTTATAGCAACCCTATAGGATGAGGGAGAAATGCACATTGCCGGTTTATGAGACTGTACTTTAACTCTTTGCAGGAGCAGAAAGTCTCATCTTTCTTCCATAAAGCAGCTGAGGACGTGAACTACTGACCTTGAGGTCAGCAGACCAACCAGTAAACCAACAACCGCTTATGTAGTAAAAATGATTGCCTTCAGAAATATGCTCGTTTAAATCACTATCGGTGTGAGATTTGATTGTGAACACCAACTTCAAAGCCGGGATAGGATATTTGAATGGGGGGTTAGTTTTAGTGTCAAGTGAGATGGACAATGTGTGAAAGAAGGAAGAGAATGGAGAGATGATTCCTCAAGACTGCTTTCCCCTCTTGTGGCAGTTACATAATCTACTGGCAACTTGAGAGAAGGGGTGAAATCTAGCCTGCCCATCAAGTCATAGCCCATGAGCTCTCTGTGTGGGCATTGCATTCTCCTGAGGATTCTGAAGCCTCCTGTCTTCCTCCCTGGAGACTGGACACATACACTGTCTACTCTATCTTCCTGCTGACAAGACATGTGCAGCCATGCTGACCCCAGCCAGAGCCCTGGAGTGGGTGGAGTCATGTGGAGACTCACATAGTGCTGAGATGCTTTCCCTGTCCCTGGAGCCACAAGGTTTTTCTGCTCAGTGGCCTGTGATCTCCCTGCATTCAGCATCATTGCATGTGTGTGCGAGTCTGAAGAGGAAGGTACAGACTAGTATCGGGCATATGGGCAATCTCTGACTTATGGAATTGATCCGGACTGGGCTGGCATGTTTTCTTAGTATACAATTGTTCTTTTAGATAAAGTTCGTTCTTTAACATATATGAATGTTCTTGAATTTGTTTCTCTCATCAAGTAGACTAACACATCTCTCATAGAGGTTCAGGAGTGTTATCAATATCTTCTATAGGATACAACTCTCCTAAACCTTTCCACTCGAGTTCCCCATGGGTGGGAATCAGTTCAGATGAAACTTTCTAAAAAGGATCTCCTGGACTGGTGTTCTCCTATCCATAGGAGACAAGCTCATTATTGATATTTGTTGGTGTTCATTATGTTCTTGCCAATCTTTAACATGATGGCCATTGTTGATTTTGAGCGAACTATATCGCCATTCTTATCCATGGTTTATACAACATACTGGTATGAAAAGTTGCAAAGTGTCATTGGACCTATAAAACCTGTATACCTAAGGTTTGGAGAATAATAGATATTGCCATTTTAAATTTCACCATCTTTCTCTGTGTTAGGTGTGTTCTCTAGAAAAGCAAATTCATGGCACTTATGATTTATATAGAATGAAGGAATATAACAGCTATTTAGTCCACACAGAAGTGCAGAGAGCTCAGTTCAACTGACTTCCACTGGACAGTTAATAAACTGGAAGTCTTTCAACTCACAATGGCTACTGGATCAAAGGTCAAGGAAGCAGAGACCTGGGTCTTTCCTCAGACGATGCTGGCAGAACCTTCAACCAGCCAGCAAACAGCAGGGCAGGTAACCCACAGTCAGCAGCTCAGGAGCTTTTGAAGCAGGTCTGGTTGGGCTATCAAAGTCCAGCAAAGCAAGATGAAAGGACTGGCCAGCCTCAAGCTCAAGCGATGCACACACCAGTGGTGTGGCCAAGCAGGTCTCCAAAAAACCTCCAGTTGTAGCCACACGATCCGTGGGCTGGCTGTCCCATAGGTAGTGCAGCTCCCAACTGAGCCATAGAACTAGCTAAAGCAGCAGCACAGTGCTCCAATCACCAGAGCGAAAGAGAGACCTATTAAGTCTTTTCCCTTCAATCAAACTGTGACCTATTTAATTCCACATGTGGCTATTGGCAGACCGTGACACTCTCTGAATTCAGGTATTATAACACTGCCTGAAAAAACTCTTGTGAGGATAGTCCCGAATGGGCAGTGTTTCAATTGAACTCAAAACGAACTCCACAGCGTCTAACCATAATTACAATTATCCCATTTTAAATTTGGGAAACAACATTTGATCATCTTACATTAGCTCCCCAAAGCAAGCACATGCTTGTGTGTTGTCTTATAGGTCTTTGGAAGATTCTAAGGTTTGTTTACACACACACCTACTCGAAATAACCAATCAAAATTTGAAGCTCTCTATGACAAAGGAAAAAAAAACAAATTAGTGTGGGGACAGGTGGGGTTTCAAGTAATTCATAGAAAATGGAATATAAAAATAATGGAATTTTCTCATGAACCTTTTGAAGTTCCTTCATATTTTGAAATTTGAAATAATGCTTTTCAAGGGCAAAATGCAGATTAAAATTTATATAAATTAACACACTATATAGGAGAGACACTGAATACAATTTGGAACTTTGGGATTAAATTGATATATATTCCTTTGGTAGATAGTTACTCTGTAATCAATGAAGTAGGAACAGCTCTGCTATCATGGGGACCAAATAACTCCTTTCATCTCCACTTGGGAAAAAAAAACTCACTTTAGAGTCAGTGGGTTATCAAACTGCTCACAGCACTGTAATCTCACACATAACAAATAATGGGTCTCGAGTTAACATTTTTCTTCTCACTTACAGGAAAGAAAGGGGGCACAAACATGATAATAATTCATTAAAAACAATACTGGATAACTGAGAGAGTGATGCAATGAAAAAGGAATGCTGCTCACAGACACACAGAGTTAAGAATTTCTGTATGTTGGTATCATGATTATATTTATAAAACTATAGTCATGGTTAACATGATGCATAAAGTTCATATTTTCATAGATCCCTAGATTTTTATTATGTTCTAAAAGCTGATGTTCACAAGAGCAACTGATTTTGAAACAGTCTTAGACTCTCCCCATAGTCAAGTTCTCACTATTGCCACTCATTCAGCCATCCATCTACAATGAGTAAGACCTTTTCCTAAGCTCTGGCAATAGAACATTTAAAAAGTCTGAGAAATTCTTTCCCATCAAATTGCAAATATTAGAATTTCATGGAAAATTAGGGTATCTCCAATATAGATATGTGTTATAAAAACTTATTTACAGAATACATTGAGTGCAACATAACAGAAAAGCACTATCTTAAAATAGTGAACATTTGTAAAAGAAAGTATTGTGCAAGTATGTTACATAAAAAGGGAAATACTTTCACCTTTAAAATCCATTCAGAGTTATGTTATGAAATAATTTTCTTCTATCTCTTGTTTGAAAGTATTCTGTTCATCACACCGAGGAACTCTTCTACTAATACTAATTAACTTTTAGGAATTCACTTTTTCTTTCCAGCGCCTGGGCTGAATTATTTAATGTGGCTCTTCTCGTCAAAATCTCTGCCTCCCAGCCAAGAGCCGTTTCCTCTATGGGTCTTAAAGAAGTGGATAGGGTGGATACGGATGGAATTCTCAGGTGAGTAATTATGAACGTGACGTATTGGCATGTCATCCTGCTGGAAATAAAGGGAGTCCACCGAGAAGCAGGAAAGGGGGATCTTCTTAATAGAGAGATTCAGAAGACGAGCTCATCGTCTGGCAGCTTCAATCCCTATTTTGAGAATCCCAGTGACATCAGAGGAACAGCAGCAGAACCAAAAGCCACAACCCGAACCTCAGTGGTGGACTGCCCAGACAACAGAGCAAGTAAGGCAGAATGCTTGGGGGCAGGAGGCTGACTTTTGGAGTGGGTGCCTTTGGGCACTTGGTTGGGGAAGCGGGGCTGGCTTACCCATGGCGGTAGAGCTGTCGTCAGACTGAGGTTTACTATAGTGGGTGTCGCTGGGCACTTAACTCAGGGAGATGGATTCACCTCACCTCAAAACTTGAGTTGAAAAACAAACAAAAATGAGTTGAATGGCTTCCGATGAAGGCTAACAGTGGCATGATGTGCCCTTTAGGTGTTTGTTAGCGGCCCAAAGACTTCAGTAGCACGTCCTAATGCACAACTGCATCTTGAGCAAGTCTCTTTTGCATCACCGTCTGTTCACTTCTTTAAGGAACCCTTTAATCATGAATATTGACTGTGAGTTCTGTACTCCCCTTGCGTTGGGTGGGTTCAGAACCAACTCAATAGCACCCGACAACAAGAAAAGATTACAAACCGCATCAAAAAAAAAAAAAAGATGAAGATCGCGTCAATAAATAACCGCTGTGCACGTATTTTTTGCATACCAGGTGCAGAGGTATAATGTGTACAAAATGGGAAATTATATTGTCCCTCTGTGAAATCAAGATGCTTATTAATTAAGTATAGAGAGATTATCATACAAATATGAAAGACAATAAGTCACTTTGAAATTTTATTAAATCCATTAGGGGACAACGTGCTTAAATTTCAGTTTGTGGCTGAACCCCGGTAGCATAGTGGTGGTGCGTGGGACTGCAGTCCACTGGAATGGACGTTCAATTCCAGCTCACAGGAGCAAAGGCTGGGCCTCCTACTCCCACCACCAGAGGGCAGTGATGCCAAAAAAATATTTCAGTTTGTAAAAATGGAACAAATTTCTTTCTTTCCATGTTTTCACCTGTCTAGGAGTTGCAAAATTTTATTATCTACTGATTATTTTTTATCCTTAAAATGTGGTGTCTTGGTATGCAACCTCCTTAAGGGAAAAATATGAATTTCCATATCATTTCCAAATAAAGTCAATTTAAAACTTGTTAATTAATTTTCCCTTGTAAACTTGCCAGAACACCCTCAAACTACTCCAATTGGCTCAAGATAATACATATTTTGATATCTTGTATATAATTCATAAAAGCAGACAGTTCAATATGTGCTAAATAATACAGCATATATTGTTTCCAACAGCACTACCACTGATAAATCTTCCTGTAGATACTTCAAAGCATTTCATAAAGAATTAATTTTCAGGAGCTCTCGGATTAAAATATGCTGTCAGTATGGTTTAATGAAAGAGAAGGAGGAGTTCACAGAGGTAGCATAAGCTTCTCAAAGTCATTCATCAGGCTGGACTGAAAGGCTGAAATAAGACTCACATGGGGCACAAATGCGAATGCTTTTTTTTAATCTTTAGAGTCAACACTTAACTCATAGTAGGAACATTTGCAAATGGATCAAGATCAAGGAAAATGCAATAGTAGATGGGCAAAGAGAGAAATATAGAAAATATAGGAAAAACTATGGGGAGATTTGAAAGTTTGGAATGATACTGACCGTTATATACCCAAAGTCAGAAGGTGACTCAATATGTCAGCAATGTAAAGTATAATACAAATCGTCATTCCTGATGACTATAGAAAAGTGTTTCTAGTGACAACAAAGAAGTAATGGGAGTCCTAGTAAAGCTTTGTATTTTCAAGTGCATACTAAAGTAGTTACTTTTTAGGAGAGAAGCACCCCAGAGTCTCACATAGAAACAGAGTGCCAAATGCCCTCAATTTAAGCCAAGTCAGCCTTATGTTTTCTATCATCCTTTTATCCCAGAACTTACGATGGAATCCTAATTTACCTTTTGGTCAGCTCTGCTGGTTTCTGTAAATTCATTGGCAGCTGTTATTTCATGGAGTTGACAGAAAATAAACCCATGACAGAACTATCCTATTAAAATGCCAATGGAGAGACAGCCCTTTGTCCTGGTAGGAACCATTTTAATTGCACAGCGCCCCCCCCCCCCCCCGCCTCTGAAGAACACACTCAGTGGAGGACATTCCTGCTATGAATTTTTCATAGTCACTCTGATGCTTTACAGACTCTTCTCATAGAGCAGATCTAACGGCTGCAAACGGAAACCTTGCTCTCTCGATGAACAGTGAATAACAAAAACGTGTGAATGTGTGTGAATGTGTGAATGTGTGTACACGGGATTCGTGACTTTTGAAGTGGTGACACGGCATATCTTGTTTCTGAATGACTTGTCTCCAACCTGTGTCAGAGTGATTTTGTCTGTAGAGCAGAATGAAGAAATTGCATTTTTAAAGAAAGAGACGTGTCATGGCTGTAACTGCCTAAAAATTAAAAGAAAGATGTGAAAAGTCTTCAATTCCTTATGGACCCCATTGAGTTTAAACTCGAACACGGAGATTCTTTCTCATCCACTCATCTCTTGTGAAAGAAAATAATCCCAAATCTCACAGGTAAACTGTCAGGGCTGTCAAATATCAATGAACAATTCATCATTAACCATCAACAATTTTTCTCTCTTAGGAAGACTCTGAAACTTGTCCAAAATATCACTGAATGACCCCAAGGCTACCACAAAAACTTAATGAAAAATTCACAGGATCCGTTAGAAATTTTGCTTTTAAAGTTTAACACCTTTGCTGTTTCACTCTCGCCACATTCCTTTTCAAAGTCTTGCTACCCAACTTTAATAATCTTCTTTATTATTTTGGATCACAGTGGAAATGAAGACAGCCTTTGTACATGATTTATAACGTGCCTATTACCATAGCAACTATACTTTAATTTTTAAAGCAGGCATCTTGATATGGAGCTAGATAACTATAATTTTAAAAATGCCTAATAATGGCAGTACAATTTTTCACTGGTTCTATTTTCCATGCTGGCCTCAGTTTATTTATATTATCAATTAATGAATTTATATTAGTTCCCCCCAATAATTAATGAAATTTAATTTGACACATTCTCAAGTTGGTGCATATTGCAAAATTCTTACTTTCTTATCAGAAAGTGCTATAGAGGAAAATTAAATGGCTTAACAGACTTTAATTCAGTGGAAACCAGTATTTAATATTATAGCTGAGATAATGCCCAAATGTTGACAAGAAAGAATGCTTAAAAATAAGAAAGACCACATGGAAGAAGCACACCAGCATGTGTGATCAAGAGGGGCTGAAGGGAGCAGGTATCGAGCATCAAAGAACAGGAATCACTTCATTACGAATGAGGGGGAGAGCAGGGTGGGAACCTAAGGCCCATTGGTGCGTAATTGGTCACCCCTTTACAGGGGAGTCATGGGGATGAGACAGACCAGTCAAGGGGCAGCCAGGCAGTGATGATGTTTACAAGTTTCCTCTAGTTCCTGAAGTCTTCTTCCCACCCCACCCCAACCATCATGGTCCCAATTCTGCCTTACAAATCCAGATGGACTGGAGAAGCTACACTGGTGGAGAGGGGACCTGGAGATATGAGGAAACCAGGATGGGTGATCCCCTTTGAGCCACTGGTTAGATTGTAGCTGATGGAGGGGTAGAGAGGAGGTTGGGTGGAGGGATGGAGCCTACTGCAAGGATATACATGTAAGCACCTATTTGTGGAATGGGCATGAGGGGAGTGGGTTTGGGGAGAGGTTGGGCGGTGTAAGATATGACAGAACAATAATAGTTCATAGAGTATTGAGGGTTGGTGGGAAGGAGAGAGCAGGGTAAGGGGGCAAGGGATGGAAATGCCGATACTAGGGGCTCCAGGAAAAAGGGGGATGATTAGAGAATGAACATGGCAGTGGACATGTGAAGGTGCCTGCCACAGTATGTTTATTTATGTATTGTGAAAAGTGATATATGATCCCCCAATAAAATGATTTAATAAATAAAAAGAAACAAACTCTGCTAGCTGAGCCTTGGTGATGCAGTGGTTGAGTGCAGGATTGGGGTCCATAGGGTTAGTGGCTCAAAATCCAGCAGCAGCTTTCCAGGAGCAAGGCTGGGCTTCTGACTCCCACCAGAGCAGTGATGTGGGGAAAGAAAAGAAAGAAACTGTAATAGCAAGCTTTGCAAGAGTGGATATGGTCTTAAAAGAGGTCTTTCTAGTCCAAACCCTTCTAATTCTGTTTTCTTGAGTCTATAATAAAAATACTATTCCATATAGGGATGCCACTAGTTATTCTCCCTATGTCCATTATATCAGAGTGAAAGGAGCCTTGGTTATCAAGTTCAATCAGGGTCATATTCAGAATCAACCTACAAGATCTCTGTGCTATAGGAGAGCAATCTTAATTGATATCTTTGATGTACTAAATAAAATTTAATAGCTAAATTTATGTTTTCAATAGATGTTTGTTTGATAAAAAAAGAACGCATGACATTGTGATATAAAATAGCTTTGTTAATTGATGAACAGTTACAGTAAATGGACGCTACTTTCTAGTCATAGGTATTGGTAAGAACACTCTTAAGATCATGTCAGGCAAAGAACTATCCCCCCTCCAAAAAAAAAAAAAAACAGCTCCCCCAGACAGCTGAGACTCACCTAGACCATCAAGGGCAACAATGTAAGCATATTTCTGATAACCAGAGAGTTCAGGACTTATATTTCTTGACTACATAAAATTGCACAAGCACAATATGCCAAGCCACCTATATGGGTTAGATTATACAACAATGAAAAGAGAGCTTCAGTCACTCCCTAGACAGAGTTCACAGTGTAAGGAAGAGACAACATGAACAAAGTACATAAATGTAATCTGAAAGCATCAGAGTCATATAGATCTTATCAAACTTCCATTGTTTTGGAGTCCTCTTTGGCACAGATCGTTAAGCAGTAGACAGACTGCTCTCTCAAAGGCTTTCCCTTCAAACCCATTCAAAAGTGTCTGAAAAGACGTGGTGATTTTCCATAGTTGATTACCAACCTTGACTTTTCAGATACTTTTGGATGTGTAGCCTCTTAAATTTTTGCTCTTGAGCATCCAAAGAAGTAGTTTATGGGCTGAGCCCCGGTGGCGTAGTGGTTGTGCACGGGACTGCGGCCCACTAGGACGGAGGTTCAATTCCAGCAGCGGGGCTGGGCCTCCTACTCCCACCACTGGAGAGCAGTGATGCCCCCCCACCCCCAAAATAGTTTATATTACAATAAAAAGATTATAGAATCATCTTTAACATAAAAGATTCAAGAAAACCCAACATGAAAAAGAGTAATAACTCCAGATATTTATTAAACAGTGTTTTATTACTAGTAAAACTCATAGAAACTCCATTTCTAGCTTCCTTAATAATTCCTCCTGATACATATTTATATAAAATATGATCACTCGTGACTCCAAGAAGGAGTCCTAATGTGTAATAGTTTGAACTGAGCTGCCAGTCACAAGGTCAGAAGTTCAAAGCCACCAGCTGTTGTGTGGCAAAAAGGCCAGGCTCTCTATTGTCAGATAGATGTGCACGGAGGCTGGTCTACTCTGTTCTTTAGGCTCATGGCTAATTGGTATCAGCTCCATGACTATGAGTTTGATTTCAGTGGGCTCTCCAAGGAATGTTTTCATAACAATAGAAAGTCATCAGAGAATTAATGTCTTTTTTATCTCTGATTTAAGTGGTATATATACGATAAGACAATATCATCACTACAATAAATATGAAATATTATAATATTTGCTTTTCATTTAAACATTTCTGTTTCCTAATAATAAAGGTTAAAAGGTGTTAACTTTTTCCTTTGTACATTGATATCTCAGTAGACAAACTCAATTCACTCCAAATTCATGTTTCAACATTGAAAAGTTTGAGAACTGACAAATAATATGCTCTAAGACCTCAAATTACACTTATAAATTCACGATGGAGGCTTTGAGCTTTCTGACCTCTCGGCATCTCAGACACACTATCACCAGGGAGTTGTATCTGATCAATTCACATCCACAGCAGTCTTTCAACACCTTTGATGGTCTGGATTCCATGTTTTGTGGCTAACAATTTCACACTTTTTACTACATTAACTGCTTTAACCACAATGTTTTTCAAAAATGTTGATAATATTGATGCATTCATGTTTTATTCAACCATAAAATCAGATAAAGCAATGACCTGATTCAAATATCGCAGTGATTTTTTTTCATTTTCTTTTTTCTTTAAAAGTATTTTTTTCACTGTAATTCCTTTCATTCAGTCTCTTCTGGTTCTCAGAGTTATTCTCTTAACTTTACTGCTGGTATCATTAACTTTCTTCATCTACATGATTACAATATTTTATGCAAATAAAGTATAAAAATCCCTAGCATAATGACAAATGCTTTATGCATTAACACAAGCACCATGCATCATCTAAGTGGGAGCAAGGCTTAGACTGAAGCATCAGCATTTTGTAACCACAGGGTTTTTCAAGTTGAATTTTTGGTTGCTATATAGAAAAGTTATAAATGCTGAGTAGATTTTTTTTTAACTTTGCTGTTACAAAGTTAAAAAAAGTTCTAGTCTGCGGCACTTCAACAACTATGGTATCACTCAACATATATATATTAGTATATCAAATGCTATCTAATTGTCATATAAACGGCTGCAAGAACATCTCCATATAGGCTTCAAATTATTATCATCTATAATTTTTAATCTACAACAATAATCTAAAAAAATAATGCATATCTCAAAAATAAAAAAAAAATATCTCAGGTACATAGGGCTATGAAGGTCAACATAATTTCTGGGACCATAGTATTAAATAATGCCTTACCAGATAAGATAGTGTTAATGTAATAATAGAAAAGTCAGAACTTATAGGGAGATAACATCATATAATTGGAAGATCAACATGTTTTGATACTAGTCAAACCTGGATGAGAATATTGGTTCCATTCTTTGCACACAGTGTGAAATTCTGGATGAAATCTTTTCATTTGCCAACCTGGGAGACAGATTATAAATACCAACACGATGGCTGGAGTGTTAACCTGGCTCTGAATCTTTTATTTTAACATTTCTTTTTTTTAATTTTCTTTTTTTTAAATATAAAATTTATTGGGGGCTCTTACAGCTAAAATATGTGCATCTGGGGCTTAAATGCATGAAGGTAAACCAGTGGCCATCTAGCTAAGAGACTCTGAATCTTAAAAACAGCTCGCTCTCCAAAATGTCAACCCGAAATCCCCAAATGCTATCATTTTTCTAGCCATTCAAATAGGTAAGCATTAGATTCCTCATGCTTCTTAGAGTGAATCTTTAAGTGTTGGTCATAGTGTTGCTCATAGATTTAAAATACATTTTGTTACGTTCTGTCCTGTGGCATATTGGTGATAGATGCAATCACTGGAGTGCATTTGCAGTCTTATGCACCCAGGACTCATGGCCTTAGGTGCCCTCAGGTCAGTTCCAATTCATAGCGACCTGTGCAGAACCAAACAAAACACGGCCTGGTTCAGTGCCATTCTCACAATTGTTCTTATGCTAGAGTTTCCCGAGGCAACCATGGTGTCCATTCATCTGGTCGAAGGTCTTCCTCTTTTTGCTGCTACGCTATTTTCCCTTCTCCCGTACTGGTGCTTCCTGACAACATGTCTATAGTTCATGAGATGCAGTCTTGCCAAAATGGTTTCTTTGCAGGGTTCTGCTCATGTTTTTTTCTGACAGATTGTTCGTTCTTTTGATAGTCCACGATACTTTCAATATTTTCCTCCAATACCGCAATTCAAATGAATCTTCTAAGGCCTTCCTTACTTAGTGTCCACCTTTCAAATGCCTATGAAGCAATGGATAAGCCCATGGCTTGGAAAATCATACCTTAGTCCTCAGAATAACCTATTTGCTTTGCAATACACCAAAGATGCCTGGTGCAGCATATTTATCCAATGCATTATGTCTTTTCATCTCTGGACTGCTGTTTCCATGAACGTTGCTTAATGATAGATCCAAGTAAGAGAGAGTTTTTACCAATGTCAAACTTTTCTTTATTTACTAAGATGTTACTTACTGGAACAGTTATGAGGATTTTAGTATTCTTTACATTAAGCTGTAGTCCATACTAAAGGCTGGAATCCCAAATCTTCATCAGCAAGTAGATCATCTTTATCTACTTCCAGTAGTCCTCACTTTAAACAAGTGTGTTGTGTCATCTACAGGTTGGCAATAAGCCTTCCTTCAAGCATGATGATGCATTCTTCTTCAGATAATCCAGATTTTCTCATCATTTGCTCAGAATGTAGATTGAATAAATAGGGGAAAGGTTGCAACCCTGACACACACCTTTCCTGATTTAAGATCAGGCCATTTCCCCTTGTTTTGTTTCCAAAACTATCTCTTGATCTATGTACAGTTTCCAATGAAGTGTTTTGAATTTCCTGTTCTTCGTAAGCCTTTCCATAGATTATTAAGGGCCAGTCTGTACAATGCCTTAGCACAGTCAATAAAACACAAATAAACATCTTTCTTGTGTTCTCTGCTTTGAGCCAAAGTCCATATATCATCAGCTATGCTAACCCTTGATCCGTGTCCTCAATCAAGCTTGAACCTCGAGAAGTTCCCTGTCAATGTACTGTTGCAACTGTTGAGTATTCTTAAGCAAAATATTACTTGCATGTGATATTAATGACATTTCTAGTTAATTTGAACATATTGTTAGGTCACCTCTGCTTTACATGTGTACAAATGTAGGCCTTTTCCAGTAGTTGGTCTAGCAGTTCCCTTCCAAATTTCCTGGCATAGATGTGTAAATGTTTCCAGTGGTTCTTCAGCTTGTTGAAACATTTCAACTGATGACCCATAAACTCCTAGTCCCTTGTTTTGGACCAATTCTTTGCAGTGCAGATTGAACTTTTTCCTTCAGCACCATTGGTCTTGCTCATTTGCTACTTTCTGAAATGGTGAAATAATGATTAGTTCTTTTTAGGACAGTGATTCTGTGTATTACTGCCATCTGAGTTCAATGCTTGTGGCATCATTCAATATTTTTCCTGTAGAATTTTTTCAATATTGAAAATTAAGGGTTCTATTTTTTGCTTTTTTTGTTTGACATATAATTATGGTGTTTTTCCTTTAAGTTATCTAAATCTTCATCTTTTCAGATTTTATTATATTTAATTTTTTCTTTTCAAACTGAATTGAAATTTTCATTTCAGCTCTTTGACTTTTTGCTTTTGCTACTCTATGATGAATTGCAAGTTTCTTGTTTCTTCTCATTCAGAATAGTCACTTTAAAAAGAGTATTTAATCTTCAAATATCAATCAATCAGTGTCATTCCCATTCACCAATCAAGAAAATAAACCATGCAAATATTTTGTAAGTTGTCCTAATTCATGTAGTTAACAGTTGAGGAATGAGGAAATAAATCTTATGTACTAAAGTCTGTTTGTTACACTAAAAATTAAATTATGGCAGATCTACCCGGAAAAGTAAAAAACACTTTTCCAATTAATTTTTAAGGCCTTTCTTTTAATTTTATACCCATTGAGCATGGTTCTCTTTTTAAAGTATAGAACTGCAATTTTATTAAAATTAACAGGTAATCTTTGCTTTCATTAAATATGGGATTATAAAGAGACTTTTCTCCAGCTTTGTCTCCTCCAAAGATAAACCAAACATTAGAGACTATTTGCCAGCACACGGTGGGAGAACAGATGCATTCAGCCAACAGGCTCCATTATGGTTTCTGGTTCCACCACAGGTGAGGTCCACTCCTTGCTGTTAAGGACAATGGATAACTTCTGGAAGACTTATCCAGTCCATCAGTCTGGTCCACTGTAGGTGGGGGTCACACCCTACTCATAATGGCTACAATGAGAATAGGTAAAACCTGGTTAGTGACATCTAAAGTTAGGCTGCCTCCCTGAATCTAGGAGCTATCCATCTTGTCACATGGGAATACATGCATCACCCCAATACATTGCCTTCCTATTTCATGCATACCCCTAGATCACCCCCCCTTCCTTTATTATATAACCTGTAGCACAACCCCTTCCTGAGATGTATATATTTACCTAGAACTAGAGGGCTTGCACACCCAAAAAAGATATATAAGCCTTGGTTAGTAGTCAACCTCATTCACTCCAATCCCCACCTTCCACATCTTCAAGTGAACCACCAAGTGGGACTAGGATGAGCATGCTACTATGAAATATGCCTGACTCCATTATTTCAGTCTCTCTTCTCTCCTCTATTCTATTTTATTATCTATACACTATGCTCTTATTATCACTGTATAATTGCACCTACTGGACTCTGATGATTTGTAAGGGCCTGGCTACCCTGACAAGTAAACTGGTATCTTGGTGGGATTCAAATATGTAGCAATAAAAATGCCAGGCAAGAAAGAAATGTCTATGTGAGATAAGTAGGGATTCTAAGAATGGGTATGTTAATGATAGAACAGAACTATTGTAATTATTGAAAGTCATGTTTTTGTCTTTTTGATAAAAAACATTTGTTTATATTTATTAAAATCTTAGTACTTCTGCAGAGTCACAATTTGCGTAATAATACAGAAGTTAAAATTGCTCATTGAAAACTGTGACTTGGGACAGTGATGCCCCTCCCCCCCAAAAAAGAAAGAAAAGAAAATTATTACTTGTAAGAATGCGTTGAACATTTGCTTTATGTCCACATTTATATATTTCATAGACTGAACACGAATACGACATTAATGATAAAAATCAAGCCGACACTCTTTGGGTCAAATCTGACTCATGGTGAACCTATAGGGCAGAATAGAACTGCCCCTTTGTGTTTCCAAGGCTACAACAGGTGCTGACCTTTCACTAATAGCTCCATATGTAGCTCTCTCTGTAACTGCCTTTGCATAATTGACATTTGGATGTACTTTCATCATTTGCATTTTGGGGGTTGTTAAAGGTCATGGAAACAGTAATATTAAATATGCAATGTGAGGCATAAAGGCACAATAAAACAATAACTTAAATCAATATTTTCAGGGTGTTGCTAAAGATTAGCTGAAGTAAAAAAAACAAATGATTAACTGAAGTATATTTTCCTCATGCATGTTCAAGGACTAATATGGGAAGTATTTCTTGTCATCCTCAGAAATGAACACATAGAATTGAACACATAGAAAAATCACAAAATAAACTTCAAGCAGTGAAAGTAGCATTTTCTCTGTACTGTGATCCATGGTCCTTCATAGAAAAATCTCCCCAAATTAAAATTGAATATACATTAATTAAGTCATAATATTGAAATTGCCTGAATTTCTAAGTTAAACTCTATAGAACATAAATCAGATAATGGAAATAAGTGGCAAAGTATAAGAATAGATTAGAGAAGTGAACCAATTGTGTAACTATCCAGTGGAAAATTTATTAAGTCCCTTTACTCATAAAATTATTAAATATGTGGGCCTTTTGGGACAGGCTATTTTAACTATGTCAATTAATTATTTATGTAGTTGTAAGTAAATTTTCAACAACTTTTTTAAGCATACTTAATTGAAAGAGAGAATATGCCATAAAAGCTCTTCAGAAAAAGGATTATGAAAAATTCACTTAACATAATTTTCTCTAGTTTTTCTCATGCAGCGATGTCCTTCATGGGGTCACCACTACGTTTTAGGGATGTATAATACTCCATTGTATATATGCAGCACAATTTTTTAAATCTATTCTTTTTTTTGTGTGTGTGTGTGGCATCACTGCCCTTTGGTGGTGGGAGTAGGAGGCCCAGCCTTGCTGCGGGATTTGCACCGCCCACCGAGTGGGCTGCAGTCCGGCACACAACCACTACACCACCGGGGCTCAGCCCCCAAAATCCATTCTTATGATGATGGAAATTAGCTTTGTTTCCAACTCCTTGCAATTGTGAACTAAGTCACAATGAGCATTGGGGCACAGATGTCTGCCTGTGGTTTGTTTCTTCTCTCTTCTGTATATATGGTAGCTTGATTTACATCTGTTTTAGATATGACCAAATGAATTTCCATAGTGACTGCACCTACCTACAGGTCCACCAGCAGTAGCAAGAGTTCCTCTCCCTCCGCAGCCCCTCCAACAATTGTTACTTTCTGATTTCTTGGACTATCCTTGAGGGTGTTACATGGTATTTCATCACTGCTTTAATTTGCATTCCTCTTATGACTAGATATCTAGAAAATTTTCTCCTATTTATTGGCCATTTGGATTTCTGTGATTGAGAAACTTCTGCTAGTCCTTTGCCCACCTCATGAGTGGATAATTGTGTGTGTGTGTTTCTAGTTGTAAGTTAGCAGAGTATTACTGATTTCAGTAATAAGATCTTGCTAAAGATGTTTTCCCATTCTGTGGTCTCTCATTACTCTCTTGATGAATTCTTTCCATGTACATAAGTGTCTTATCTTTAGTGCAAGCATTGGTCAATTTCTGGCTCCTCTGTGCTTTTGTCTTTCCCTATTTCCAATAGCCTATGAATTCCCTGAGTCAACTTTCTCAGATTTGTTCCACTTCCCTCATTTGTAGTCCCAGTAGTTTAGGACTTCACCTCTAGGTCTGTGATCCATGTTACATATTGTGCATGGAGTGAGGTAAAGGTCTTGCTTTATTTTTTTCTGCAGATATGTATTCTTTTTCCAGCACCATGAATTAAAGAGAACATCTGCTTCCCATTTGACATGGTTTGGGTCCTTATTGAAGTTGTCTGTATGCTGATGAGTTCATTTCTGGGTTTTCCGTCCTTCTCCATTGGTCTGAATATCATCGTTATACCAATACCACACTGTTTTGACTACTGCGGCCCTATAGTAGTTGTTAAAGTTGGGTAAAGGAAGCCCTCCTACTTTGTCCTTCTTCTTGAGGAGTTCTCTGGTAATTCTTTGTTTCTCCCCTCTTCATATGGATTTTGTAATCTATTTTTCCAATTCTTTGAAGAAAGATGCCAGAATTTGAATCGGGATATCTTTGAACATATACAGTATTTTGGATAGAATTGAGACCTTTACAACATTGAGTCCACCAAATTGTGTTTTGTAGTTTTTCTTATACAAACCTTTTTAAAAAAATTTTAGTCAGGTATATCCCAAGATATTTCAATTTGTGTTTGGCTACCATGAAGTATATAATTTTTTTGATCTCCTCTTCTGTAGCCTTGTCAGATGTATGATAGGCTTGTCAAAAGTCTGATAGACTTCTGTTTGTTGATCTTGTAAACCACCTCTCTATCATATTCCTTTATTGCTTCCAGCAATCCTGTTGTGGAACTTTTAGGATTTTCCATTGGTGAATAATGATAGTTTCACTTCTCCCTTCCCCCGATGAATACTTTGATGTCCTTTCTTTGCCTTATATTTCTAGCTAGAAACTCCAGTACAGTGTCAAATAGGAGTGGGGACAAGGGACATTCTTGTCTAGTCCCCCTTTTCAGAAAAATTGATGTCATCTCTCTACTGATAACCACATTGGTTGTTGGATTTTTATATATAGCTTGTATTATATTGAGGATTTTTCATTCCATTTCCCATGTTCTTGAGTGTCTTAAACAGGAATTAGTGTTGGATGTTGTAAAATGCTTTTTCTGTATCTATCAATAGTATTATGTGGTTCTTGTTATATTTCATTTCAATGTAGCAAATAATAGTAATGGTCTTTCATATGTTGAACCATCCCTGCATCCCTGGTATGAATCCCTCCTGGTCATGGTGAAGTATTTGTTTCATATACTTTTGTATTCCGCTGTCTAGTATTTTGTTAAGGATTTTTGCATTGATATTCATTAGGGGAATTAGTCTGTAGTTCTAGGTTCTTGTGGGATCCTTGTGCAGTTTAAGTATAAGAGTTATACTAGCTTCGTAGAAAGATTTTGGGAGTTTGCCATCAAATTCTTAGAAAACAATCCCTCCCAGGACTTTCCCCAATGACTGTCAAGAACCTCAACAAACTCATACCAATAGAAGAAATAGACAAAGTATTAAAAGATGATCAAGAAAAAAATTCCTTGAAACAGTTGGTGAATTCTATCAGAGAATTCTATCAAGCATTCAAGGAAGAACTGACACCAATCCAGCACTGTGAACAATTTTTGACAGGAAAAACCACTTCTGATGTATGTGTTTTATTTTTATACTGTCAAGATAAATTGATTTGATAACTGTTAATTCAGTTACAGCAAGATTACCAATTGTTTATTGTTAGCTTCTTTATAGGGTCACTTTTTTATAATTACCTTATCTCTGACAGTTTAGTCAGATTTTAGTCATCTCTATGCATTTAAGGCAGCATTTTGACAATATCTTCCAAGTGACGGATGGGAATAGCTTTTATATCACTGTAATATAATACTCCCTTCTGTCAAAGTGATTCATAGGTGATCATCTGGATACCTACGTAAGAATATAACCAATAAGATAAATATTGTGTCATATTCAAGTGGTACCTTAGTTATTCATAGGCATTTTCCCCTTAGAATAAGAAAAGGCAGGTACACATTCAGATGTATCAGCTAAACAAATTGTGATCAACATAAACTGTACCAACACTCGGTGGAATTATTTTATTTTAAGGTAATTGTTTATTTTGGCAACATTGAGTTAAATTATGTAGTACAAGCACAGCTTGTTGAACTAGTGCTTAAGGATGGGACGAAGAGGAAAAACCCATTATGCCTGTGCATAAATTTAAGCACCTCTTCAGGTCAACATGTTTTGAGGAAATGTAAAAGAGAAAGTGGAAAAGTACACTACTCAAAACCTTGTGATTTTTCTGGTGTGCCATTATGAAGTTAGGTAGCACTAGAGCAGTGGTTCTCAACCTTCCTAATGCTGAGTTCCTTTCATAAAGTTCCTCATGTGGTGGTGACCTCCCAATCATAAATTATTTTTGTCGCTTATTCATAACTGTAATTTTGCTACTGTTATCATAATGCTACTGTGAATCATAATGTAATTATCTGATATGCAAAATATATTTCATTGTTATTGAACATGATTAAAGCATAATGATTAATCACAAAACAATATGTAATTATATATTGTGCAATATTTATTTCTAATTACAAATAAATGAAATTTTATCTTAGAGCATGGTTTAGCATGGTACTCATATGTGGGCATAGCTGCAAGTGGGCAGACCCACCTGGGGACAGATACAGAAGGAGTGTCTCAGTTCTTAAGACCATAAAAAATAAGTGTTTTCTGATGGTCTTAGGTGACTCCTGAGAAAGGGTCGCTTGATGCCCCAAAGGGGTCATGACACAGCAGTTGAGAACTACAGCACTAGAGGCACGTTAGAAAGCTTTATGTTGTGTGAGACTTTTAGAGCTGAGGATTTGCATCTAAGAAGGCTGAGATAGTGATGCTTTTGTTTGTTAGGTGCTGGTGAGTCAGTGCTGATTTATAGTGATCCTATGCAAAACAGAATGAACCACTACTGATTCACAAAACTGCAGCACACTACTACGGTGGTTGTCCTGCTTGTGCCTATTGTTTTAGCCACAAGGATCTCCCTGTTTTGTTTATTTTTCCTATCTCTCTGCTTTATCAAGCATAAGGTCCTTTTTTCAGGTACTACTGTCTTCTGAAAATATGTCTGAAGCACTTGAGACAAAGCTTCACCATCATCCCTTCTGCTTTTCTTTTTCCACACAGTTTTTAGACATATGATCGATGTAACATACAATTCAATAGTTCAATCACACTAAGAAGAATTGTGCAATCAGAAGCATATTCATTTTACTTATCCTTGTACTCATCATTAATATCTCCCCTTTTACTCCCACCCACTTCTGCCATAACCTCAAAGATCCTTTAATCCAGTTATTGTCTCTATAGGTTTACCCATCTCCAGGGACCAATTAGTTCCCAAAGGAATAGCACAAAGAACCACAGCTTCCTCTACTGGGTACCACTCCTGGCTGCTCAGACCAGTAATTCAACAGAAAGCCTTGGTGACAGAGAAGAAAGATGGAGAACACAAGGCACACAGATCAGGACTGACAGTCTGCTAGAACATGGAGGAACCTCCAAGTCTGTTGTTCTCATGGACCTTTCCACTAGGGGCGGGTCTGGAAAATGACATCCGTGATGGATGTGTTTCCTAGAACAATCAGCTATGCTAGACCAGAAAGCCATCCCTTACCCCAAAACAAAGATGAGAAGGCAGAAAGACTAGACAAATGGAAGCCAGAGTGCCAAGTGTTGATCAAGATCAACTCATAAGAACTAATAGTCTTCTGATTATTTTGATCCCCAAATCAATCCGTGTGTCTCAGATTTGTACATATCCCCAGTTCACTCTAAAGGCAGCATTAACTTTTTGAGAAGTAAAATAGGTAACCTGCAGAGAAGAATGGTATTTTTCATAATAGGATCATTAACATAACCAATGGTATAGAACTTATAGGTTTTTTTAATGTTTTGATTATTTTATTTTTGAAATGAATTTTTTATTGGGAATTTGCATTTCAGACTGTGAACCCTATTACTTTATTTTCTTTCTTTCTCTTTTTTTTTAGTAATTCTTTGTTTTTTTTGGGGGGGCATTGCTGCTCTCTGGTGGTGGGAATAGGAGGCCCAGCCCCACTGCTAGAATTGAAGGTCTGTCCCAGTGGGCCACAGTCCCGCACACAACCACTACATCACCGGGGCTCAGCCCCCTATTCCTTTATTTTCATTTATTTATTTTAAACCCTTTTATTGGCATTTCATTCCCATGTCATACAATTCAATAATCTGATCACATCAAGAAGAGTTGTACAATTATCACCAACATCGGTTTTAGAACATTTTCTTCTGCCTTGTACTCACTGTTGTGCATGTAATTGCTCTTTTTAATTGTGGCGAAACTATACACAAAGAAGTCACCAATTCAACATCTTCTACGTGTATCAATCAGTGCTTACGGATTATCCTCTTTGTGCTGTACAGCCATTATTGATAACCTTTTCCAAACTGCTCTACCACCATTAATGTAAACATACACATATAACCTCCTCTTTGGGGCACAGACGATGGGAAAGTGAGTGAAGGGACACATTGTACAGTATATGATATGAAAAAGTAATCACAATTTGTAAATTATTAAGGGTTCATGGAGAAAAGGGAGTGAAGGGAAATATGGGAGCTGGTCCTGGGGGCCTAAGTGGAGAGAGGATGTTTTGAGAGATGGGAACAAGTGTGAAAATGTGGCCTGCATACAATTGATGTATGTATGGATCGGGATGGGAGTTGTATGAGCCCCCAATTAAATTATTCATTTAAAAAAAGGGGAGGGAGAAAGACGAGCTTATACCAAGGGCTCAAATGGAAAATATTTGGAAATGAATATGGCAACATGTGTGCAAATATGCTTGATGCAGGTGATGTATTCAACATTATAAGAGCTGTAAGAGCCCCCAGTAAAATCATTGGGGAAAAAAAAAGAAAACAAACTTGATTAATGGTTCCCGTAGGTGAAAGAGGTAGGATTATTACATAGAGGCATTTTAGTTTACATTAATGGTGTTAGAATTTAAAGTTTTAATGAGAAATATATTTATATATATATATATATATATATATATAGTTGTTATTGTTAGGTACTGATAGTTTGGTTCTGACTCATATCAAACTATGTATAAATGAAAGAAACACCACTGTGTCCTGCCTCATCCACACAATTGCTCCTACGTTTGAGCCCATGTTTCAGCCCCCATGTCAATCCGTGTCATCCAGAACCTTCCTCTTTTTTGCTGCCCCTTCACTTTCCCAAGCATGATGACCTTCTTCAGGGGTTGGTCTCTCCTGAAAGCATATCTGAAGTACATGAGCTCAAGTCTCGCCATCCTTTCCTCTTTAGAGCATTCTGGCTGTACTTCTCCCAGAAGAGATTTACTTGTTCTTTTTGAGTTCCATAGAATCTTCCATATTTTTCACCATCACCATAGTTTCAAAGCTTTGGTTTTTCTTCTTTCTTCCTAACTCAATGTTCAACCTTTTCATGCCTATGAGGCAACTGAAAACACTATGGCTTGGATCAGGTGCACCTCAGCGTAACTCCATTGCTTTTACATACTCTGAAGGGGGCTTGTGCAGCAGATTTACCTAATGCAACAAAATTCATCATTTGATCTTTCGACTGCTACTTCTATGAGTGCTGATTGTGGACCCAAGCAAGATGAAATCCTTGATAACTTGAAACTTTCCTCTCTTTAACTTGATTATACTTACTAGTGAAGTGGTGAGTCTTTGGGCATTGTTTACCTTGAGTTGTATTCCACACTAAAAGCTGCAATCCTTTCAATCTGTCAGCAAGTACTTCCAGGTCTTCTCATGTTCAGCAAAGCTGTCATCTGCTTATCACAGCTTCTTTAAAAGTCTTCCTTCAATCCTGACATTGTGATCTTGTCCTAATAATCCAGCTTTTCTGATTTTTTGTTGAGCATAGAGACTGAATGAATATGAGGAGCAGATTCAACCTTGATGCACAATTTTCCAACTTTAACATTCAATGTCCCCTTGTTCTACAATTGCCTCTTTGTTACATATAGGTTTTATATGAGCACAGTAAAATGTTCTGAGATTCTCATTCTTCTCAATGTTATCCATAGTTGGGATAAGTCAGTTGGATGACTTTGCAAAATCAATTGAACACAAGTAAACCTCTCTCTGGTGTTTTCTGCTTTCAACTATGGTCTATTTAACGTCAGCAATAATATTCCTTGTTCTCTCTTCTTTTATACACCCAGCCTGAATCTCTGGTAGCTCCCTGACAATCTGCTCCTGCAATGGTTGTTGGAAAATCTTAAGCAAAATTTTACTTGCATGTGCTATCAGTGATATTTTTCTGCAATTTGAGTCTTCTGCTGGGTCACCTTTTTTTTGAATGTGTACAGATATGGATTTTTTTCCCTAACGCTTGACTAACTGTTATTTTCCAAATTTCTTGGCAAAGACCAATGAGTTTTTCCAGTGTTTCTTAGCCTGATTAATAATTTCAATCTATATTCCATAAATTCCTGGGCTCTTGTTTCAGGCCAATACTTTCAGTGCAGGTTGGATTTCTTTCAGTAGCATTGATTGTGGACAGTTTTCCACTGTTTTAACAAAAAGTAAAGTCATCATACTTTACCAAGGATTATGTCATGCAAAGGAGCAAGAAGAAGGGGGGAAATTATACTTTTTCCAGGCATGATGTCTTTTACCAGGAACTGGCTTCTCCTGTTACAATGTCAAAAACTCTCATCATCTGGAGTAGTTATGGAACAATGATGGTGTGGGTTCAAATCACACCACTGCCACCAGGAATATGCTCATAGGATATAGGATTACAGTGTAAGTGCTCACTTAACTGCAATCGTTAAGCATGAAATAATTTTGTTTTATTCATATGATATTATATTTAAATGATGCTGGTACATTTTGGGTTACATGCATTTTAGTTTCACCTTGTTAGGTACAAATATGATTTTATTATTAGTTTCTTTAAAAATGATGTATGCCTAAAGAGTTGTGTAGAAGTATGAAGTTGACAAGAGGTGTTCTGTGGTAGTTATGTAAGTGCATATCACCTTATGAAATCAGTTCTTGAGGGGGAGTCTAGCCTGTCCATCAGGTCACAGCCTGATTCATTCTTCCTTGTGGGCATGAGCTTCTGATGAGAATTTTGGGAGTTTTTTCTCTTCCTACCTGGAGGTGGGGCACATTCTCTCTCTCTCTCTCTGGGCTACATAGTCCTGCCAGTAAGCCACACTGAGCTATGGTGATGGAGCGGGAGCACGGGAGCCAGAGGGGTCACTTGGAGATTTACACCAATGCTGACTTGCATCCATCACTGGATCTATAAGACTTTTCACCTACTGGTCTATGATCTTCTTGCATTCATCATCATTGCATGTGCTTCCTGAGTCAGAAGAAGAATTTATAGATTGGTATCAGACGTATGAGCTAATATCAGATTTATGGACTTGATTTGAACTGAATTTGATTATTTTCTTTATGTAAAGTGTGTTCTGGATTTGTTTCTTTATTTACTTTTTTAAAATTATTTTTTGTGGGCATCACTGCCTCTGGTGGTCATGGGCATTGGATTTGTTTCTTAATGTGCAAGAGCAATTGAATATTGAAAAAATTCCAGCCCAGTTCAAGTCTGTTAGTTCTATATTAACCCTTATGTCCAATACCAGTCTATACATTCCTCACAACACATGCAATGGCACTGGGATCCAGGGCTCTGGCTCCATCAGCCTAGTTGTATGTGGCTTGTAAGTAGGAATGTCTAGCAGAGAGGGTCCTTGTGTCACACCTCCAGCTAGCTGTTTATCTTCTTAGTGCCTCCAAAGGAAGTCATGAAGCTGCAACTGATTGACAGGGGGGAACGCCATCCCTTCACTCATAATAGCTTTAAACTGACAGCAGAGTATGTAGGTAACTGCCACATGCCCAGACATTTTTCAGAAGACACAAAGCCTCCAGGGAGAAACAACTCAATAGCACCCCATTAAATAACCTTCTGACATTAACTTGAGGTACATCATTATTTGGATTTTTTAAGAAGAGACGTTAATAAAATAAATGAGTTTAATCAGTCTCAAATGATATTTTTGAAACTAGTTATGTCTATACCTCAATGTGTCATACGGATACACGCATGTCAATGATGTGTTTCCTTAAATCCAGTCATTTAAAGACTTCCACAGGGATCCTGCTTTAAATTCCTCAAAAGCTAACCTACCCTCTTTTATTCTTTATAATTCCTGAAGCTAAGCAAATCTTCATGTGAACTGGTCTCCAGTTGAGGGATTCTATTATTAGCAGCTTTGCCAAGAGTTTTCCTCGATACACCCAAGGATTAGCCAACACTAGTTTGGACTCAATGGATTGCTTTTCAGACAATACCGGATTGCACTTCGTCACAGTGCACTGTTCATTCACATGATTCCTATCCGCTGGGCAGTGATGCAGTGAAGATGAAGACAAACAGCCTGGCAGGATCTTCATTTGAATTAGTACGTACAAATCCTCTGACATGCATTTCGGCCGCAGCCAAAGGAACAAAGGGCAGCATGTTGACAACAGAAAAATGGAAGTTTGTCATTTTTAAGATGATTCATTAATCACATTTCACTCAACACGATGTTGAGTGTTTAGGATGGTTATCTTTAGAGAAAGGAGTTCTGGTGGCCTGGTGGGTTATGGGTTATGTTGCTAATTGTAAACTTGGCCGTTCAAAATCAACAGCTACACTGCAGGAGAGAGATAAGGCTTTATGAGCCAATAAAGATTTGCCAACTCAAAAACCCCACAGGGGACTACTTTTCCTATGTCCTATAGGGTCATTACGGGTCAGAATCAACTTGATGGTAATGAGATACTTAGGAAACAGCCTATGCAGGATGATGTCACAGCATTATATCTGATTTTGAGCATGTGTATGATTTTTAATACAAATTAAATAGTAATTATAGCCATTCTCTTTCCCCCTCAAAAATGTCTTTTTCATAACATGTGTTAGGTGAATAAACTTGCATTTCTCAAATGGGTTAAAAACAATTATTTTTTTGCGCACATGATACTATTAACACTGCATCTTTAAAATCTTAAATCTTCCTAGTTAAACAAACATATGCCTGAGGGCCATTGTCTTACATCTGGTTTTACGAGTATAAGTACCACCAAGTGGTGGATTTAAGAAATAGGAATTTATTTTCTCACAGTAAAGAGAGTATAAGCTGAAACAAGGGCACCAATTCTGAAAGGTTATTTTGGTCTCAGTTCCCATACCCTGGTTTCTTGGTGATTTTTGTGTGGCATAGTATCTGGTTTATTTCTAAAACTTCCTTTCTATATCAAAACAAATTCATTTCTTCTCCATTTATTGAAATGCTGAGAATAGATGGTGATGTCTCACCTTGTTTTGACTTGAATTTCCTAGGCGGCTCTTAGGTGTGGGATTTTCCTCATGTTTGCACTTACTATTTCAATGTCCTCTCTGGCAAATTGTCTATTCGTGTCCTTTTCCCACTCTGTAATTGAGTTACTATTTCCCCCTATTTTGTTGTTGCAGCAGTCTCTAGATTTTAGTAATTAGTCCTTTGACCATTTTGTCATTTCTACTTTTTTTCCCCAATCCATGTCCTATTTTACTCTTTGATGAAATCTTTTGATGTATGTAAATGATTTAGTAGGCACTTGTCATCTATTCTGTCTTCCACTGTGAGTGTTCTTTTTATTGTATTTGGTAATATACGTATGGCAAGAACTAAGGACCTTCATTAGGTCTTAATTCTCCTCTTTGATTGTCTTTATAAGTCTGGGATTTGCACGCAGTTCTCTGATCCACCTTGAATTTGTTTGGGGATATGGAGTAAGCTAGAGATTCTGTTGCATTTGTCTACAGATGGTGATCCAGTTTTTCCAGCACTGTTTATTGAAAAGAGTATCCCTTTACCATTTAGAAGTTCTTGGTTTTTCATTGAAAATCAGTTCCTTGTAGGTTGATGCTTTTATTTAAGGTCTTTCTATTGTGTTCCCTGACTATGTACCTACCATTATAGTAATACCAGGCTGTTTTGACTACTGTGGCTGTATAACAAGTTTTGAGGTTGGGTCATACAAGGCTTCCCACTTTGTTCCTCTTCTGCAGTTCTTTGTGATCCTGGGTCACTTTCCTCTCCATGTGAAGTTGGTTAGTAGTTTTTTTTTTATTTGTCATTGTTGTTGTTGTTGTTGTTTGGGGAGGGCATCACTGACCTCTGGTGGTGGGAGTAGATGGCCCAGCCTTGGCTCCTGTGGAGCTGGAAATGAACCTCAATCCCAGTGGGCTGCACTCCCGCACACAACCACTACGCCACCGGGGCTCAGCCCAGTAGTTTATTGAAAGAATGAAGTTGACATTTGGATCTGAATTGTGTGGCATTTATAGATTTGTTTTGTGTAGTGCTGACATTTCTATGAATTCTAACACCCAGTATACATGTAGAATAGCTTCTGAAGAATGGTTGTTTTCAGAATAGGTAAAGAAGTGTAGAGCATGGATACATGTTTGATCCTTGACTTGTGGAAGCAGGGAGCCAGAGGAGGTCAGGTATGTCTTTCTACAACCACTTACTGCACTGGTCATATGTATCTTCTTGATGCACACTGATTAATCCTTTCCATTACAGTGACTCTCTACATTGCTTTCATCTTCTTTTGATGCCTTGCTATATTGCTCAATACGTAGTCTGTGTTAATCTAGGTACCCTAGAGAAACAAATTCATATTCAGTCATATATATATATATATATACATATATATCACTTTTATATACATAAGAAAAATGAATATTGAGAAAACATTCTAGCCCAGTCCAGAACAAGTCCATAAATCTGATGTTAGCCATATTTCTGATACCATTCTATAAATTTCTCTTTCTACACTCAATGACACCGAATGTAGGATGGTAACAGGGCATCAGGTAGAAAGTCTTGTGGATCCAGTGGCAGTGGAAGTATCTTAGTATGACAATGATCTCCATGTGGTTCCTTCAACTCCAGAGCTCTAGCATAACTTCAGGTGTCTCATCTGCAACAAATGTCTCACAGAGTGTGTGTGTTTCCCATCTCTAATGAACTATTTATCTTCTTAGCACCTCCAAATGAGATCATCAAACTGCTACCTGATGTACAGGCCAAGCTCCACCCCTTCACTCTTCAATCTCAAATTGACAACACATCATCTAACTACCACATTGTCCTTACAATTCTTCCATTGTGAAACTTACACATTTTTCTCTTTTTTTTCAGTCGCTGCAACTTGAGATATATTGAATGTGGTCTTTCTTTTTGACTTTCTAACTCTAAGTTTTTGAGAATTTCCTTAGAGAAATTTTGTCTTCTTGTGATACCTTTGAACTTTTCTGTTCAACTTTCTTCATCATTCTACTATTTGTTTTAGCTATTCTTTTCTGAAAGCAAATTCCACTTTCTTCTGATATACATTTCTCTTTCTTGCCTATGCTTTCCTTTTGTCTTCTTCATATATGATGTTCTTGATGTTTTCCTACAATTTATTAAATATTCTATAGGTAGTGTTCAAACCACTGAATCTGTTCTTTAGCTGCTTTGTAAATACAGGATGAATATATTCAAGGCCATACTTTGTGTCTTTAATTTATTTCCATTTTTTTCCAACTTCAACTTGAATTTCAGTATGGACAACTTACAGGTGCTCAACAATGAACCCTCAGTGTTTATTTAGCACATGATTTTGATGTCCTCCATTCTTTTTCAATTGGTATAATTTGTTTCCTGTATATTTCATGTACTGAGGTCCACATGTGCAATTGTTTTTCATGCTGTTGGGGAAATTGTGTGTATATATATATAACTAATTATATATATTTATAATTATAATGTATATAATTATATATTATATATACCCCTAAAGAAATCATTGGTGTTGCAAAATTCTTTTATGTGATCTCCAACTCTGTTTCTATCATTAATACAATATTTTCTGAATAATGTTCTTTCTTTGTTTCCACCATTGCAGTCCAGCTACCTGTAATTCAGTCATGACACTGGATTGCCCATCAGATCTATTTCTGACTGAAGAAGTTGGCGAGTAGTCTGTGTATAAATTGCAGTAAACATTGTGTTCTGTGGATTTCCTTGTAGGCACAAAGATATTATTTTGTCATGGAAAGCACTGCCTTTCTGGATAGTTCTTGAAATGTTTGGCAATAGAGGTAACAACTTCCCTCTAGAATGTGTCTGTTGGGTTAGCATCAGATGACTAATTGTATGGTTGGCAACTTGAACATGTCAGCTTCTTGGGGGGAGATGGATGAGTTTCCTGCACCCATAGAGATTTACCTAGCCTTAGGAACACTATAGAAACTTTAAAAAGCGCACACGCACACAAAAAAAACATAAAACAAAGTCTTCACTTACATTGAGTCAACCCCAACTCACAGCAATCCTGAAGGACTGAGTAGAATTGCTCCTCCCTTGAGTTTCTGAGACTGCACATGTATGGAAGTAAAATTTTTCCTATTTCTCCTCAGACTCTATACAGGGTCTTGATAATCCAGGATTGACTCGATAGCAGTCTTTTTGCTTTTTTTTTCTGCCTTTTGGCATTGGATACCATTCAATTATCTGATTCATAGAGACCAAGTGTAATCCCGAGAGTTTCCTAATCTTTTGAATGTGCATCTTAATGTGTTTCATTTCATTTTTGACAACCTCCAACATCCTAGATTCACACTTTATACATATAGCTATATATTCCATATTTTGACAATGAATAAGTATTTGTGACTGCTTTTCATTTAGTTTCTGCTCCGTCAGCAAATGAAGATCCTCAAAGCTTTACTCCATCCATGTCATTAATATTAACTACCTTGAGAAGGCAACTCTTAAGCAGTTGTATGTTAAGTGCCTTCCGATGGATAAGGCACATCTTCTTGCAGTGTAGCTGATAATTTTTGCTGCCATTTGTTAGATTTTCAGTGATTAATCCCTTGGAATTGGGCAGCCTATTTCTTATTCATATTATATTCACTTGAATAACACTGGCATAGATCCCTGAATTACAGTAGAATACAAGCAATGGTGATACTTGAATAATGGGGTTAGAGTTTAGAACACATTTTAGGGTGGGTACAGATTCAATTCCTAACAAGTATAAATTGCATCTCATAGAGTGACACTTTTATCAAAGTCTTTTATCAAACAAAAAAGAAATCCTCATGAACATCAAGTATATTCTGAATCAAAATATCTTTCTGGTGGTCAAGTGGATTCTAAGTCATGGTGACCCAGTGTGACAGACTAGCATAGCTATTTAATATTTTCTTTGTTGTAATATTTACAGAACCAGATCTCTACCTATCCCTCCCTTATTCTTCATTGATATTGCAAGGCTAGCTCAAATTGTGAACTTTTATGTTAGTGCCAATAAAGACGACTTGTGCCACCCAGGAATCTCACATAAGCTATCACACTGCTTCAATGCTCTTCAAAGAGTCCTCTCAGGACAGATGTCCTGAGCAAGTAAAGCGAGACAGGGTCCCAAACTCAAAGAGTTCTCTGCTTAGGGTGTAATTGTATGTGTTCTCTGATAGTTGGTGAATTCTGTAAGGCCACTATGACTAAGTACTGCAAGTGGTTTGCTTCAAGCAATAGAACTTTCTCATAGAATAGTTCTCAAGACTAAAAGTCTAAATTCAGAGAGTCAGCAGGGTCTCACTATCTCTGAAAGTCAAAGAGGAACGTGATTTTTTCTGTATCTCTCAAGTGTTGCTTAGCTTGCATTTGTATCCTCAACTGGCCTGTGCCCTCCTGTATTCCCCTCTCTTTATTTTCTGTTCCCCCACCCAGCTGGGATGAGGTTATGTTCTACGCCAGTATGACCTCAGGAGACCATGATGATTTTCAGACAAGTTATTGGCACAGGTTCTAGTCTCTAGCCTCCAAATCCAAGGAAAAGAGGGAAAACCCTAATCCATGAATAATTGGGAAAGTGTAAGGTCTTTAAATGTGGGTTTTGTAAATGAGATCCAATTGGACTGTGGAACAGAAAAAGAAGGGTTTGGGTGTAGGGTTCTGGCTGCCTTCCATGCCCCTCTGGAGTATTTTCACATTCCTGCTCCACCATTTAAAGGAGTCCTGGCACATCAAATCCTAGTCTCACGACCTTGACCAGCAACCACTGCCCTCCTCCCTTAGCCTGAGCACAGCTATGGCAGTGGCTGGATTGAGAGTGAGATCTCAGCATCTCAGTGAGGAATGTGACAGAGTTTTCACCCACGTAGGTGCAGCCAGCTCTGTGGAGCATTTTAGTGGACTTCTCAGTTAGCAAGTCTCTTGTAGCCTGATCCATGGAGTTGTTTACCTCTAACACTTTGGAGGGCTTCTGTCCATGAAGGGATGGGGTTACAGGCCAGACTAGAGAGAAGTCTCTTTTTACCTGTCAAGGAGCCATAGGGAGAAGAGCCACACAAGTGCTAAAACCTCACCTCTTGACCCCCGTGTCTCTAAGTGCCTGTCCTTGTCAGGGATTATCTCCATTCCTAAGGCCAAAACTAAACTAAAAACAAACTAAACGCACTGCCAGGGGCTGATTCTGATTTATCTCAATCTTTTTTAAGGCTTCTCAAGCTGTAAATCTTTACAGATTAAAAAAAAGCCTAATTTCTTCTTGTTAACCAACAAATGAAAATAAATATTATGACAGAGAGTGAGAAATCAAGTAAGAAAGATTTGAAATTACATTTAGTTACACATTTCCCCCCTGCTTTTTGAACAAATGGTCTTGGAATATCCTTTTTATAGTTGTAGTGGGTGCAAGAGATTAGACTGAAGAAAACATTAAGACAGAACAGAACACAAAAGATGGGAAGGAGCTAATTGTATACTCAGGATAAATGGGCAACCAAGTCACTGCATGTTGTTGAAAAGATACCTTCTTCTAAGCAAAGTAAATATCCAAAGAACATTATTCTATTTGATAGAATCTTTTATTAGAGGAACCAGAAAATTAATGAGCATCTTATTCTCACAATATTTACTGAAGGCAGAAACTATCTCAGAATGTCGTTAAAGAATGTGTCTTCATATCGTAAATGGAATAATTTTGACTTCAGTGAGAAACAACGGTTGATCAATCCTCCTCTTTGAAAAATTCCCAGCTGAGGGAAGGAGAGTTTAGAGACAGTATAGATGAGATCCACCCTGCATAGTGAAATCCGGCATAAAAGATGATAAGGAAAAGAAACACACACACAAATTTAGTTACAAAGCACATGCCAACATTAGTCTCCTTATCTAACTCTGTAAAATAAACAGGTGTAACATTTTTCTATGGAGTAACAATTTTAAGTATATTACATGCTTTAAAATCCCAGCTGAATATAATATAATTTTAGTAGCTCATTTCTCCTGAGGCATCAACATCATTTATCACTCCTGCTGCCATCTGGCTTGTCTGAATCATCATGATCAGCAGTTTATGTGGAAATTAAAGCATTCAATGGATCTCTCTTCAATAATGTTCTGAGGTCAGGGACAATATTGCTAGCAGCAGTGAAGATGCATTTTTATCGCACACTTGAGAGGCATCCATTCGACATATTTTATAGCTTTCTAGGTTAAGACTAGCCAAGCTTTGCCTTATTTGCACTGACCTGACATGGGGGTCATTCTGTATAATAACTATCTAAATATCATTCAGAGAAGTTATCCTTCTGCTATTGTGCTTATAAGGCTATATACAACTAAAAACAGCAGCAGAAATAAAAATTGCTCTTCTCTCTCTCTCTCTCTCTCTCTCTCTAGATATATATATATATATATATATATATACACACACACTGTTACATAAGTATTATAGTACTATATGTATATACACACATATGATTTTTTCTTTCTTTTCTTTTTGCTTTTGTCTTTTGTTAAAGAATACAGAACCAAAAACATACCAGCCTTGTTATTGTTTGGTACCTTTAAGACAGTTCAGACTCTTATGACTGTATGCACAGATGGTAAAGCATAGTCTAGACTCATATCATCTTCACAACCATTACTAAGTTTTCAACACATGGATACACCACCTGTATTAATGCATCTTCCTTCCTTCCTTCATCCCATTTATCCTTGAATCTCTATTTTACCAGGCATAAAGTTCTTCAGGTTCTTTTGTTTTCTGCTACTGTGTCCAAAGTTGATGGGACAAAGCATTATCATCCTGACTTCTGGCTGGATTTCTCCCATGATACATTTGGTCACTCTTTTCATATTCCATGGAATATTTATTATTATTCACTAGCACCATAATTCAAAGGCTCCAAGTATTCTCTTGTGTCACTTATTTGTTAACTAAGATTTGAATATCCATGAGATGATTTAAAATACTATAAAGAAAAAAGTCTACACACCTGGACAAATAAGTCACATGATGATAGAGAAAATATTGACCATGTCAAAAAGTTCGTTTTACTTATAACCAAGATCAACACTCATAAACGCAGTGGTCAAGAAATCAAATAATTTATTATAGTATCCAAATCTGATACACAATATTTCTTTAGAATCTCTCATCACACCGTGAATTAAGAGTCCTAACACATGATCAGTGGTCTGAACCACCTAGGCACTTTGAAGAAAAAATATGAGGTTTTCTTTCCCCATGAAGCGTTACAGCCTTGAAAACTCAAAGACTTGTTAATAAGCAAAAATGTAACTTTAAGAGCTAAGGTGACCCAAGCCATGCCATATTAGATTTAGAACCACTTAAGTACTAATTATCTCAGAAGAAAATATGAACCCGATTTCAACATAGGAAAAGGCAATTCCTTAAAAAATACTGGAATTTTTATTTGTCAATTGAAATTTTAAATTTCAATTTTAAATTAAAAAATACACTATACTCTGAAACTTTGTTCTTCAATTACTGAGCTTCTCAGTAAGGTATGTTTATAACTTAAAACAGCTTGTGTTCCTAACAAAGAAAGTATATTTGGGTAGAGTATTCAACTACATTTTCAATTTTGGACAATGCTATTTCTGTCCATTTAAAGATGGTTTAAGGAAAATTAACAGCAATTATTTTGTGGGGGGGCATCACTGTCCTCTGGTGGTCACGGGAGCTACCCAGCCCTGCTCCTGGAGAGCCACTGCTGTATTTGAACCACCAAGCCTGTGGGCTGCAGTCCTGAACTCAACCACTACACCACCGGGGCTCAGCCCAACAGCAATTTTTTTTTTTTAAATACAGGAAGATTCAGTCATGCCATTTGTTAACAAATGTCTGACAATACTAGTGATTGAATTGTGTTCAAACAAAAGCTGTGTTGAAGTCTTCATTTGTGCCTATAAATATTACCTTGTTTGGGAATAGAACATATTGCTTTGTTTTGTTTTGTTTTTGTCAACTTAGTAAGATCACACTGCAGTACGCTAGGTCCTGTACTTGATTTTGACATAACAATTTCTTTTAAAATGGAAGACAAAGACATACATATTCCAAGGGAAAGATATTATATAAAAGCTACATGTAAATCAAGGAATGGGCAGGCATCCTGAGGGTTATCCCAGAGTCAGCTTTCTCCTGGAGCTGCTGTTTTTATTTGTAGTTCCAGGTTTGAAAACTATGAGATGACAAATTTCTTGTTTTTTTAAATCACCAATTTGAGATATTTTGTGTTATGTTAATATTTGGTACTTAAGACAGTGAACATAATTTATTTTTCTTCATGAGTTTTCACTCTCAGTTTCTGGTTCCTATCAAACCTGCTCACTGAACATGATATGTAATGCGTGAGTTTCACACACACACACACACACACACACACACTCACGCCCAACCTTGAATAAGGAAAACGGAATGATGAAAATAGAGAGGTAGTGAAACCAACATATAGACAAAGTTCAGAATTTGCATTTGGTACTTTGGTAGTAAAAATGCATTGTTATATAAAATCAGGAAAGGAAATGCAGTTGACATTGTTGTCCCGTCTATTCTGACTCATAGTAAGTCTACATATAAGAGAATGAAACAACCGATTTTGACTGTCCTCACAATCATTCCTATATGTGAGCCAATTGTTACAAACATTGCCACAATCTGTCTCTTTTGGAGTTTTCCTCTTTTTTCTAATCCCTTTTTTTTTTTTAAGCTAAATACGATATCCTTTTACCAGAGACTGGTCCCTTCTGATAAGATGCCCTAAGTCAATAACAGGAAGTTTCACCCTGTTTCCATTTAAGGAGATGTTGCCTGTGCTTCATCTAGCACATATCTGTTCTTTTTCTGACTTTCTATGGTATATTTAATTTTATTCACCCATACCATAATTCAGAGAAATATTTTTCTGGTTTTCCTTAATTATTGTGAAACTTTTGCATGTGTATGAACTGGGAGAACACCATGACTTGAGTCAGGTATTCTTAGCTGTCAAAGTGAATCCTCGTTATCAAATATTTTAGAGATCTTTTACAGCAGGCTTGACCAATGTAATTTTCCCCCTTTGGATTTTCTAACTCCTGCTTTTATCAATGTTGATTATAAAGTCATATAAAATGAAATCTTTGATAAATTTAATATTTCTTCAATTTATAATTTAATTCCTTACTCTTCCAGTTAAGAGGATTTTTTAAATTATGCTAAACTGTAATTCATACCGAAAGTTTTAGTCTTTGATTTTCATCAATAAGTGGTTGAAATTCATTTTGTTTTCAAAAAGCAAGCTTTTATCATCTATGTACAGCTGTTTGTAATTTGCACTTTCTACAATTCAGATATCATAGTCCTTTCCATATAGTCTGTCTTCTCTGATCACCTGATCATTTTGCAGATTAAATATAGTAAAATCATATGATTCCAGATGCATACATTTCCTGATTTTTAAATCACGCATCCCCCTCTTTCCCCTGTTCTTACAAATAAGTGCCTCATAATCTATATGCAGATTACACATGACAGTGTCAATTGTTTTTGAATTGCCATTCTCTGAAATAGTACCCATAATTTTTATGATCAACATAAATCAAATCAAACACAGGCAAGCATATTTAAAAGATTCTCTGCTTACCACCGAGAGTCATCTAAAATCAACAAATACATGATTAATTCCATGTCCTCCATTGAATCTGGCTGAGATATCTTGCAGCTCTCAGCCAACACAACAGTGCAGAAAATTTTGAATTATCTGCCTCAAAGTTTTATTTGTGTGTGATACTAATGTTATTGTTTGATAAATCTTGAATTATGTTAGACCATCTGTATTTAGAAGGGACATAAATGTAGATTTCTTCCAATCTGTTGGGAAAGTGACTGTTAATTGATTTATTTGACTTAGATTGGTGAGTAGTTCCAACCCTACATCGGTTTCCTCAAACATCATGATTAGTATTCCATCCATTCATGGATCCTTATTTTACACAAATGCCTTCAGTGCAACTTGGACATATTTCTTCAACACATCAGTTCTTGGTGCCTACTGAAATGGCTGAATACTGATCAATTATTTTTCATACAATGTGTGCAATCTTCTTTTGGTCCCTTCTGGTGTTCAGTATTTTGACCATAGAATTCTTCACTGTATTGCAATAGATTTTTTCTTCAGTTCTTTAATCATGAGAAATGTCAAGCATGTTCTTCTCTTTTAGTTTTCTCATTTCATGTCTTTGCAAATTTTATTATGATGCTTTAATATTTTGAAGTCCCCCTTTAATATCTTCTGTTCAGCTCTTTCACATCATTATTTTGTCCTTTTGCTTACACTACTCTCTTTAAGGCAAATTATACATTCTGACGTGCATTGTGGTATTTTCTTTCTTTCTTTTTTAAAAACGAACATTTGTTTTTTTCATGCATGATATCCTTAAAGTAATCTCACTCCTTGTGTGGTCTTAGATAATTATTACCAAATATATCATTGACTTTAGTACATTCTTGTCCTACATTCATGTGAGATATATTGAAGATTATATGTATTTCTCTCATGGATTAGTTTTAAATTTCTGCAGCTTCAATTTATTTTGTTACACGTTTAATTGATGGTTTGTTCTTTAGTCATTTCTGGCTGTTGTAACTGATGAGATTCATATATGCAGTCAATATTTATTTTGTTGAAAAATATTGAAAAAAATCAAGTTGCTGGTTTTGCAAAACTCTCTTCTATGACTCCTAGGGAAGAAATGGATAACTATTGATTAGATCTGGGTATTACAGGACCTAAGGCACCTGACACAAGATCTAGAAGTGGGAACAAAGTTGGAATGAGCATGTATTCTTAACGTCACTGATTTCTCACTCATGGGGAAGGATATGGCTAACGAGGTGTCAGAGTAATATGTCCTTTAGGTAAAACTCACTTGAAAAGTTAATACGACCTACTGCTCATAAAGCAAGATAATAAAGCATAAAGCAAAATGCAAAATAGATACGTGTGCATGCAGGTCTGTACGTGTCAAGTAACTGGACTGAAGGAAAATTCAATAAACCAAAGCATAAAAAGAAGAAAAAAGGACTAAACAAACTGCCATCAAGTCGATCACAACTGTAGCAACACTCTGTAGTATTCCCCAGGATTGTAAATTGTATGGAGACAGTCTAATCTTTCTTTTGAGGAGCACTTGTGAGGTACCATCAAGTCCATTCAGACCTGTAGCACCCTTTTGCCGAACAGAACAAAATACCACCAGGTTCTGCGCCATCCACAACTTGTTCCTATGGCTGAGTCCATTGTTGCAAGCACTGTGCCAATCCATCTCTTTGAGGACTTTCTTCTTTTGTGCTGCCCCTGAACTCTACAAATTTATACAGTCCTTCTCCTGGGACTTGTCTCTTTTAGAGTAGCTCCTCATAATTTTAAAATCTTGACCTTATGGTTAGTAATCCATTTACTTGACAGCATCAGCAGCTCTTAAAACAAACCAACCCAAACACTACCGTTAAGTAGGTTCTGACCCCATGAAGGGGGGGGTATATTGACCCCATGGAGAGCTACTATATCTATAAATCTGTATGAAAGCAGAGAGTCTCAATTTTCTCCTAGTGTGTGGCTAATGGGTTTGAATTGCTGATCTAATCAATAGCAACTTAGTACCAACTGCACCATCCAGGCTCCTTCAGCGTTTATACAAGGGGGAAGCTCTTGTTGTATAAGACAACTCTAGATACATATCTGAAACAATGACTATGCACAAAATTATTCTCTAATGAGTTGTATTCAGGTGAACTGAGTAAAGGAGTAGAAAGATCAATACAAAATATACTTGACAGCAATGTGATTTTATGAGAAACACTGATGTCAACTATAGGAAAATCTGACGAATTCTATTATACATTGTTTAATCCCCTGACTGGAGTCAAGAGAGCTTAGATTTCCTGCTCCTGCATCACTCAGCCACTGACCAAGGACCATTTTATAACTTCAGAGATACTTGCAAGTATTCAGTCAAAACAGCAATCATCTCTTTGGTACAGTACATAAAATTGGGGAAGAACATAGTAAATACCCTCTACAGAAGCAAAAACAATATGTAGTTTACAAAGGAATGGCAAAAACCAAACCTTTGCCTTATATCCATATGCGAATCTATGTATACTTTTTCTCTAGTTTACCTAGATTAACACAGATAAGAATCTTTTCCAGGCTGTAGACAAGATAGTTGCCTTTCTAGTATCTTGAAATAGAATATTGAATGCTTCTAGCTCTTCAATCTGTTTTTAAAAATAGGTCTCCACTGATAGTACATTAATTACTGAAGTATTTTGTTTGTTTGTTTGTTTGTTTTTAAATAATGTCTACAGAGCAGCTTGGACTTCTTGCTTCAATACCCACAGAAAAGGGAATATTGTGGTTTAAACCTAGGAAAGGTGTGCATCAGAGTCATAACTTTTCATCAATCATATTCTATCATTATTTGGAACAATTAAAGCAAAATTCTATACTATATGGAGAAAGCATAAGTATCAAGAATGAAGAAAAATTTAAGAGTAACCTGTATTGTGAAGGTGAGGCTGCTTTGATTGTGCAAAACAAAGAGGACATAAAGCATTTGCAGATAAGAATTTTATTTCACTTGGATTGACAATCAACACCATGGAATCATAGTCAAGATATCAAATGATGAATTGCTTTGGTAAAAATTTGCTAAAAATACCTCTTTAAAGAGTTGAAGACTGAGAATGTCTCTCTGAGCATTAAGGTCAGCCCATTAAAAGCCATGGTATTTCCAATTGCCTCATAAGCTTGTGAAAGTCAAACATTGAAAAGGAAAGGCAAGGAAAATTGATGAATTTGAATTATGGTGCTAGCAAAGATGATTGAAAGTGTCATGGACTGAAGAATAGCTCGGTCTAGAAAGAAGTACAGTCTGAATGTTCCTGAGACACCAGGATAGAGAGACTTCCCATGTACTTTCAACATGTTATCAGGAGAAGCCAGTGCCTGAGAAAACACATCCTTCTGGGTCAAGCAGAGTGTTAGTGAAAAGAGATGAAGATCCTTCAGGAGATGGACTGAAACAGGGGCTGCAACGATGAGCTCAAATACAGTAACCATTGCGAAGATGACCCAGGAGCTAAGTGCATTTTTTCGGTTTGGGGCATGGATGAGTCAGACCTGACTGGATAGGGTTAAACATGACAGTAATAGCAGCAGCCTAGCCTACTCCACCCGTCTGTCTTGGAATAGAACTCCCAGTGTGTGTAAGTGTAGATAGCTTGTTTCTGGTTATAAGTCATATGATCCAGAATATTTGTTAAGTATGTATGGAAATGGAAATATCTTCTTGTCTTTCTAAGCTTTTGCTGCTTGGATTTAAAATATGTGCCAATGATTGTGAGCCATCTTTGATAATTTTATGGACACAAAGCAATAAGCCAAAGTAATAGTAAAGAAAAACTGGAGCAGCTTCAGAAGTAATATTTTGCTCATATATATATGTATATATATATATATATTAAAACTTCTCTCTGATATATACTTTGAGGCATAGTGAGGAAGATAGCATTTGTACCCTCCCCTATTTTCATAGTAAATGTATATTGAATATATAATTCAACATGATCAGTTCGGCTTTGGGTGGTCAATTTTTGTAATAATGTTCTAAAATTACTGTCCGTTATTTGAACAATGTTCATTATTAACCTACAAATTTATCATTTAAATTTCCTGTATAAGACTGGTTGCTTTTATTTTTGCTTGTTTTGTTGTTGTTCCTATAGCTCTAATTATGTGTGTACCAAAATATTAATAACAATAAACTCACTGCTTCAAACTCGATGCTGACTCACAGTGACCCTGTAGGACAGGGTAGAACTGCCCTGGTGACTTTCCAAGACTGGATGTCTGTAGGGGCGTAGAAAGACCCATCTCTCTCCTGCTGGGCTCCTGGTGGCTATAAACTGCTGAGCAGGCAGATAGCACACCATCGCACTGCACCGCCTTGCTGGTAGAACGCACATCACTGTCAGCGTTCCTTAAGTTATCTGTATAATGCTTGACATGCACCACTGTTCTCATAGACTCACACACAGACACACACACATGGAAACAAAGACGAAATATTTAAAGGTGGAAAAGAACCTCTGTTAAATTATTTCCCGGTTGCTTTTGTTAGACGCTGTTGAGTTTGCTCCAACTCATGGCAAGCCTGTATTGTAAGAGGACATTAATGGCGAATCTAGATTCGATCCACTAGATATATTTCAGGGGGTAAGATGTTTCCGTGCCCGAATCACACACAAATTTTTCTTCCGCTATAAAACTATTTGCAATATTGGTGGGAAAATACATCCATAATATTTTTTTCTGTTTCCTTTTGTTGTGCTACGCTTTGGGGAACTTAAATGGCAGTTTATGATATTTGTTTTTGTCCCTTTATTTTAAGAAAATAAAAGCTTTTATTTCTATTCTTTATTGAAAAAGAAAAGGAGGGGTATGCTCTAGACTGGTATCACTGAATAGCTGACCCCATATCAAAGTTATTTAGAGGTAGGTATGTAACCAGAGGTATCAATATAAAATATTTGAAGAAGAGTTGTTGACCAAGGTGTGGATAACAGATTTTAAATTAAAAAAGAGTCTGTAGGCAAGATCAAAATTAAAGTGAGCGTTAAAGAGTTTGAAATTATTAAAGCAGAACAGTTTTATAGAGAAAGATTTTTGGATGTGACAGAGCTGTGTCTCTTTGTAGATAAATAAGAAGATATGCCAGAAGTAGGATCCTTAGAAACATAAGAACAAAAGCCTAGTGCATTCAATTTTAACCAGCTCAGTCCCAACTACTGGTTCATGCCGGAGATAATTTGAAGCACAGAAATAACAGGCATACTTATTCATAATTCTGCCATCTGATATTAATTCCTTGTGGAAGAAGAATGCTGATTAGAATGTGGGTACCAGGAGAAATAATTACTTACGAAAATCTAATCAGCTATTAACATCTTAGTGTGGATAGGTTGCTTTAGAGTTGAATCCTAAAGGCTTTAGGGAAAGGTAGAGAATAGGTTTATATTATCCACATGAGTCACCCTGAAACAATTTAATTTGAGATAAATTTCTGCAATTCTTTGAGCCTTTTCCTATTGTAGAACATTTTTTCACACTCATTTTCCTTCATATAAAAGGTAAAATTGGGAAGCTGTAACTTTCTGGTCCAGAAGGAGACAAATGAACCTTTTTATTTTAAACTGCTTTCCCAGCACATCCTTTTTAATGTAGATAGATCAAACTAACAAGGAATAAAATTTTAAATGCTTTCATGTACATCAACTGAGACCAGTGTTGGCCACTGGGGTCTTCTCCACGATTAGTTTGACTGCATTAATCTGTTTTAGCTCTTGCTTTGTGCAGCTGAAATCCCACTCTGATTTCACTGGACACTTGGCTTGTCTTATATTTCATGAGGAAGAGCAGTGGAGATACAAAGTAAAGCAACTGTACTCATTCTATATATGCTAAAATATTATCCTGACATATTTAGATTTTCAGAATCTATTTACATTTTGGTTTGCTTATATGTGGAAGCATTAATCAGTTGTCAAGAGGAAAGGTTACCTAATTTTTTTATATCTAAATTTCCAGCTCGGGAAATGGTACATGCCCCTTAAAAATAACATATTTTCATCTAAAAAGTCAATTGGAAGCAACTTATGTACATCATGTAAATTTCATAAAAGACTACTTATTTGAATTTTTTCAAATAAAAAGCACATAGTCTAAAGACAAGTACAGAAAGCATTAGAGTTCATTTTGTTTCTTTAAATCCATTGATTCTTTGTCATAAAACTCAATGAATGTAAAAATTTTAACTAACAATACTTTTCAGTCTCACAGCTCTTACTTTTGAAATATTAGAGAATGCTTAAATTAAGTTGTATACATTGTCAGGCACTAAATTTGTGCAGTGGCAGTCATATTTAATGACTCATTATTACCTCATAGAGTAATGGTTAATTTTAAACTAGATGCTATAATTGAATCAACTTATTTTAATTATATTATTTTGACCTTTTGTTTATACCAATCCAAGACACAAAATACCTTGGGAAGGTGTCATTCTTCTTCCTTACAGGACTGTGCTAACTTACTTCAGTACTTCCGTCTTGCGCTCTTACATCCTTGTTTGTAGCTCACTCTAGTTTTGCTAGTGGGTTTTTCCTGGTGCAGCTAGGAGTGTTATGCTGGAGAGTAATTTCTCAACAGGAAAAAAGAATACATCTACAAAAAACTATATTGCATGTAAACATGAACAAGAGCTAGTAACTGTAAAACATAAGAAATGATCTAGTGCTACTAGAAAATATGATGCATGTGTTTCCCTATTTCTTTTTTTTGAGATAGATTTTTTTTTCTGGATAGAAAGAGGAAAGATTCTTCTAGTAAGTCATATATATATATATATATTATATATATGTGTGTATACATATCCACTCAGCGGCCCTCAAGACTCAAAGGACTGCCAGTGTACTATCTCTCTAATGCAAGTGAGTTGTACTGAGCCATTTGTGCTGCTTTATAGATTAGTTAACTATCTATTTCTTATGTTAGCTATCTTTCTATCTATCTATATATATATATATGTAAAATTATTAGTGTCCTGGTTTTGTTTCTCTGGAAAACCCAATCTAACACACAGATCATGGAGAATCCTTCTCCTTTTCATCACTCTTCTACTTCAGAATGATATCTGTGATAGTCACCTAATCTGGTGTCAATTTGTGGATGAAAAGTGTAGGAGTGGAATCTAGCCCGTCAAACTGAAGATAGCCAATGAGACCTCTGTGTGGACCTGGCCTTCTCCTGAGAATTCTGGGAGATGTGGTCATTCCTTCTTGGAGACAGAGTCACACACTCTCAGTTCATTTTCTTTGAAACTACTGACAACACTCGCTGTCTGAGAGACTTGACTGACAAGGCTCGCTCCCTTTGAGACATCCCTGAGGAGAAGCCACATGGCCCTAATCTGACTCAACAAGAAACCTGGACCTAGAGAAGGCACGTAGGGACTCCTGCAAGTGCTGAGATGCTTATGCCACTGGACCCAAAGACTTTCTATCCACTGGCTTGTGATCGTCCTGCATTTGGCATCATTGCATGTGTTTTATGTGTCTGAAGGACATTGTACATTGTATTCAGACATATGGAATTATATTTGACTTATGGACTTGATCTTGACAGGCTGGGCTGGGATGTTTCCTTAATGTAAAATTTCCCTTTGTATAAAACTCTGTGTGTGTATATGTATATATGTATATATAAACATGCTTATGAGTTTTTTTCTCTAGTCTACCCAGACTAGCACAATATCCTTTCTCAGGGAATCTTCCTTCCAGACAATAAGCCTAAATCTTGTAGGAAAGAGTCTCTTCACCCTCACACCTAAGTAGCATTCAGGCCGCCCCCCCCAGCCCCCCGCCAAACAGCTATGTTTATTCTTCTAATGCTTATTCTAATTTCAATATTTTTTACCAACACCATAATTGAAATGCATCTTCTTCAGTCATCTCATTACATCATTCAGGTTTCACATGCATATGAGATGATTGAAAATGTTTTACTGGGTTAGACACTTTAGTTCTTGAAGTGATGTAAACATTTTAATGCTGGACTTTGCAGCATTTGACCAATGCAATGCCTTGTTTTGGCTGCTACTACAAGTTAACATGTATTTTAAATCCTATCAACCAGTATTTTCATCTTTTCTCATAATGTTGTCTATTGGTCTAGGATTTTTGTTTTCTTTATAATGGTTGAATAGCATCTTGTCTATTTAATTTTCTTGTCATCTATAGGTGTTTGAAGTTCCATTTACTTTCAGAAAGGAACACTGCATCATCTGCATATCATAAGCTATTAGTGATTCTTCCTATAGTCCATATTTCTGGATTACCATATATGCTCAGTATCTTCCATATATTCTCAGTCAAGTAAACTGACTTGAATATCAGCTGAGGCACCTAATTTTACCACAAGAACTTCATTAAAAAAGTACTGAAAAGCTCGATTTGTACACCAGTACATATGGTAACTGCCAAACATCTGTAATCAATCAATTTGGTGCAAGGAAACAACCCAGAAAAAAACAACCTCTGCTAATTTTAAACCATGTACTGTACCTTCTTTGAATCAAATGACTGTTTCTCAATCTATCTACAGGTTCCTCATTAGTACAATGCAATGTCCTGAGATAACAATTTTTCAGAATGTTATCCATAGTTTGGTGTGATCCACAGTCAAATTCCTTTGTATAATTAGTGAAACACAAGTATATAGCTTTTCTATATTCACTGTTTTCAAACACGAGCTATCCAATATTCACGTCCCATCTGTTTTGATTCTTGCTTGAATTTCTGGCAGTTTCTTTTGTATGTATAGCTCCATCCCTGTGTATATCTGGACATTCCCCTCTCTTTCCTTTCAATTTTTGGTAATGTGTTGACTTGTGTCTTGCTGTGATGCTAGCAACTGACTCAGCAGGATTTCAATGACAACAGAGTCATGCAAAGTAAGCAGGTGCAGCAGAGTCCAGTCTAAGAACAGACTATGGAGAAGGAATAATCTGTTCATTTTTAATAATTAGTCAATGAAAACCATAGGAACAGCATCGATGTATTGTTAGGTAAGGTAAACCACATGAAAAGGAGCATTGTCAGAGACAGTACTAGAAGATGGGCCATTGACTGTGGAAGACACTAAAAATACCCCTGAGGAGGAGCTGCCTGGTCTAAGTAGAGCAGACTTTAGTGACATAGTACACTTAGGGGTCTGGGGGGTGGGAAGCAGGGGGCGGGGAGGTAAGGTCTTCATGGCCTTCACTTTTTAATGAGGCCTGACTTAAAATAAGAAGCAGCTGAAAATATATATGAAGTAGGAATCTAGGAAAATTAGAAATTCTAAAAATAAAATGGAATGCATAAAGATTAATGTTCTAGCTCTTAATGAGCCAAAATGGACAGGTATTAGAAATTTTGAATCAGAAAGTCATTTGGCTATCCATGTTGAAAATGAAAAAATATACAGTAAAATGAAACGGTAAAAAAGAATGGAATTGTGTTTCACATCAAAAACAACATCACACAATCTATTATGAAGTATAATCAGGGAGTGTGTGTGTATGGGTGGGTGGGTGGGGGGTGAGTTGGAGTCTTAGAAACTCACTAGAACAGTTCTGCCCCATCCTACAGGGTCACTATGAGTGTGAAGGATTCCATGGCCGTGAGTATGTTCACTTATTTGGTGATAGGATTTTATCTACATTCAAGAAAATCCAATCACTACAACTCATATTTCAATTTCATGCACCAAATGATGGAAACAAATGATGGAAATTCTGAAGAATTCTACCAATAATTTCAATCTGAAATGGATCAACAAGCACTCAAGGTACATTGATGATTGGGTTGCAAACGTTAAAAACAAAGAGGGGAGAACAATTGTTGGAAAATGTGACCTTGGTGAGAGAAAGGAAGCTGGAGAAGACATGAGAGCACTTTTTAAGATCATTAAACTCTCCACCACAGATGCTTTCTTCTCAACAACACAAAAGGTACCGTATGTACTCGAGTATAAGATGAGTTAACGGCACATTATTTTATGCAGTTTGTGATAAAATTGGATACCTCGGTGTTTATTTGGGTCAATTTATGTAAGCGTATATATGGGTTATACACATGGACATCTCCAGATGAATTATACAGAAATCAAATTGACTACATCTGTAGGAAGAGGATCAGGAGAACTTCAATATTAGCAGGTAAAAAACTAGGGCAGAGGCTTACTGTGGAACAGATCATCTATTGCTCATATATAAGTTCAAGATAAAGCTAAGAAAAACTAAGTACATGAGATAAAATGTGACCTTGACTTTTTTCCATCTGACATTTTTTTCAGTTATCTCAAAATTTTAGCATATTAGACACCAGTGACAGAACTGATAAGATATGGGATGAGATCAAGAATATTATATTGCCAAAGATGATCAAGAATAAAGCAAAAGATGATCAAAACAGGAAAGAAAAGATATCAGAAGATACATTTCATTTATGTTATTTATTTATTTTAAGATACACTTTTTTGAGGGGTGTAAGGGCTGTCCTGTTGGGAAAGCTTGTCCCAGCACCTCCATACCTCTAATCTTATCCCTGCAGACTCACTTTCTGTACCCCTCCATCTAGCCTTTGGGGGCTGAAGTCACTCGGGGACTGCAATTGTTCTCTCGCTGAAATGCAAATCAATGAACACAGAATTACTCAAGAAAGTTCAAAGAAATCACAAAACCACCTGCAGAAGAAGACCAAGATGGATAATCAATGACTTCACATTTTGATAATTTTGTTCAGTACAGCATTCTAAGGTTGTATAGCAATCTCTTTTTACTTGTCCTGATTTATGTCTCTCTGTTATTTTACAATGTTTTCTTTTGGTGATATGGCCACATATGGGCAATTATAGGGGCTCCCATAATATCAAATGATTCAAATAATTTGACAATTTAAAATATTATAAAATAATGGTATGTGGACATTACAATAATTGTGTTATTATAAAGATAAACCATTTTTTATTTTGATTATATTGATAAAAAGCAACAATGGTCTTTATGAGAATGAGACACAATTTAAGAAGTAAAGTAGATAATTAGATAACATCTTATGCAAGCAAAAATATTGCCAATGCTGGGCGGGGGGGAGAAGCAAAAATTTAAAAGACCATTAAGAAAATATTTTTTAATTAAAAAGAAAGAAATTTGTGATATTTAAGAGAAAGAAAGAATTATCATGTAAATATTTTGAAAACTTTATATTTTTCTTTTTAAAATTGAAAATTAAATATTCTGCATCTTAACAGTAAAAAAAACTCAAGTTCTTTACTTTTTGCTCTCTATATATGTATATTTTGCTGAATATATGTGTGTGTGTATATAATATATATAATATTATATATACACACACACAGGTAAGTATTGAGACACAGTTGCCAATTCAAGCCTTCCAGTAACTTCTTCAGAGAAAAATAGGAATGTCTGTTCCTTTATGCAAAGATTTATAGAATTGGAAATCCTATACAGAGGAACTAAGAGATTGGGATTGCCTTGATGGGATGGGATGTGGGGATCTTTGTGTTATGGAGATGTAACTTGTTTCATATGAAGTACATGTTTTGCCACAGTCTACCATTTGCCTTTTATTTTTGTGTAATGTGATTTTGGATGTGCTAAAATTTCCAGTGTCCATGCAGTCTATCGTGTCATCTCTCTATGATTTCTGGGTTTTCTGTCCTATTTCAAAGTAAAATGAGTTTTAGAGAACTGACTTCTTTAGGAATCATTTCACTTGGATAATGAAGCAAGCAAGCATATTGGCTTTATTTTTCCTTTGTTGTTCCCAAGGGGAATTCTTCTTATATTCCTCTAATTAAGTTTAAAAATAATCTTAACCTATCAAATGAAATACTCTTGTAATTTCTATTTCTCATCTTCCCAGGTATGTATTTGATCATTTCCATTATGTTTTTATTGTTGTAATTTATTAGAAAAAAAGGATTTTCATAATGGATGTGTTATCTATTTATAACTTTTGATCATAAGACACTGTTAATACAATTTGTTTGCATATTTTATTAAGATTTTCTCACACTTAATCTTCCATTTATACTTAAATTATTTTATATAATGCTTCCCAAAATGAGACTCTAATTGATTCTCAATTTAAAATTTTAGATACATTAAATAATGTGAAAAACATATTTAAAAATAATGGTTTTCTCTTTTAAAATATAATGTGCCTCCCTGTTCTTCAGCATATGATATTCTTTGCAGCAGACTTATTTTTAAAAGAATGACTTTTAGCTGTCCAAATCTAGCCAGGCATGCCAGTTTGTGTAAGACATATGTCAGATACTGATTAAGAATTATTAATATCTGAAGAGCAATTTATTTTTCAAAATTTTATCCAATATCAAGCAGAATTTTCAGACTTTCATAATGAATATGTAAAACCCCTGAAATAAATGAAATGTCAGATTCCAATTCAATTGTGAATATGAATTGAAGTCTACAATTTTCCCATTATTAGTATTGTAACTTAGTTGACAATTTCATAAATTCTTGGATAATGAGGTAGAGTGAGTTAAAATAAATGGTCAGTTTATCAGACAATATCTTCATTATAAGGTCTGTTCAATCAATCACCACTACATATATTATACCATTCTATACTTATATTCAAATCTGAATAAAAACTATAGTGATCCAAATCTAGATTATATTAAGATCTACAGAAATCTAACAAATACAAAAAATTATGACTCAGAAAACCAGCAATAAATATAGAACATTGGACTTAAATATTGACATTTAAGCATCACTTTCAAGACCCAATCATGAACAATTTATACAACTACAAATAAAACAAGAACAAATGAAAATGCCAAGGCTAATTGGTCATTTAACTTTGATAGTTTATTTCAGATTTGATGAATTGATTTTATAATTTTAAACATTTGAAGTAAATATTTAGGGTCAAAAATCTTAGGGCTCAGTTTTCTAAAACTATATTTTCAAATATTTTGATTTTTTTTTCAAGTAAAGTATACCTTAACTACAGAAAGAATATAAACAAACAGAGACACCTGTTCTATGAATGTAACACAGCAAGGTATTATTTTAGAGAGCTTTTGAGAAATTAGTGCAGAGGTAACTTAGCCATATAATCTGTCATCATACCATATATTATGGAACATAACAGAGACAACAACAGCAAAAACACAGCACCACATCAATATCAAATTGTAGTATATCTAGAGAGGCTTCCTGACACTCCAAATCTTGACAATATCCAACCACCTATTTTTCTCCCAGAGATTAGGTGGTGGGTTTGTACTCTGACTGTCCAACACAAAATCGACATTATCATATGCATTCCTTATAATACATCAAAATACATTTTATTATATCCATTAGCAATTTAAAAATAATTTCATCAATAAAATAATTTAAGATTCTAAATAAGCTGAATATAACTACAAGTTTAAGTGTGATGGCTAAGGTTTGTGTCAATTTGGATGCCATTATTCCTAGTGACTTGGCAGTTATGTAATATCTTTACTTTTTAATCATCATTTCCCTTTGGTGGTTGTGGGAGTTACCATCCTTGCTGCTGCTGGATTTGAACCATCAAACCAGTGGGCCACAGTCCCACATTCAACCACTACACCACTGGGACTCAGCCCAGATGTAATATCATTTCTATCCTTCATTTTGTGATACAATAATCCCTTCCTACCCATGGAGAGTACATTCCAAGACCCTGAAAGATACCAGAAATTTCAGATAGTGCAAGCCCTGTAACGTATACAGAATGTTTTTCCTTATGGACAGATAAAACTAGTGTCCTGCATGCCACAAGTGTGCAGAATTAGCCCATCAGACACCCACAGAGTGCAGTGCTGCCTCTCATCCCACAGTGGTTTTCAGCAAGAAAGAGGAAGAAGAAGCTGGCTTGGGGCCAAGCAGGAAGGCATGGTATTTCTTCACAATCATTTAAAAAGCAAAAGCATGAATAAGGAGGGAAGACTGTATCAGTTGTAAGGGTTGTGGACTTCAACAAATAAAAAGGAATGTTCTAGCCAAGTTGGCAGGCTTCTTAGCCCACGTTAGATTTTAGAACCCCCCACTCTTATCACCTCTCTTACGTCATCTGCCCTCTAATTCTTGAAACGTAAGTAATTGGCAAGCCATGTTGTTTGTAATCATCTTGGATTTGTCAGATGCCACAGCCTACAGATACCTTCGATGAGAAAGAGACTTTTGGAGTAATGTATTGTGCTCATGCAGGACCTGTGTGCGGATCAAGAGACAGTCATTGAATTAGAACAAGTGAATACTTCATGGCTTAAAATCAGGGAAGATGCACATCAGAGTTGCATCCTCTCACCAAACATATCCAATCTGTATGCTGAGAACATAATCAGAGGAGCTGGAATATGTGTAGAAGATTATGGCATTAGGGTCGGGGGAAGGATTCTTAAGTGCTACATGCATATGACACAACTTTGCTGAAGATGAGGACTATGTGAAGCACTTGCTGACAAATACTAAGGACTTGGTTTACCATTCAATGTAAGGAAGACCAGAAATCTCACAACTGAACCTATCAGCAACATTGTGATAAGTGGAACGATGACTGAAGCTGTAAAGGCTTTTTTGTCTTACTTGGACCCACAATTAATGTTCATGGAAGTCTCAGTCACGAAATCGAATGAAACAAGACATTAGTTAAATCTGTAAAAAGATTTAGCTACTTTAATACTGAAGAGTAAGGCTCTCAGGTTTAGGAATAAGGTGCACCCGACTCAAGCCGTGGTATTTTGAATAGTCTCATATGCACGCGGAAGATGGACATTGAATAAGGAAGGCGAAAGAAACATTGATGCATTTGCATTCGAGTGCAAGTGAAGAATATTGCACGTACCATCGATTGCCAAAGGAACAATAAATCTGCCTCCGAAGGATCAAAGCCAGACTGTTCCTTAGTGGCGAGGATGGCCAGACTTCCTTTCAGGTACTTTGGATATGGCAGAGGTGAAAACCCTCAATTAGATGAGTGGACACCATGGCTGCAGAAATGAACTCAAACATGGCAAGAACCGTGGAGTGCCACAGGAAGTCACGGCCCAGCCCGAGTTGGGCAATATTTCACTCTGTTGTACATAGTCACTATGGGTCAGCCCCCACCTGAGGGCACTTAACAACAAGACCAGCAGTCCCCTCTCTCACCCCATAATCTTTCTGCATTCATCGGCCGCAGAAGCTCTCCATTACCTTGACATCTGACCTTTACATTTAGGGCTTAATGAACCATACAACCTCCTAAGATAATTTTCTCTATGTATGTACATATCTAACTTCCCTGGTTTTAATACCCTAGACAATGGTGGATAAGACAAGAAGATTATAACACTTCTGAAGTTTTAAAGGAAAAACTGTCATTTCTAAAGATCTTTCATTTTATAATATATGCATAATATTAATGGATGCTACGGTTAAGTTTCAGGTGATTTTAGAAACTCCTAAACTTTTCTAATGTTTAAACTTTTGTTATAAGCATCTCTCTTTTAAGACTGAATTTATAAATAAATGCAAATAATATTAGCTGAAGAAATAAGCACATATATCAATAATGTGAAAAAACATCTTGTGTAATAAATTGTAAGGGCATAGTTCTAAACCAATTCCCTTCCATTCCATGAATTTCAACTCACTGAGATTGTATAAGACAGAGTAGAACTGTCCATGTCACTTCCAAGGCCACGGTCTTTATTGAAAGGTGCCTTGTGTTAGTACTTGATTAGGCGGCATATGCACTAAAAACGAAAGGTGACTTGTGACACTGTTGTTATACACTAAAGTGACTGATCTGAGAATGCATGACAAGCTAGGGGACATCGGGAGAACAGGAAGAGAATACACCCCCTCTAATCAACCCCTCACCCCCCCCCACCCCATCAGTGGTATCCCGCTTTACCAATGTTAAAATCTGGTCACTTTAGCTTGTCAGGCATTCTTTCCAAAAATCGGGACTTTTTAAAAATGCTGAGGGGCGTGGGGGAATTGTTTAAAATCGGGACTGTTTTGCCAAAAGTGAGAAGTCTGGTCACTTTCCCTGCAGACCTCTGTTCATGAGTTGTTCCAGCTGGTCACTCTTAAGGTTTCCTGTGCCATATGGGCCTGCATTCACACTCCCAATTCTGTGGAGACATAAACTTTACCCTCTCCCTGTGTAGACTAGTGCCCTACTCTCTCAGAGCCATCAACTCTCAAGGTTTAGTTCATAAAGAAAACTCTAAATTGTGTAAATATTCCTAAACTATTTTGTGGTTGAAGTTTCTGAAACAACTTCAAAGATTGTAAAGCTACTGAAAATCAATTGCTCACAGACATGCTACGTGAAACAGAAAAAATGAAAATCTCCAAGTTTCAAAGGTGGATCTAGGTTACTTTAATCAGAAAATAACCTTGTATTTTCTCGCTTCACAAATTTATTTGGCTATTCTTATTATTTTACCACATCGTTTCTGTCTACAAAGCCTCTACTCTATACCTTACTCCATAATTCATCTGTCTTGTTAGATCTTTGGTACTTCTCAGTGGATTTTTTTCAAATAGAATCCATCAAGTTTTTCAGGTTTCCTCAGGAAGAGAGCAGGAACATAATTCTGTAGTCCACCATCATAGAAACCCTACCTGTCAATTAGTTTTAGTACTCTGATGATTATATACCTAACGATATCTTAAATACATTAAGCAATCCCTATAATATTTAGTGCTTAAAATTTCAAAACAGACCATAGCAGATTATTACAGTCGATTTTTATTATTGTGGCTATAAAAGGAAGGACAAACTATATTGTCATAGAAATGTGCATTTTTTTCAGCTTACCCAATTCAGATCTTTTCTTTTTCAAATATCTCCAAGTGGAGCACATTGGAAGCAGATTTTTTAGAGCTCATCCTCCACTCTTTGACGTCCTTTCCTCTCTTCTTTGATTCCATTGTATCTGTCTCTCTCATTCAAGTCCCCACTTACAGAAACTGGGTTAGTCACCATTTTTATCTTACCTTATTAAGAGTATTTGTTATGTTTACTACGTCAAAAGTAATAATATATCCCTCTTGTGTTTTCCATAAAATGAAGAGTACTTAGAATTTGTTTTGCGTTCCGACATTGAAGAAATTCACTTAAAATTTATCTGAACTCATTTCAAATCAAATTCCCTTTTTTTTTTTTTTTGGAACCCACGAGATGCAAAGGGTGCAGGGTTCTCTGGCTCTGGAGTCTGCTACTCTTTTTTTAAATTTAACAGTTGATTTATAAATCAAACATCATAAATCCAATAGTTTAAAGATATTAAAGATTTGTGCAATCATCACCATAATAAATTTTGAACAGTTTCTTCTTTCCTGTAGTCTTTTTGTTAATTCTTATTTTGTCCCAGCCTTCACTGCCAAATCCCTCGGTAATTATTAATCCAGATACTATCTCAATAGAATTATGTACCCCAGGTTTCATACACAGAAAAATACACAAAGCAAGAAACAACAACAAAACAGTGATGAAATAAGAGAAAAACCTCAAATTCAAAGAAAGCCAAACATATTGAAAACTGAAACAAGTTTGATTACATGTGAGCATTTATTCATATTTCTATTGTGTATGTATGTCATTGTTTCATTTCTGAGACATCATTAACCTTTGATTAGAAAACATTATAATCTATCCCCATGGCACATAGCATGATTCTATTGACAGTATCATTATTTTAGTCAATAGTATAGAATTTAGAACACTGCTGAGTAAAGAATGGTTCTGGTGGGGTACTAACTTTATGTGGGGTTGCTGGTTGCAATGTCAACACTTTGAAACTACCAGCTGCTCCAAAGGAGAAAGACAGCGCTTCCAACTCCATTTTGGAGTTGTAATCTCATAACCTGATAGGATCAGTCCTGTCATTTCCTCTAGTGTCTCTATGATTAGGTATCAACATTATGGCAATGAGTTTGTTGTTGGTGTTTTTAGTTTAGTTGGTTCCATTCTCTTCTTTTGAGGGTACCCAATATATTGTAACCAGGGGCTACCATCTATTTACTATTTTCATTCTTTCTTGACTTTCTGTTAATGATATGTGGTAGTCAAGCAGACACAGTTCTGCCTTTGTGAATGAATACTATTTCAAAACTTGCTCTCTCTATTCCGACCACCTGTTTGAGTACATAGTTTCCAGTCACTTCCAGTTACTTCCTTCAAGTGTTAATTATTATCCTTTCTAGTTGAGGGTTTCAGATTTTCCAGTGATAAAACAATGGTATATTTATTTATCATTCATTTATTAATCATACAATCCATCTTTTCAGTTAGGACACATCGATTCCAACTCTTGGAAATATTCTTATACTTTCAGGGATAGAAATGATGTGTCACTATGGAACTCTTTGTTAAGATCTAAAACAACATATATAAATACCATTGTGGCAGTGCTTATGTTAATTGTATGATTGAAATATTGGGGTGGAATCTACCCTGTTAATCTGGAGATAGCCATTGAGTAGCCAATGAGGCCTCTATGTGGGCATGGCTTTCTCCTGAGACTTCTGGGAAATCTCGCGATATTTAACTCATGAAGATGAGAAGCTATCTTCTCCAGTTGTTGGGAGTTAGTCTCGAGGATGATTTATCACAAGCAACACAGGATGGCGGCGTCTGAGAGGCTGGAGTAGCCGGCGGAGAGACCACACGGCTCTGCCCTGATGGAGCCGGACCTCTGAGTCTGGGGCAGCCACATGAAGGCCTCTGCCAGCGATGAGTAGCTTCTGCCACCATGGGATGCTGTTGAGGGACCCTGAGACCTGGAAGTGAGGAGCCATGGGGAGACCCCAGTCAGTGCCGGGACTCTGCACCCACTGACCTGTGACTTCATGAGTCAGAAGGAGACTTTGTAGACTGATTTCGGGCATATGGGTTAATATCGGACTTGTGACTTTGAGCTAGACTGGGCTGGGGTGTTTTCTCAATGTCCTCTTCCTCATGAATATAAACCCATTCCTTATATCCATATGCATGTCTTTGAAATTTTTTCCTCTAGTCTACCCGGACTAATACAACCATTTATCTGGTGCCTTGCTGGCCTAGTGATTATGCATAGATCATTGGTTCTAACCTACCAGCTGCTTCATGGAGAAAGAAGGGGCTTCCTTTTCCTTTAAAAAAGTACAGTGTTCAAAACTAAACAGGATATATATGCTATGTCCTAGTGTATTAGTATGAGTAGGCCTTGACTCAATGGTAGTGAGTTTGTATTTTGCTTGTTTCTTTTTATTTCTCTTACTTGACATAGCTTTCTGTTTCTCTGGTATTTTTTTATATTTTAATTTTTTGAGAATTTACTCCTATTATATTTTCCATATCATGTTTGTTTTTCTCTTCTTCAATTTCACTTCATACTTACAAAATACGTCTCTGGATTCAAAACAAATTGCTAGAATCCTCTCCTAGGAGGACAACTCACAGAAAAGTGGGTGGAAGACAACAGAGGATAATATAAGATATGGAAAAACTGCTCTGTAACTTATTAAGGGTCCTTAAAGGAGGCCAGGTGAGGGAGGTTGGTGGAGAAATGAGGTGCTCATATCAGGGGCTCCAGTGAGAAGAGAATGCTTTGAAAATGCTGATGGGGAAATTCACTGATACCAGGCAGATAAAGAGACTTTTATCTCTAAAGGGAAAATTGACACCTTTCAAGCTGGACCATGCTTCAGAAAATTTAAGGTTACTTCTAAAACCTACTTGTACTTCATTTACTAATATTATATCTGATCAACATACCCCGAAATCTTCCTAACACTGCAATGGTTAAGCATTCAGCAGCTGTCTGAAAGATATGTGGTTCAAATATATCCAATTATTCAATGAGATAAAGAGTGTCAATCTGCCTTTTTAAACATCTTATACTAAATGCCACATTGATTACCGTCTAGTCAATTCTGAGGAGTAGCGACCCAACAGGGAAGAATGCAACTGCCTCAAAGGCCTTCTGTGACTTTTTTTTCAAAGACATAGTGCTGAATTTTTCTTCCACATCCTACAGACAGAAGCCTAGAAAACCCTGTCAGAGAGTCCTCCTCTGTTCCATTGTGTGTTAGGTTGAGTTCTCTAGAGAAGCAAAACCAAGGACATTTCGAAATCTGACATATAGTAACCTAAAGAAAATGGATCACAGGGTCATAGAAGTGGTCAAAACCAATCAAGGGAGGTATAGAGTTTACAGGTCACATGTTAGCCTGGGACATCTCCTGACTCATGTCACCTCAGGGGCCTGATAAACTCAAGATCAGCAGGAGAGTGACAGGGTATTGATTGTAGTGGTGAATGAACCCAAGGTCAACAGGTCAGATGGCAAGCCATTGGCTAGAGTCCAAAGAATCAGAGGTCAACGCATCAGACGCAAGATCTGGAAATAAGTAAACAAGCTTTCCATAGCGTCTATTTACATAGAACGTAGGTCAAGCCCCAAAGGAAACCGCTCTCAGTGGCATCCGATCTTGTAATCCTTTGGCGGCTTACAACAGATCCCCTTATATAGTTTATTCTGTTATGATGGATCACATCATGTGCCATTTCTAGGCCTGGAGTAGTTATTATGCCAAATTTAATTTATATGAACATGTAGGAGGGGAGTTCAGTCTATTAACAGGATCACAGCCTGATGGTGTCACTCTAAAACAGACAGTGACTATTTGTACTTTCTCTTTCAACCCATTTCCCTTCCTACTTGCTACATCCTACTTCTATGAGTGCCTCCAGAGGTACACCTTGTGGATCACTTGACCCTACGATCTGTCACACTCTGTTATAGTCCCACTTATTTTGGATCCATAAGACTCTGCACCTACTAGCCTGTGATCTCCTTGCAGTTTGCTTCACCTGCCAGTGTTATGGGCCTGTAGCTACCTGGGTCTGAAGAGGACTTTGACTCACATTGGACTTATGGACTTGGATTTGACTGGGCGAGGATGCCTTCTTGATATAAAATTCTTCATTATACATACATGAGGGTCACTTTCTTACTTTCTCAAGCAATCTAAACTGACAGGAGCTTCAGTTGCAAACCACTGAGAATCCTGGGCAAGCCAAGTTGATACAAAACCTAACGATCACGCATGGCTACTGTGAGCAAAATAAAATCAGTGGCATCAGACTGCAACAATAAACCCACACCAACCAAACGCATTACTATTACTCAATGTCTACTCACTGCTCAAAATTAAGTAGAAATATATAGCTCACCTCGTCTTTTATCTATTTGTGTTGTTCAGCATGAATTCATTGTTTTTTCTTTCTTAATTTTTTTGGTGTTTTGAAAAAGAGAGAAACAATTGCATGTATCCCCTGTTAAATCGACTATGTTTAATGAGATTATCAAAACAGTATTTGGGGCCACTTTCCGATGCATCAGACCTCATGAAGTTTTAATAACTGACCAGACAAGTTCCCTATTCTACTAAATTATTCCGTTTGAATGTTCAAAAATTAGACCCTTTGTAATTTCATTTGCATTAACCTCTAGGTTACAAAGCACGTAGGTCAGTGCTTCTCAACCTTCTTAATGTCACAATGCTTGAACACAGTTCCTCATGTTGTAGTGATCCCCAACCATGAAATTATTTTTGTTGTTATTTTATAACTATAATTTTGCTAGTGCTATGAATTGTAATGTAAATAACTGATATACAGGATGCATTTTCATCGTTAAAAATTGAACATAATTAAAGTGTACTGGTAATCACAAGAATGATATTCAATTATATATTGTGAAATATTCATTTCTAATGACAAATTGTGTCTTGAAGCAGAGTGTATCTTGGGTAAGTCTTCATGCCAGATCTTTGTATGTGGGCATCTCTGCATGTGGGTGGACCCACCTGAAGAAGGATAGAGGAGTGGTGTTTCAGTTCCTAAGATCTTCAGAAATAAGTGTTTTCTGATGGTCTGAGGCAACTCCTGTGAAAGGGTCATTTAACCTCCAAAGGAGACTTGACCCACTTATGTTGATGATAATCAACTGTGATAATAGTACTTCAAGAAAAAATATATCTAAATTTATTCATCCCTTTTCTTTCAATAAGCATGATGGATTTTTTTAAAAAATTCTAGGAAAATAAAATTAAAGATAGAGGAATTCTCAAATAATAAGAATATATAGTGAAGTAGGAAGATGTCTTTTAGCATTCTCATTTTTATAAATATTTGATAATATTTATTTCTTTTCAAAAGATCTTTTAATTAAATGGAATACTGAAAGAGAACAACTAGATCAGAATTTATTACAGTGTAAAAGTCTGGAAATGACAATTTTCTTTCAATTATTACCAATATGAACTAAGAAAACATATATTTATACTACTCAATGTTTTAAAATAAAATTTTAGGTTTTACAGATGCCTGATGACAGCATTACTTATGTTGTAAACTGTCTTTAGCTTCAAGTAAATAGCAATGAACAATGGAATAGGCCATAAGTTGGAATCCCTTAAGATCATATTGCACTTGAAAGACTGGATTTATGGCCTAGGCCTAGGACATTATTTGAAAATTCAGACCCTATTAAATAATGAAAATGTGTTGGTCATTTTCTAATTAACTATGTGTTATCTTTATTATGCCTTGTACTATTTTCAGAATAATATATATGCAATAATCAAGTTATACATGTGGAAAAGGTGTAATGTAGCAAATACTTAGTAATGTTCATGCAAATTTCTCATAATGCGATGAAATTCAAAGCAAAAAATACAATATTATAATTCAAAATGTTCCAAAAATCTTTTATTGGATATCAAAACAAATTTTGGCTTTATTATGTTATTTTGCTGCAAAAATAATCTTAATATAACTACCTTATCCAACCATTCTCAAAAATGCAGAAATATAGGCAAGAACAAAGCATTATTCTAAAAAGCAGTGAGTAATTTAGCAAATTATAAACATGAGTCTCTAAGGAGACTGTGCTATGAACCTAACAAGCAAAAACAGACTAATCTGTATGAAAATTACTTACCTCTGAGGTACAATAAAGTTCTTAGAGTCAGAAGGAAGAAAATGATGTGTACTTTAAGATAAGAACATCATATATAATTTTACGTATTTCCTTTAATGTACCTCAGTAATTTTATACTCCGAGTGATCTTGCAGCCATTATTTTGGCTAGTTCAAGAAGTGATCAAACCCTGTAGAGATCGATTTAGAGTCAGTAGCTGGTGCAAATGATGAATGTTTTAGTGGTTCCAGTCTCTGATTGGCACCTCAAAAGAAAGTCCTGGTGATCCTCTTCTAAAATGGCAGCACTGAAAGACCTATGAAGCCCAGATATACTAGACCAGGGGTCCTCAAACTTCTGAAACAGGGGCCAGTTCACTGTTCCTCAGAACATTGGAGTGCTAGACCACAGTAAAAAACAAAAACAAAAACAACTATAAAAAATACACTGTGGGCCCCGGATGAGTAGGCTGTTAAGCAGGACAACAGCAGCAGCACAAACACTGGCAGGTCCGATCAATGTCCTCAGTGGGCCACATGTGAACCCCAGGCCGTAATAGATTCCAAAGCAGCTGCTGTTTTGTTTTGTTTTTTAAAATCCACTTATATTTTGTCTATCCCTAGATCCAGCAACATCCCAGGGAAAACTAAAAGGAGGTGACGCAAGGAATAAAAAGAGGCAGACCTTCAACAAAATAAACTAACGTAGTGGCTATAACGGGCTCAACCATAGGAACCACTGTAGTGAGGGTGCAGAATTGGTCAGTGTCTCCTTCTGTTGTCTGGTGTGGCTCTCGGAGTCACGGCTGACTCAAAAGCACCTAACAATGACAAAATCTGCAGCAGCAGCAAGAATAAAACATGGTCATAAATAAAAGGAATTGAAGACGGGACACTATAGAAAAATAAGATGGATGATGGGATTGACATAGTAACAGGATAAAATATCAGAGCAGTGAAGGGGTCGTTGAAAACAACGGTGTAACAAACTGTACTCCTACACTTCTGTTATCTAAAAATAAGGCAGTTTCCTCTGGTTCTAATTGAAAGCACTACAGGCATACCACAAGTCTTGTTTTCATTTTGATGTAACAACTTTAAAAATTATTTACGTGTATAGAGCTCTTTTTCTACTAGTATTTTTCTTAAGACATTCAAACAAACAGAAGAAGATGTGTCATAATGCCATGTTCTGTGAAATAGTTGCCAGGCATTCAGAAGTAACCAATAAAATTAGGGGTGATAGTTTCTACCAGTCTCTGGGATTTGCTTTTCTAGTTGAGTGTATGTAGTCACTACATAAAAGGCACACACGTCCTTCCTGCAAAATGCTCTTCAAATGATGAGTGGTACCTTTTAACTGCATTGTCTATAATAGTTAGTTGAAAATATTCACATGCATTTTTCACTTTGGAGTTTCTTTTTTAAGAGTAAGACAGGCCTGAGGTGCCGCAGGCTTTCAGTGGTTTTTCCCAGCTTTCAGGGTATTCTGAAAGTGCCTAAAATAATGAATATTCTTGAAAATACTCCAAGTAGCTAGGAAATATAAACAGACATTTGCAGAAGAGTAAAATAGCAATGCATAAGTTTGCATTTTTAAATGAAGTATTCACTATAAACACATAAAAATGGAAAGTAGATGAGTAATACAGAATTTGAATTATCTAAATTTTAGCTCTTTATAGCACATTTAATACAAGAAGTCACCATTACCAGTAGACTGTTTTATTTGATAGGACATTAGCTATAATTTTCTTCGAAGATATGGCAAAGTTGTTCCTAAAGAAAGTATATTTTTATTCGTGTATACTTTTAATAAATGCATCATATTTCCCAACTTACTTTCAGATTAATACACATTTAAATCTAGTGTTATTCTATTGAAATAAAAATTAAAGAATAAGATTGCCAGTCAAAATATGTTGCACTTATTGTCATTTGTGTCAATGCATAGTAGGATTTAAGATTGGCAGTTGACACAGTGGGCGTTGCCTGCCTGGCAGGGGGGAGTATATTATTACTGATATTTTTATAGGTAGTGACTTGGTGATATCCTGAGAACTCCAATATATATTATTCCTGATTTCAGAGACCTTCCAGAGAGTGCATTCTTTTATTTCCTCTGCCAAAGTCCATTTCCATTGCCCTGTCTTCCCTTCCTGTGTTCCACTGTAGAGTTTTATATTTAACTTGTAATTTGAGACAATGTATTCATTTAGTATCCAAGGAGGGGGGGGGGATCAAAGAAGCAGGAATGTTCTTCCAAGTAAGGTACAAAGTACATGATAACAACATCCATAATTTTACATGCTATATCAACTTGAGTTTCAACAAAATACCTGTTTGGTTTCTTGAGGGTCTTTTTTTCTCTCTCATCTTCTTAATTCCCTCATCTCACAGATAATGTTCTTATTTTGTTTACCTTTATTGGTGGGGGATGGGTGAATGAATTATTTTCCTAGTACTGCCATGATAAAGTGTCATAAATGTTGTGCTTTAAAGCCAGAGACACTATGATCACAAGGTTCTGGAAATTAGAAGTACAAAATAAAGGGCCAATGGGTCTAGAGCTGAGGGTTTCAGGATGAGACCTGCCATGGATAGAGTGTGGTTTACAAACTGGAGCAGAGTGAAGACCAGCTTGTTAGTCTTGCCCACTGGGTCCCAGAAGGATCCTCAGGAATCCTCTTCTGGGTTTAGGGGAGACAGGGACTCTGTGTCTGTATGACTGTTAGTTCCAGGAGGATGCTGAAGAGCCACACCGAACTCCACAATTGTCTTTGTCATCAGAGGAGAACATAGCCACTGTCTACTCCGTACTAGTGTCAGGAACCATACCAGGCCTGCTATCACAGGGAATCATTCATAACCATCATCCTCTCCTGATTCTCTTGCCTGCAAGCAAAATCCCTGTGTTAGTCCAGGTGGACTAGAGAAACAAATTTCATAGACACGCATGTGGGTATAAGGAAAAGGTTTATATACAAAAGGAACAGGACATTGAGAAAACATCCCAGCCCAGTCCAGTTCAAAGTCATAAATCCGATATTAACCCATAGGCCCAAAATCAGTCTATAAAGTCTCCTTCTGACTCATGAAGTCACAGGTCAGTAGGTGCAGAATCCCGGCACTGGCAGGAGTATGGCTCCTCGCTTCCAGGGCTTAGGGTCTATCAATAGCAGAAGCAACTCATCACTGACAAAGGTCTCTATGTGGCTGCCCCAGCTTCAGAGGTCTGGCTCCATCAGCGCAAACCTGTGTGGTCTCTCTGCCAGCTCCTCCAGCTTCTCGGACACTGCCATCTTGTCTTGTCCCTGATTCATTATCTCTTAGACTAACTCCCAACAACTGGGGAGATAGATTCTCATCTTCACGAGGGAAATATCATGAGACTTCCCAGATGTATCAGGAGAAAGCCATGCACACACAGAGGCCTCATTGACTACTCAATGGCTATCTCCAGAGTAATAGGCTAGACACTACCCCTACATTTCAATCATGAAATTAACATAAGCACATGACCGCCACAATCCCTATTCCCATCTAATTTGACTAAAACAGTGACTAAGAGGATAATAACTTAATCCTACAAGAATTTTAAAATGAGTAAATCATAGACTCCAACTGTTTTCTGATCGCTTGCATTTTTTTTTAACCTCTGACAAAAACAAATGAGATATTTCTTTTTGGTTAAAGAAAAGTACTGGAGTGATTAAAATAAAGTTAGTCTTCTCTTCATAGCTATGTTCATTGCTGAGTGCACAGTTTATGTGCTCTGGTAGAAGACTTAATTTAATATAAAAATGTAGCACTAAATTGGTAGCACAAATAGCCACATTGTTCCATAGAAAACTCATATTGCCAGGAACCGTTAAGCTTCATGTAAGTTGATTTCTTATAAAAATCAACTAACAGTGCTTAAGCCCAACTGTGGTATATATTGTGTGAGAATTATATATAAATCAAGTCGTACAGAGCAAAACAACATGTAATGTAATAGATTTCTCTACCTGAAAAGTAATTTTCCTGACAAAATTGTTAAGTTTCATTTCTAGCAATAGATTTAACTCGGGAAATCTAAAGTTTGGAATGAGAGAAAGCTGCCAATTCTCCAGAGAAAAAGGCTCATCTTATTAAGTAGTGTGACTCTGACAGTGTAGGAAATTTCTCAATTAATTTTATTTTCTGAGAAGATATTCTACCCATTGGGGAACATTATACGCCCAAAGGTTTCTCAATCGCGTTACTAAAATTTGATTGATGACAGAGGGAATCAGCATCATAGGGCCCCCAAACAGCCTCCCGTAAGAGTGATGTTTCAAGATGAAATGAAAGTAGGGCAATTCAAAAATCTCTTTGGGGAACACTTTATGCATCACAAATGTCTCGAGAGATTTAGTCAACCAGAAATCTAATCTGTTTCCTTTAGAAGAGATTAGCAAATCTCTTAACCGTCTCAAACAGCTTACATCGCTATTTAAAATGAAATATCCTATATGAAGATTTGAAGTTGTTTAATATTGTTTAGCAACCATAAACTTGAAAGAAGAGAAAGAAATAACTTCAGTGATGAAAAAAAAATACTCAAGAACAGGATGTAAAACTCAAAGCCATACTGTCAAAAAGGTAAAAGAGCAAAGCATCATTTTTGGTGGATAAAGGAGATATTACATGTAAGCTTTAAATTTTAAGTTGTGCTTATTAGTGACACTAAAATTAGAAATATAAATTAGGACTCTCTTTATAAGCTTCTACACCTTTACCAAGCTTCCTTCATTTCCACTTTAACAAGGGCAGGTACATATTTTCCTTGGCGGCATTCTGACCAAACCCAGTACCAGAGAGGGAACTCTGATTCAGAGTGACACTATCTAGGATTTCTAATTAGATTTGAACTGCCAAATTTGAGATTAGAAATATAACTTTTACCACATCATGCCATCAAGTTCTCCTCAATGTTATCCTTTATTTAATGTATTTAAAGTAGTCATCTTGTTATGTAACAGTAATAGACATTGTCATCCTACTATTATTAGGAAAGTAGTAACAGAAGAACAAACATATAATGAAACATAAGTTATATACAAAATGCAAGTGCATGTCTGGAAAGTGTCAGACCATGGATTAGGAAGAATAAGAAGCAATTCTTACTAGTGGTGATTAACTATATTCTATGTAATTCTTGAATAAAGAATTCTGAATAACATTCTGTAATAAAATGTTAAGTTTGATATGTCCATTTTCTGTCTGTAGAGTCATTCTAGTATTTAGGCCCACATCTCTCATCAGCCTGCTTTTATCAGCACCCAACATCACTCCATAATCCCTAGCTTTCTGGAATATTGATGATTTATCTGAGATCTGCCATCCTAATTCCACAATTAATTGATAATAACATCTCCAATATGTATGCAGTATTGTTTCATTTGTGAGAAGTAGAATAAACTCTAATTTTTTGTGTGCTTTTAAATGTAGCATGGCAATGTTGAATAGGAGAGTGTATAAAATTCAATTTTTGGTATAACCTAAATAGAACAAAGAAAACCTTCACTATAGCTGCTATCCCATTGACCACAGAATAATTTTTAAAAAATCAATGGAATGAGAAATAAAGTGTCACATGGACACAAACTTGTTTAAAGATTAAACTATGTCCCCTGTATGTTTCACTTTCTTCACTAAAAAGTTGTTCATTTTCTTTTGTTTACTGATAGATAACATAAGGGACAAAAATACAGTAATTAAAATTCATTGTTTACTAAAGTTATTGTCAACTAAAATTATCTTGTTGACATAAACAAAACTTTTATTTTTCAGAGAAAACTAAATATTTTTTGAATAGAAAAAGCATGTTGACTATATACGTGTTGTGAGTCTCTAAATTTCTCATGTGAGTATTTTGATAGACATTAAAAAGCAAAAACTATAAAATCTTGAGCTGTTTTTCTCTTTAAAAACCATCATTGGATGTAGTGACCCAACAAACTTTAGCTAGATGTCCAATAACATAAAAGCATTGTTGCTATCTACTTGTGTTAGTCTGGGTGGACTAGAAAAAAATTCATAAACATGCATCTGTATATAAGAGAGAGTTTTGTATAAAGTTTTGTAATTGTTCATTAAGAAAACATGCCCACCCAGTCCAGTTCAAGGTCATAAGTCTGATATTAGCACATATGTCTGATATCAAACTATAACTCCCTCTTCAAAACACATGCAGAGAAGCCAGATGCAAGACAATTCAGTGGGTAGAAAGCTTTTGAATCCAGTGTTCTTTCTGTGCTTTCTCTGGCTTCAGAGGTCTGGTTGCATCCACGTGGCTTGTCAGATGCAAAGTCTCCCAGAGGAGTCAGCCTGGTCAGTGGAGTCTCCAAGGGAGGGACCTGAGAGAGGTACTGTGTCCTGCTTCCAAGAAGGAATTACTGGATTCCCCAGAATTCTCAAGGAGGTCTCCAGATTGACAGGCTAGACTCCACACCTACACTCAAACTGACACCAGATGAGGAAACTACCACACTGCTCGCAAATTGCTTCTTCAAAAATGATTATGGCAAACAAAGTTTGATCAGTATTAAATCCTGTATTTTCAATTGCTACACATGAATCTGAAAGCTGGACATTGAAGAGAGAAGACTGAAGAGGAAGTCAAGCATCTGAATTGTGATGTCGGTGCAGAAAGGTGAAAGTGCCATGGATTGTCAAAAAAAAAAAAAAAAAAACTCCAACAAATCTGTCTTGGAGGAAGGACCAGTCGAATGCTCCTTGGAGGCGAGGCTGGTCACGCACTTTGGACACTTGGTAAAGTGCAGCGACAGTGGACAAGGGGACGTCTCTTGACAGGGAGGTTGACACAGGGGCTGCAAAAATGGGTTCCAACAGAAGGACAGCTGTGAGGACAGCGCAGGGGCAGGCCGTTTTGTTCAACTGCCCATGGGGTTGCAGTGAGTCGGAACTGACCTCATGGCACCTAGCAAAAATAGCATCAATAGCTATTAAATAGAAAAGGCTCTGGTAGCCTTTCAAGTTCTCAGTTGCTAACTGATGAGTTGGCAGTTCAAACATTTCTGAAAATTCCATGAGAGAATGACTGGCCTGTCTCTTTCACTGAATGTTTAGAAATCTCTAAAACCACACTCACTGCCATTGCGCTGATGTTGGCTCGCCGAGACCCTATAGGACAGGATAGAAGTACCCCTGTGAGTTTCTTTCTTTCTTCTTTACCCCCTGTGAGTTTCTGAGACTGTCTCCCTTTACCATAGTAGAAAAACTCATGTTTCTCCTTAAGAGCTGTTTAATGGTTTTGAAATACTCATAAATTCCCAAATTCTCTGGGAGAAATTCTACGTTTATCACTATGGTCACTTTGAATCAAGATCTTACTTGCTATGCCTACAGCTATGTTAAATAAAAAGATTATTAATATTATCTCTATACTATCATCATGTAACACTGCATTGTATATAAGCAGTCCTGAGAACAGTGTGAAAAGGTCAACACGGTATCTTCACAGACTTTACTTTTTAACACATTGTGCCATGGAACAATTTTTACAAGTATAGTTAAAATATTTATGCAAGGATCTTATTTTTATCTAAGCTTAAATGTGTTATTGAAGATTCAAAATTAACTACAGATCGATGATGAATTGCAAGTAATACTAAAATGGGGCATTTACATAATGTCATAAGCTGTAAAATATATAAAAGTTGTGGGAGTTACATAATCTACTGTCAATTTGAAGAAGGGGTTGAGTATAGCCTGTCTATCAGGTCATAGGCAATCATGCCCCTGGGTCAGCAAGGCCTTCTCTTGAGGATTCTGGGAACTCCTGATGTAATAGAACTGTAGTGCTGAAGAAGAATATTGGAGGTTTCATGGACAGTTAAAGGGACAGATAAATCTGTCTTGGAAGATACACAGTCAGAATTCCCTTTAGTTGCAAGGATGGCAAGACTCCATCTTATGTACTTTGACCATATTACAAGGAGAGGTCAACCCTCGGGAAGGATGCCTTGCTTCATAAAGTGGAGAAGCAGTGAAGGATAGGAAGGTCCTTGGTGATATGGATTAATTTCAGTGGACTCAGGCATAGGAACAATTGGGAGCATGGCGTTGGGCCATGTAGTGTCTTCTCTTGTGGTGCACAGGGTCTCTATGTGTCAGATTTTGCTTGATGACACCAAACAACAGCAATATATTCATAAGAATTTTGAATATTGATTGAGGGAGACTGAAGAATCATTGAATTTGATATGTTGTTTGTGAATAATATTGAAAGTATAACGGACTGTCAGAGGAACCAACAAATCTGTCTTGGCATCAGTACAACCAGGAAGTTCATGAAAGGCTATGATGGCAAGACTCCACCTGACATGCTCTGGGAACATTGTCAGAAGAGACCAGGCCCTGGAGAAGGACATCCCACTTGGTAAAATATCAGGGCAGTGAAAACCAGGAAGACCTTCAACAGGATGGAGTGATAGTGGCTGCTGGCAGTGGTTCAAACACATCATGATGATGGATCAGGAGCTAACACTGTTGGATTTTGTTGCTTATAGGGCTGCTATAAGTCAGAACTACTTCATTGGCACTTAAAAATGACAACACTGAAAGCAAGATGCAAACTTGAGGATATTAATTATGTCAGGACTGTGACTTGAGTAAGGACTTTGCCTGGCACCCTAATCTCATCCCAGTGTGGAGGTTCACAACTTAAGGCTGTGAAGACGTGTTATACCAGGTCATGAGGTTAGCTAGGTGTTACCTGACAAATCACTGATCGTCTTAACTCAGCCAAGTTGACAATTAAGAAAAACCTTCACAACTACATGTTGAATAATAACACAATCACCTGGATAAAGACTACCCCCTCTCAACACTTACTTTTAGCATGATACTGAAGGTTCTAATCAGATAGATTAGAATATATATATTAGGATATATACATTCATATATATTCATCCATAGATATACATTCATCCATAGTAATAATGAAGTGAACCATCTTTACCAACAGCTGACATAATTTTTTACATATAGTAAATCCTACAGATTTCATTGAAAACTATTTAATCTAATAAATATGTTCAGAATATTGCAGGATACAAAATAAGTAAATAAACACAAAGTCAATTACTTGCAATGAAAATCTAAAATAATAGTTACAATAATATTACAAAGGACAAATACTTAAAAATACATTTTATAAAAGAAGTATACCACTGATACTCTGAAAGCCACAAAGTGTTATTTAAAGAAATTACAGGAGGTTTAGAAACAAGGATAGTAAACGATCATCTCACATACATTGGACGTGCTGTCAGAAGAGATCAGTCTCAAAAGAAGGGCATCTCGGTTGGCAAAGTATACGAGAACAAAAACAAGGAAGACCCTTGAAGATACTGATTACTACAGTGACTACAACTATGGGCATGAATATAGGAGCAATTGTGAGGATAGTAGTGTTTTATTCCATTATACATGGGGTTTATATATAAATATATAGCTCCATGTTCATGAAAGAGAAGATTTTATATTGTTAAAATCATAATCCTTGCTAAACTGATTTATAAATTCAATTATTATCAGAATCCCAGCGGATGCCTTTTTAGAAAATGATAAGAGGATTATTTAGTTCATCATGGACTGCAAAAATACCAAGAACAGTTAAAATTATCATGAAAAGAAACCAAACAGGCTGACTCACACCTTCTTTATATCATGCTGGAGTAAGTACACAGTGATGCAGCTGTTTCAAAATCTTCACTTCTTTGAGAGAGTAAACATAAAATTACCATATGATCTCACAGTTCTATTCCAAGGTACCTGTTCAAGAAATATGGAAACATATATCCACACACCAAAAATATACAAAATGTTTTGAGCAGTGTTACTTACAATAGATGAAATTTAGTAACAATCCAAATATCCATTTGCTGGAAATTTTTTTTCTATTTTTACATCCATACCATAGTATGTTATTCAACCATGGATATGCATTTGTATTGATTCATGCTACTCCATAGATCAATTTGTTGTCGTGTAGGTTGCATGGTTTATACAAGATATATAAATTATATAGATTTAAGGTTACAAATAATTTCCAGGAAAGGAAAATTGGTGCATTTGAATTGTGGTGCTGGCAAAGAATATTGAAAGTACTATGGGCAGCTAAAAGCATAAGCAATGGTGTCTTGGATAAAGTAAGACCAGAGTGATCCTTAGAGGCAAGGAGGGCAAGACTTCCTCTTACCTACATTGTGTATGTTATCAAGAGAGACCAATGTCTGGAGATGGACATCATGCTAAATGGAGGGGCAGAGACAAAGAGGAAAACCTCCAACTATAAGGATTGACACCTTGACTGAAAAAAATGCGCTCTGGCATGGGGACAGTTGTGAAGATGGAACAGGACCAAGCCATTATCTCTTTGCTGTATACGGGGTTTCTGTGGGCTAGAATCAGTTCACTGGCATCTCACAAATATAGCAACATTGAGAAAGAGCAACATATATATTATTTTTTATACTACTGTAGGGGCTTGAGTGTTGTCACACTGGATGCTATCAAAATATGTTTTTGATTAAGCATATTGAAAGTACCATGATTGTCAGGAGAATAAACACATGTTTCTGGAGAAGGATAAGCTGAGTGTTCCTTCGAAGCCAGATTGGCTAGGCTCTGTCTTATATGCCTTGTGGATGTTATCAGGACCGTCTGATAATTGGAAGTGTACATTATGGTTAGAAGAGCAGTCCAAAGAGAGGAAGACCCCTGAGGTGAAGAATTTCCACAGGGGATAGTGGCGACAGAGGGATCAAACATAACAGTGATAAGGCTTGTACGGACCTGAACAGTGTTTCCTTCTGCTGCATGTAAGTCAAAATCAACTTAATTGCCCACGGTAACAACAACATGTATTTCAAAACCAGCAGAGTTATTCGCAATGACCAAGTTTCAAGGAGACTTTCAGACAACCACATTTAAGGAATCAAGATCTGTTAATCTACTTCAATGACCAACAACTACACTGATAGTTATGAAGCTATCTCAGAACCAGGATACATTTCCTCCTGTTACTCATCGTGTCACTAAGGGTCAGCATCTACTTGAGTGAAACTAGGAGATGCCTAATTATGTGCTGATTAAAAGGTTGAGCTCTTTGCTCATCAGTTTGATCCCATTAGCCCCTCTAGGGGGAAAGATTTGGCAGTATATTTCTATAGAGGTTCACAATCTTGGTCATTCCATGAGTTCATTCTACAATGTCTTTCAAGGTGGATTTAAGTGAAATTCAACCCAAGAGCAGTGGGTCTTCTTGAGTTTTCACTGAAACTAATAACAGCATGAAAACAGAATGTAGATTGGTAGCTGTTAAGATTGAGGAGGATGAGAAGGTCAGGGGTGATGGCTAAAGGGTTTTCTTTGGAAGTGAATAAATGTCCTGTTTAACTGCTGTATCGACTGACCATGTCTATGAATATGCTAAGAAATGTTTAATTGTCTTATGAAAGACTATGAAGTTTATATTATGTGAATTACTCAGAGTGCTGTAAAATTGTAATAGAATAGTTTTAATAGAGGAGAGTATATTTTACTTTGATAGGTTTCTAATCAGATATGTGTATATGTGAAAGAGTGAGAAAAACAGACTTCAAAACAACAGCAAACTCACTGCCATTGAATTGATTCTGACTCAGTAATGCTATGTGACAGAGGAGACCTACAACTCTGGATTTCAGAGACTATACATTTTGATGGAAGTAGAAAGTCTCATTGTCTTCCAACCACGCAGCTGATGGTACTGAACTTGTTACCTGGTCATTACTATCCCAGTTCATAAACCACTTTGCTAACAAGATCCCTTATGGATATTTACATATGAAAGAGAAAGACCAACATTGAGACAGACATTAGCAACAAAAAAAGACACAATTTAGCAATATCGGGAATTAAAAAAAAAAAGCACTTGACTTTGTATTCTAGAGTTCCCTGCAGGATAAAAGAATAAAAAGAGAATATTGGAAACAAGTGTATGTTCATCAACTTGATGCCTTTCATTAAATTGATACAATCTTTAAAGCAAACTAACAAGCTGACTCTAGAAAAAGATAGCTGAAGTGTACTTATTTATTTAATCAGTTGAAATTGTAGATACAAATCTAGTAATAAAAGATTTGACAGGCACATAAATATTTAAGACAAAAGTGTACTGGTTTTACAGAAATTCTTCCAGAAAACTGGGAGAACACTTCTTACTTTATTTAGAAAAGCAAAAAAGAGTATTTCCCAGAAAAGTATATTATAAGTAAAAAAAACACCACAAATATCTATCATTAGCAATGACAAACACACAAAAATAGTTAAATACATGGTATTATCCTTTAAAATAATTTACCTTAATAACTAATATAATGCCTGTGGTAGTTACATAATCTGCTGTCAACTTGTGGAGGGGTGGAATCTAGCCTGTCAATCAGGATGCAATTTAATGACTTCACTTGGGCCAGCCATGGAAGTGGCTAATTGAAGGTCAGATACACACAGATTCCCTGCTTCATTTTCGTATGGACAAGCCACATAGAACTAGGCTGATGGCAGTTGGAGCCTTGGAGCTAAAGGAGCCACAAGAAGGCCCAAACCAGTTGTACTAAAACAGGTAGACTATAGAAGCAAATTCATAAACATGCATATGGACACAGGGAAAGCTTTATACACAAGAGGAATGGAACATTGAGAAAGCAACCCAGTCCAGCCCAATCCAAGATCACAAGTCAGATATTAGCCCAAATGTCCAATATCAATCTATAAAGTCTCCTTCCAACTCATAAAGCATGGGCAATGAGACCAGGTCAATCACAGGCCAGAGAATGCAGAGTCTTGTGTATTCAATGGCAGTAGAAGTATCCCAGCACTAACAGTGGTCTCCCCATGGCTCCTCATTTCCAGGGCTCAGGGTCTATCAGCTGTATCCATTGGTGGGAGAAGAATCTCAGCACTGGTAGAGGTCTCCCTGTCACCTCCCAAGCATCTCAACCCTGACAGGAGTCTCCACGTGGCTTTTCTAGCCGCAGAAGTTTGGATCCATTGGGGTAAGCCCATGTGGCTTCTCCAATCTTCAGGAATCGGGATATATCAGCATGCTGTCATCTCATCTTGTCAGTAGTTGGTCTCCAAGGAACCACATCTCTGGTCTCTCATCTCCATTGGGGAAAATATCGCGAGACTTACCAGAGTTCTCAAGAGAAAGCCATGCCCACACAGAGGTCTCATTGTCTCTCTGCAGATTGATAGGCTAAACTCCACCCCTATTCTCTTAGTCCAATTAGCAGCAGAGTGCGTGACTGCCACACCAGTGCTGAGATATTTGCATCACCATTGGATCCTCAAGACTTTCCACCTCCTGACCTGTGATCTTTGGCATCATTGCACATGTTTCGTAATCTGAAGAGAAAGTTATAGATTTTTATCAGATACATGGGATGATATTGAGCTTATGGACTTGATCTGGACTGAGCTGGAATGTTTTCTCAGTGTTCAACTGCTCTTTAAGACAAAGCTCATTCCTAAATACATAGAAGTGTCTATGAATTTGTTTTGCTAGTTCACCCAGACTAACACAATGACAATTTTGTTACATTGGATTCTAAACTTTTTTTACTGTTCATTCCATTTTGGTAAGTGAGAAAGTGTTTATGGTTAGGTACTTAAAAATGCATCTAAATGGAGATATAGCAATTACCTGGCAGATTTCAAATATTTACAAGCAAATATTATCTGGCTTCTCAGTTTGTATTACAGTTTACAAATTCCAAAATAAATCAGGCCCCATGTAATAAATCAGAATTGATGGGTGCTTGCATGGCTTGTTGCTGTTTCTGATTAACCATACTTTGACATGACCTTATTCATCAGTGGTGGGCAAAAGGTACACCAAATATTTTCCCGGGTGGGTAAACCGGCCGCAATGTCAGAAAGATGGCACACTTCTCCACACATGTGGACTGTCCTGTAGAGGATTTACTTATATTTTGCTTATTTGGCTTGCAATGATATAAAAGTGCAGTTTTCCAGGAGACTACACTGAAAGGTTTAAAACTATGTGTACTCTACAATCATACCACTGTCACAGAATATGCAGCAGATGCGTTTTTTGGACTATAGGTTTAAATTTGCTGACACTGCACAACTCTGCATTGTTTGACAATATTTCTCACATACCTGGTGACTGATTTTATATTCTGAACTGGATTTTTTTTGTATGTTGGAGTAACTTTCCTTAGTTTTAAGGGATGATTGAGAAACGAAAAGTTTTCTCTAGAGAATAGTGGTGATTCTGTATCATGTCCCCTCTAATACCTTCAACCCCAAGCATGTTAAATAGACCCAAAGTTTTGACTCACTATTTACTAATCTCTTACTGATCTTCAAAATACCAATTTCATGTTACAAAAAAAGATAGAAAAAGACAAAAATGACTTTCTATAATTCAATCTTTCCGGAGTCATTAGAGCCTCTTCTATTTTAATTTTCTTTCCTTATTTGTGATCAATTGTGATGTCCTTATTGAAAGAATTAATTTTCTTGAGAGCCTGTGGGGTTTTGCCTGATTTTGTCATTAACTAAATATGCTGCCACCCCCTCTTACGTGTCCTTCTGGAACCATCATTGTTCTCATTGTTTTCTCCACTGGATTGTTTATGCTGCCTATCTTATCTAGATAGACATACAGAGATATTAATAAGCACTCACAAAAAAGCACATAGCAAAATAATACAGAGCAATACCATGAAAACAAAAAAAGAAAAGAAAAGTCTATGACTAGTTCCAGGTCTGTCTGTTGATCTTTAGGAGTGTTTCCTGATCATGTCTGATGGGCTGCCATGCCCTGGTCCCAAAGTCTATTTTTGCTATTCCCCAGGGACTTCAGTGCTTTGTTCCCCTTGCAGCTCTGTTGCGTGCCCTTGGTGTTGATCCTGAGTGGTGGGGTGAGCTTGGGTACAATTCCCCCACTGTGTCTCCAGTATTGTCCCTCCAGGTACTATGGGTAAGTGAGGCACTTCATTTCTCATGGTGGGGTGATCCCTATGTTCCTCTCTCTGCTTTGGCTGCTCTGAGCAGGAATCGTGTCCTTGGGTTTGGTGGGCCAGGATGTGTTCCATTTTCTTTCCTTCCCTCTTCATTTGCTCGTGTGACCGGATGTGACGTGCCCCTCTTCTTGAGCTGTAGCTTCAGTGCTGTCCTCTGAAGTGTTTTTTTGGGAGTATGGGGAGCAGGCTGGATTGTTCACATAGTTGGGATGGGACCAGTTCTCTGCTTCATGCCGATATATTACATTCATGTCTTGGCACACCGGGTTAAAATCTGGTCCCTCTCCCCCTCCCCCATGGAGATATAAATAGCATCCTTCCCTTGGGTGTGATGCTCTCCCTGCTACCCATGTCTAATTCATCCCCCTTTCCTTTTCCATTGGCTGCCTTATGTATCCCTGGATTCAATTTGGCCCCTGTGCTAGGACTTGAAACTCATCCCAAGAGTGTCTGTTTAAAGTAGCTTTTCCCCTATGCCTCTTTGGCCTTTTTAAGCTTACCTCTGTGGACTCACATTATACTTGTTCTTTTGTGCTTGGTTTACTTTGTTTAACATAATTTCCTTCTGTTATACCCATGAGGTAATGTGCTTCATGTGTTCATCTCTGCTTTTTAGGGATGTGTAGTATTCCATTGAATGTTTGTACCGACGTTTTTAAATTAATTCATGGGTTGATGGAAATTTGGGTTGTTTCCAACTCCTTGCAGCTGTGAACTGTGCTGCAATGAACATTGGAGCACAGATGCTTGGTCGTGGTTTGTGTCTTGCCTCTTCCATATGCCCAGTAAGGGGGTGGCTGGGTCATATGGTAGCTTGATTTCCATCTTTTTTAGATATCACCAACTGAATGTCCATAATGACTGGACATACCTACAGATCCACCAGCAGTGGAAAAGAGTTCTTGTCTCACCACAGCCCCTCCAACACTTGCTACATTCTGATTTTCTTAACTGGACTACCTTTGAAGGTATTATGTGTTGTCTCAACATGGTTTTAATTTGCATTTATCTTATGGCTAATGATCAAGAACATTTTCTCATATGTTTATTTGCCACTCAGATTTCTCTCTTGTGAAACTTCTATTCAGGTCTTTCATCTACTTCCACAGTGGTCAATTCATTCCTTTTACATTTTGTTAGCTAGAAGAGTACTGAAGATTTTAGTATTAAAGCTTTCATCTGCTGTGGGGGCCTGGGGGGGGCAGATGGGAAAGACCCTCAATAAGGTGTACTTACAGTCACTACAACAACCGGCTCAAACTTAGCAGCATGGGCTCAGACATAAGTATAAGGACAGCACAGAGCTGGACAGTGTTTTGTTGTCTCATAGGTAGGGTCCCTGGCAGCAGGACTTGACTGGATGATACCTGACAACATGTCACACTTTACATGTTACAACTGAGAGCCATGTTGTAGTGAAAGTGTTAAAACATCTTCAAAGTGAAAATAGTTTTTGTGCTTCCGTTGCCATAACAACTTTCTTTACCTCTCAAATAATATTGAATTAAATATGAAACAACAAATAAAAGAGCATTAAAATTCAAACTAACATGCTAAAGAAAAATTCTCTTACCAAAACCTCATGGTTCAAAGGACACATTTTAACTCGGATATTTAATGAGTTGTATAATTGAATGCACATTTAATTTTGTAAATAATGATCCTTGCATTACCAGCAACCAGCATTTTGTTTCCTTGAGCCATTTTGAAAGGGTCTAATATATTTTATTTGAAATAAAGTGCTGTAAATAATGATTCTCTAGATATTATATTAAAATACATGGACAGTACAGCATGTATGAGAAATAGCATAATTTGCACACAGATTTACAAAAAAAGGAATGACATGTAAATATGTCCTCTTTTTTTAATTAACTCATTCTTTTCCATGCATAAGTGCATACTATACACTGGGGAAATGATATATTGTTTTTGCTAATCTTGACTGATATAAAGAAGCACAGGTGGCCCAATGGTTAAGTGCTCGAATGCTTAAAAAAAAAGGAGGTGACTGAAACCCTTTATCTCTTGGAGAAAAAGACTGGATATGTGCTTGGGCAGGTTTCAGAGGAGGAAACCCTCTGGACTTTCTACTGTGCCCTCCCTGGTCTCAGGGAGTCGGAATTAGCTTACACGCAACAATGATTCTGTTGTAAGAAGGAAACTTCTTCTTACAAATGGATATTGCTGGGCTGCTAACCTAAAAGCTAATGATTCCAAAACCATTCACCAGTCCCACCAGACAAAGACCTAGTGATCTTCCATAAAGACTGCAGTCAAGAAAACACTGGAAGGCAGTTCTGCTCTGCCTGGGGTTCTTGCTTCCAGTCACAATCAACTCTAAGAGACCGAACAACAACAGTGCGATGGTGGGCGTGTAAAAGGGTTTATATTTGTTTGCTCATTTTTTTGGGGGGGGGGGCATCACTGCCTCTGGTGGTCGTGGGCGCTACCCAGCACTGCTCCTGAGAGCCACCGCTGGATTTGAACCGCCAAGCCCGCGGGCCACAGTCCTGCACTCAACCATTTACGCCACCAGAGCTTTGTTTATCTCTAGTTGGAAATCGTAGAGATGACTTCGATAGAGAACACTATCTCCTCCACTAGCGTCTGATTGAGAGTACTATTAGGAAGTCTAACGCAGATTTTAAATTTTGTTGTTGTTGTTGTTGAAGAGGAAAAAATATCAGACAGAATACTGAATAAACAGCATGGAATTTTTATACTTCTCACAGAGCAGCATGATGAGAGCTGCCACTGACACACTTAGTGCAATGTGATGTACTAAGATAAAATTCTTAATCCTATCGAATGAAATCACAAAGAATGCGTATGTGGCGATGTTGTACATTCCTGATGCAGATTTTGGAGAGCTTTGTCTCATGTCTTGTCTTGCACAGTTATGACTTTCACCCTGTGTGTAAAAGTCTTTGATGACTATGTGTGGATCCTTCCTCTGCATTCCACCGAGGGCGCAGCATTTTTCTCTCCTGACCGTCCAACTGTGACAGCACAGTGTGGAGTGCAGGTCTGCGTCTGGTGATGGTCCTGTGATGGAAAGTCACAACTTGATGCTGGTGAGGTCAAATGTTTCTCTGGCACTAAAATATCCTTAAAATCTTAGTGACCCTTCCATTTCCTCACAGTTAATTCCTTACGTAAATAACTACAGGCATATATCTTCTTTAGTTATATTTTTATTTTATTTTATATTTGGGGTGGGCATCACTGCCCTCTGGTGGGAGTGGAAGGCCCAGTCTTGTTCCTGGAGAGCTGCTGCTGGATTTGAACAGCCAAGCCAATGGGCCGCAGTCCCACCCTCAAGCAGTATGTCACTGGGGCTCAGCCCTGGACATATTTTTAAACCCATGAGTTCTCTCATGTTTTCTCTTGGTTTCTCTGCTCTAAAAAATTCATCCACATTTTGACTTTATTATCATCATTTCAGAGTAGACTTTAAATTAGGACAAAATCACATTTGCCAATCATTAGGCTATTGTCCTATGAGTAGCAAATAATTCTTATGGAGTGGTTCTTGAGAATCTATAACTGGGTACTTGAACTCTGCTAAATTTATGATCTAGCAGACATCAGTTATATAACTTTTAATAAGAAACGCATGACCATTTTAAAAAATCATTTTATTGGGTGCTCATGCAACTCATCACAATCCAACCATCCATCCATCCATCCATCCATCCATCCATCCATCCATCCATGTGTCAAGCATATTTGTACATTTGCTGCCATCATCTTTCTCAGAACAATTTCTTTCTACTGAGCCCTTGACTTCGACTTGACTCCCCCGTCCTTGCCGCCCACCCCCCAGCTACCCTCCTTCCCAGTTCCAGTGAGTGTGATGCTGGACCACAAGAGTTTTGAGACGCTGCCTTCACTTATCTGAAGCAACCTTTGACCAAGCAGCCCACTGCCCAGTAAGTATGAACCCTGCTGCACCCAGGCACGTGCACCCCACCTTGCCAGCTCATCATGGGTCTAAGGTGGAGGCCAGCCCTGTGACAGGAAACTAGCTGGCCAGCCTTGCATGAATGTGGACTGCTCCAGCAACCCCCGGCCCTCCCTCCTCAACCCCACCAGGTTTCCTGAGTTCCCAGGCTTCACTCCGGCCCTTTGGGCGATGCTCAGAGAGGGGCCAGGAACAGGTGTGGTTCTGGGGGTTCCCAGGAGTTGGGGTGCTGCTGGGAGAGACCCTGTGGGGGCTTTGCTATTCTCTCCTGGCTCCTGGTGCTCAGTGGTGCTGGTTGATCTGCAAGAACCAGGCCAAGCACCTCGGCCCCGGTATCAGACCCTCATTCTGCCCCCCACCCTCACCCTTCCAACCTCATGAACCCTTGATGATTCATAAATTATTTTTATTTTTTCATGTGTCACACTGTTCAATGTCTCCCTTCATCCATCTCTCTATTGTCTGTCCTGCAGGAAGGTGTTATATGGAGATTCTTGTGATCAGTTCCCCCTTTCTCCCCCACCTTATGTTGAGGAAAACAAAGGAAAAAGGCTCCAAATAGTGTATCCTTTTTCCAATACTCCAGATTTTCTACTTCAGAGTTTAGTTACTAGGAGTTACTCAGATGGCCCAAATCCTAGATTTAAATTTCAAGTTCAACACTATGCTTGTTGAAACCCTAACCTTTCACGCCTGTAAATATCACACAGTTTGGAGGTAGAGATTTTTGGTTGTTGTGCTAATGAGACCATACCAATTTACAGATGTCCTAAACCTAAATGACTTCTCAGCTATTAAAAAAAGCAGGCAGAGGGGCTGAGCCCCAGTGGCATAGTGGTTGTGCGCAGGACTGCAGCCCACTGGGTTGGAGGTTCAAATCCAGCAACAAGGCTGGGCCTCCTACTCCCACCACCAGAGGGCAGTGATGTCCCCAAAAACCAAAAAAAAAAACACAAAAAAAGCAGGCAGATACAGAGACATACTCAGGAGTAAGATAGCATATAAAGAAGGCACTCACAGCAGATGCATCCATAAGCCCTGAAGTTCAAAGAATGCAGGGAGTTGCTAATGCTGAAACAAAGAAAGGTCTCCACCTACAGCCTTGCCTGAATTCAGACTTCTAGCTTGTGAACTGTGAGGGAAAAAAAAGTTTCTGTACTATAACTCCACACACTTGTGGTTCTTTTGTCATTTATATGGAAACTCTAAGTAATCAAGATACTCCTAATTATTTTCTTCCTATTCTTAGCACTGCTTTTAAAAAAAAAAAATTCACTGCGGCACAGACAACAACTCTTCTCACAATCCATACATCCATCCATTTATGCAAATGGATGGCCATGATCATTTGTTGCCATGATCATTCTCAAAGCATTTTATTTCTACTTAAGCCCTTGATATTATCTCCTCCCTTTTCCAACCTCTCTTCTCTCACCCCTCCCTCATGAACCCTTAATAATATATAAATTATTATTGATATTTTATCATATTGAACACTGTCTAAGCTCTCCCTTTGCTCACTTCCCTATTGTTCATATCCCAGGGAGGAGGTTATATGTAGATTCTTATAATTGGTTCCCTCTTTCTACGCCACATTCCCTACAATCTCCCAGTATCACAACTCTCACCACGGGTCCTAAAGGGATCATCTGTCCTGGATTCCCCATGTTTCTGGTTCCTATCTGTACCAGTGTACGTCTTCTGGTCTAACTGGATTTGTAAGGTAGAATTCAGATCATGATAGTGGGAGGGAGGAAGCATTTAAGAACCAGAGGAAAATTATATGTTTCATCTTTGCTACACTGTACCGTGACTAGATCATCTCCTCCTTGTGGCCCTTCTGTAAGGGAATGTCACTTCCCCTGCAGATGGATTTTGTGTCCCCACTCTGTACGCCTCATCATCTATAATGATATAAGTTTTAATTCTTTGATGCCTGATACCTGATCCCTTTGACACCTGGTAGTCACACAGTCTGGTGTGCTTCTTCCATGTGGGCTTTGCTGCTTCTGAGCTAGCTGGCCACTTGTTTACCTTCAAGCCTTTAAGACCCCAGAAGCTACATTCTTTGACAGCCGGGCACCATCAGTTTTCTTCCCCACTTTTGCATAAGCACACATTTGTTTTCAGTGGTTGTGTCAGGAAGGTGAGCATCAAAGGATGCTAATTTAATAGAACAGAGTGTTCTTGCATTGAGGAAGTACTTGAGTGGAGGTCCAAGGTCCATCTGCGGCCTTAGTACTAATCCTGGTAGTAATATCTATTTCCCCATTATCATATATAAATACATTTACCTATGTTCATGCCTGTGTTTAGACCTCTGTAAATGCTCTTTGCCTCCTAGTTCTTTCCTATAATTCCTTTTACTTTCCTCTTTTCCCACTATCATTCTCATCCTTCATTTGGATTTAAGTAGTTTATCTCTATTACATTATTCTTGATCAATCCCTATTAGGCCTCTTACGTACATCCACCTTGCCACTGATTTTGGATCATTTGTTGTTCCCTTGTCCCTGGGATGGTCAACACCACCTCCTTTCACCCAGCTTCCCATGTCTCCCTGAACCATTAGTCCCACTGTTTTCTCCTCCAGACTGTTCATCCAGCCTATCTTATCTTGATAGACTTGCAGACATAATAATATGCACAAAAAAGATGTCACAAGACAAAGTGACAAAAGAAAACAAAATGATAGCAATAGCAAAAAACTATGTCCTTAAATACATATATAAATAAGGAAAAAAATAGCAAAAAATCTGTAAATTATTCAAGGTCTGTTCATTTACCTCTAGGGGTGTCCTCGGCTTGAGTCCGATGGAGTGCCCCATGATGGTCCCAAAACATATCCTTGGCACTCCCTAGGCAATTCCATGTTCTCTGTCCCGCCTGCTGCTCTGCTGCACACCTTTATTGTGTGTGGTGGAGTCAGACTGGGCACACACTAGACCCTACTTCTCTTGTGTTATCCCTGCAGAATCTTGGGTCAATGAGAGGAACAGTGTTTCATAGTGGGGGTGGCCATGTGGTCCTCCCTGTGTACTAGCTGTTCTGAATGGGGAGATCCTTCCCAAGGCTCGTTTGGCCAGGATGGATTCCACTCTCTTCCTCCTCCTTTATTTGATCTTGTGGGCTCTGGTCAGACATATCTCTCTCCCAGAACCGCAGCCTCATTGCTGATCTCCAAAGCAAACTCCCCACATAGTTGGGATTGGGGCTGGGCCCTCAAATAAAGTGACCAGATTTTAACACTGGTTAAGCAGCAGGACACCATTGCCTGGGAAGGGGTGGGGGAGGGGAGGTTGTAGAGGGAGTATATTCCTTCCCATTCTCCTGCCTTTCCCTAGCTTGACATACATTCCTTACAAAAAACAGGACTTTTTTAAAACACCACGGACAGGGGAAAATTGTTTGAAATCAGAACTGTGCCGCCAAAAGCGGAGCGTCTGGTCACTTTGCCCTCATACTCCTCCACTGACTCCCTGCTCCATGGTGTTGCACTGCATTCACATCCTGGAACATCAGGTTTAAGTGTGGTTCCTCTCTCCCTGCGGAGATGTAGACACTATGCCCCTCTTGGGTGGGTTAGTGCTTCATTTCCCCACTACGTATCGCCACCACCCTCATGCCTCCCACCAGTTGGCTACCATACGTAGCCCTGGATTTGTTCTGGCCCTTGCCATTGTACCTGGGCCTCACTCTAAGAATTTCTGTATACAGTAGCTTTTTCCCTATCCCCCTTTTACGCCCTTTCTGCATTTTGTTAAGCTTACCTCAGCAGACTCATGTTGTACTTGTCTTTTCATGCTTGATTTACTTCACTTAGCATAATTTCCTCCAGTTCTTCCCATGCAGAAATATGCTTCATGTGTTCATCAATGCTTTTCAGCAATGTATAGTACTCCATTGCATGTATGTACCACAGCTTTTTGATCCATTCATCAGTTGATTGAATTTTTTTTCTAACTCTCTGCAATCTTAGCACTACTTTTTGTCATTTCTGTTTCAAGATACAGAAGTCAATACTAAAATAAATGTTGTCTAATTGTATTACAAAGGTCACAACCTTCCCACTTTCCAGGGTCTACATCTTCAAAACATATTATGCAATGTATGTAGTAAGTCATTTTGTTTCTCTTTCAGTTTTATATTCATCACCTCCTACTTTCAGTTGCCAAATTCTCTATTAAGAAGAGGTTTTATTTGCCTGGTTTTATCAAAATAATCTGGATAAAAATTCCAGCAAAAGGGTACAATTTAGTTTGGCTAATTAATTTTGTCTTTATTGTTATTGAGATTATCTTTGCCCTGGATGAGTGTAATTTTAAATAACATATCTCTACTGCCATCAAGTTGACCCTGAATCACAGTGATCAAATAATCTATCCATTCTGCATAAAAATAATATATTACCTTAAGAGTTAATGGAGTCAAGTTTATATAATGGCTTGTTTTTACATCTCTTACACTTTTCAAACAAGAAGAAATCAATAATGTTTAGCAAAAAGAAGCATGTGATTACCAGGTAAATTAGAAATATTCATTATAATAAATTATTTTACTTAGAATTGTCTTCCAGTTTGCCATATGATTTCTGTGATGCTGGAAACTATTTGAAATAACTATCACAGTTCCTTCAAATTAAAAAAATATATTTATACCAAAATCATTTTATTTCAGATTTCAAATTGGAAAAAATATGTGACAGTTATTTCAAATTCTAGCAGGGTCACTCAAGTGATTAGGCAAAAGCAATAGACAGCACTGACCACCATAAACTGTTGATAACCTTAAGAATAAGGATGGTGCTCATGAGGCACTGGTGCCCGAATCAAGCAGTTGAGTGGACAGACCAAGGGAATTCTGCCTGACTTAAATCAGGGAAAGTCTGTATCAGGTTCATCAGGTTGTATCTCTCCAGAGTTGTTCAAACTGTTTTCTGAGCAAGTCGTTCTTAGCTGTTTATTCTATGAAGATTATATGGGAAGAATGTGGCCCCAGGATTGAAGGACGGTTTATTAGGAACTTGTGATCTGCAGATGATACCACCTCGTGTATTGAGGTGATACCACCTCAAATATTTGTTGAAAAAAACAAAAAATTGTAGTCTTCTATGAATTACAACTCAAGGGTCTGATAGACCCAAATCCTCACAATTGAAACAATTAATGACACCCTGATCAGTTGAGAAAAATTTGAATTTGTCAAGGATTTTGTCTTACTTAGATACACAATTAATGCTTTTGGAAACAGCAATCAAGCGATCAAAAGACATATTGCATTAGATTAACCTGCTGCATATGCCCTTTTAGAATATTGAAGAAAAAGAATGGGTTTGTTTTTTTTTTTGAGAACTAAAGTTCACCCGACCCAAGACATGATAATCTCCATTGCATGATATGCATGTGAAAGCTAAACACTGAACACAGTAGACCATGGGAGAATGGATGCATTAAATGAGGTACAGGAGAGGAATATTCAAAGTACCATAGTCTGCTAAAAGGAGAAACCAATCAGTGTTAGAAGGAGAAAGACCAGAGTGCTCCTTAGAGGCAAGGATGGCAAGACTTAGTTTTACATAGTTTGGGCATATTGTCAAGAGAGACTAGTCCCTGGAGAAGGATATCATGTCTGGTCAAGTGGAAGGACAGTGAAGAGGGAGAAGGCCCTCAGAGAGATGTATTGACGTGGTGATGGCATCAAGGGGTTCAGGTGCAGGAGCAGTGGTGAGGCTGGCACAGATTCTCGCAGGGTTTCATTTTGTTGGACATAGGGTAACTGTGGCTGGGAGCTAACTAGATGCCACCTAAAAGCAACAAAAAATAAGTTAAGACCCTCTTTCCTTCTTTAACAAGGACGATTCTCTTGTTCTGCAATAGTGCAAACCCCTATTCTTATACCATTCTTCCATATCATGAAGTAATTTTAGTATGCAAGAAATAAAATTAGATAGCACATTTGATTATTTGTGCATAACAGCAAGTATAATATTGACATGAGTTCATCAGAAATGCTATGAATAACAAACATCACTGATATATGAACACTCTAAAGCATCCACATTTTGATTTGCTTGAAATACACATTTTTATATTGGGAGGTTTGGGGCAAATAATACAAAATTTGAAAATTTAGAATCAATAATAGTCAAGACATGGAAGACAAAAATTTAAGTAATTTTTTTAATGACGCTAATCTGGACTACCATTTTAATTTTATTCTTACACTCTCTGTCATGAGCATGGAACAGTCACCTCAAGAAATGGTTTGCTTATTCTTAACACACACAGATGATAAAATAATATAATAAAGCTCAGTGCTTACAAATTTTATCATTTAAAATGTTTTAAAATTGTAATTGTTAAATGAAATATAAATTGGAAGGAATAAATATTTGCCAGTCAGATGATTTTTGTTTACCTTGTGAGAGAGAGTAAAACAATAAAAACAAACTTATTTGGGTCACATAAACTCAATCAAATAATAAAGCTATTCTTCTGAAGGATCTCTTTATAGAGAGAGATATGGGTAGAGAGGAGAAGGGACACAAATCACATATTGTCAGCACTTTTATTATGTAAGTCATTGGCATCCATAGTTTAATGATTTTTGGTGCCTGATTTTAAAATTATATTATACTTTGAAAGTCTAGCATTATTAAAGTGATGTAAAGTGATTAGCACTGGGAATAACAAAGTGTACTTCTTTTATTAATGAGTAACGGTAATGAACTTCAGCACAACCAAAGAACTCTTTTAATCTTCATATTTCCATAACACAAATATAAATGATAATTTAAATTCTACCCAAGAAATTTAAATTCTACCCAAGAAACCCACATCAATTTTATCAACAGTCGACAGTACATATAATCAGAATAAACCCTAAAGCTTTAGCAATCATTTCACTATTTCTGCTACTGCAAAGCAAAGCACTTATTTTTACCCATTAAATCATCTTGAAGTAAAGCAAGCATTTCCCCCTTTTAAAACCTATCTGCGAGATGTGTCAGAGTTAGAAGTCACAAAATATTTTCAAAAGAACAAAGCTTATTGCTTCTCACATTTACCTCATTTGCATTACTTGGACTTGTTTCCCTATTCCCCATAAGCTGACAATCTGGAGAAGCACCAGTGGTCATCAGTAATTATTGACGGTGTTCCTCTACACTCCCAAAGTGATCTGAGCTGAGGCAGAAAATGGAGTTTCCCTTCTGAGAAGATATGATTTTTATCAGCACTCAGGGACTGAAGAAAACTTTAATCTGTTTCTATTTGTTGTTTTCCTGTTTAAAAATCATGCAAACTTAGCACCCTTGACATATCCACTTATAATACACTTAAAAAAGAGAGAGAGAGAGAGAGGGGTCAATTGTGATTCCTACAGGGTCCTCACCAAGCCTTATGTGCCTCCATTTATAAATATAAATTGTTCATCTTCCTTTATCCAATTTTCTTAATTTATTACTGTGTATAAATCCAGGTCAAATTGAATTCATTCATCAAGTCATATGTTTTGAAACAATTTATCAAGTCTAATTAAAGTCAGACTATGATATTCATCATTTGGTTAATCAACATTTACCCAGTTTTTGGCAAATGATGATATTTTTTGTTTATATAAAACATTTAAAATCAAATCCTGGCATTTTGCTTATCATTTAATATGATACTGAAGTGCTCATTTGTGTACGTATGTGCGACACATCAGCATGTGGATTAAAACCAGATCAGTCAAGTACCTGTTATATCTTTTTTTTGTTTCTTCCTCAGGATGGGTTTTAGAAACTTAAAGAAAATTACTATTAACCGTGAAGGGTCCTGATAGTGAATGTTGTTCAAGAGTAAATCAAATTTAAAGATTATTTGTTCTAGTTAGAAAACTGACCCCCAAAGTATCAAGGTAGCAATCCTAATACTGGAGCATCATTAAATATTATCATATCCTCATTTACTATGGAATCCAGTTGTAGTTTACAAACGTTTTCAGTTATCAAAAGAAGATATTGGACATAATAGAATTAATTCTAGAAAGTTTTCCATTGCAGAGAAAAAACAAATTACTAAGATGTATTTCCAAAAATAGTCCTATATTTTATTTTTTATGTCATCAATTATAAATTTTAGGCAAATATTTCTTCTCAATGACTCATTTAAAAGTAGAGAGGAAAAGAATTGACTTTCAATGTTACAGAATCCCTGGCTAGAAAGTTACTCAATGCTTCTCTAATGAGGGGAGGGACTGTCCATTGTTTCAAATAGAGTTTTTTCTTTACCTGGTTAACTTTCCTTCAGTAACCAAAATTGTAAAATGAGCAGGGATCAGCACAAGTATTTAGGAACTCAACTCTTGGAGGCAATTATTATTTCAAAGTGTTTAAAACAGGAGTAAACTCTCAATCCTTTTCGCCAGCCTCTCTCATCCCATCTTGACATCATCAAGTACATAAGGAGTAGAACTAAGTAAAACCTATCATTTCCTGGATCCCTTCCTTAATGAGCTTTAAGACCAAACCGCATTTGACATCTAAATGCACTGGTTTTGCTTTACTCAGAAAATGACACAGCTTACATTTATAATCTGACCATGTCTCATTGATTTCTTTTTAGTATCACTCACTTTGCTACAGTTATTTTCAAAATGTATTTAATATTTGTATTTAAATGTTGGGTCTTGTCCAGTAGAAGACCAAGACAAGTAATGCATTATAATATAGTGTGCAGTGTAACTTCAAAAATGTCTTTTAATATTCTCATGAGATAAATCAATCATTAGGAATTCAAGCACTATAATTCACACTTTTCTTTAGCATTCATGATTACTGATCATTCTGCTTGCCCAATATTTTTTAAGGAAAATAGCAAGGAAAGTGGAAAATTCCACTGAAAAACACTCTATACATAAGGCAGTAGTGCAGAAGAGTTCAGCTGGTGAACTGCAGTCAAATTTACTAAATGAATGATGCTGAGACTGCAGAACTCTTTCTCCTTTTAAGTATTCATGATGGGAAAATAAATAAGCTAAAGAAACCTTGCTGCTTATTATAATAAAAATTCCACCCAGTGATAAAGAAAGCTGATGGTGCCTGGCTATCAAAATATATAGTGTCTTGAGTCTTAGGCTTGAAGATAAACAAGCAGCCATCTAGCAGAGAAGCAACAAAGCCCACATGGAAGAAGCACACCAGACTGCATATCATGAGGTTTCAGTGGGGTAAGGTATCAAACATCTAAGACCCAGAACAAAATCATACCAATGTGAACAGGGTGAGGGTGGGTTGAATAATGGAGACACAACACCCACCTGTGGACAATGGGACCTCCCATCACAGAAGGGTCACAAGGAAGATAACAGCCAGTCAAGGGTCAGCATAGCATCAATGAAACATATAACTTTCCTCTAGTTCTTTGATATTTCTTCCCATGCCCCATTCCATTAACATGACCTCAATTTTACCTTACAGATCAGATTAGACCAGAGCATGCTCACTGCTACAGATAAGAGCCCTAAACACAGGGAATCTAGGATAGATAAACCCCTCAAAGCCAACAATGAGAACTGAGATACCATGATGATAAGGGGAAGGTGAGTGGAAGAAAGGGGACTTGATCACAAGAACCAATGTATAACGCATACCCTGTAGAAAACAGAAAAGTGGTGAAGGGTGACAGAGAATGAAATAAGATATGAAATCATAATTTATAACTTAACAAGGGTTCATGTGGGAAGGAGGGAAGGTTAGGAAGGGATAAAAACTGAAGAGGTGATAGCAAGGGCTCAAGCAGAAAAAAATGATTTGAAAATGAAGATGGCAACATATATGCAAAAGTGCTTGACATAATGGATGAATGTATGGATTGTGATAAGAGCTGTAAAAACCTCCAATAAACGTATTTGATGATGATGATGATAAGGATTGTAATAGTAATAATAATTCCACCCACTCCTGTCAAGTTAGAAGCCCTGGTGGTATAGTATTCACCAGTTGGGTTGTGATCCACAAGATTGCTAGTTCAGAACCAGCAGCAACTCTGAGGGAGAAAGACTGGGCTTTCTACTCCTGTAAAGTTACAGTCTCAGAAGTCCAGAGGGAGTCACTGTGAGTCATCAGTGACTCAAGGGCAGTGAGTGTCAAGACAGTTCATCACCACCTAAGAGACTGCCTGCCGTGACTAAATAAGGGAAAGGGAGATTCTCAAAGGGGAAGTGGTGGATCTCAAATTTATCACAAGCTCCCTGTCCTCCATCCCCCCAGAACAATCATAAGCAGTCCTCCTCTTAGTGAAGCATTCATAAAAGTATCATTGTATTCTGTCACCCTAGGCCTCTCCAGTCCAAGGAGACTGAATCACTGTTTCTTCAGGAAAGTACTTAGCTTTGAAATAGATGCTAGGCTGAGTGAAATAAGTATGTCTTCTATAGTTGGGCCATGGACTGGTCCAGTCTTCGGATGTCCCTAGGTGATAACATTTTCACAAAAGGCAACAACCTAACCTACTTCCTTGTGGGAACCGTATAAAACCAGGTGAGTGTATGTACTTGTACAAATCTCTATGTCACTTTTTTTTCCCTTAAAATGGTGAATTCCTCATTTTTCTACTCTTAACAGCATGTCTGATATGTATGCATTGGTGTACGTAGACAATCATGCTTGCCACATTTTAGTTAAACTTTAAAAGTAAAATACAGCAGCAAAAGGCTATCATGTTCTCTCACATTTCTACTCCACAACTTGGAATATAGATATAGATGATATAGATATAGGTATAGATGATAATATAGATATAGATATATAGATATAGATAGATATCCCTTCACAACTACAGAACAGAATGAATCACTTCAGAACATACTCCGCTAGAGGGCAATATTAGAATCTGAGTCTAACGGGGGCACAGGGAAATTCTTGTATTTCAATAGAACTCCTGCAAGTGTTGTTGTTTTTTTCCCTAATAACTATGCTATGCCATACCAGTGATCATAGTTATTTTCGAAAAAATTTATTGGAAGGTCAGTAAAACCTTCTACAGATATTTAAGTCATCCTTGTCCTGCATTTTCACCTATATTTTAAATATTTGCATACATTAAATGTGCTTGATTAACTTTGTCCAGAGAGTATAGCTGAAATGCAAAATGAGAAATGTTAAAGATAAGTAATATGGAAAATTTGAAATTAAATAAGTCCCAAGAAAAATTATTACCATGAATAAAAAACACCTGCCATTTATAATTCTTATCTTTTTCTATACTGCATATTTCCCAACTCCTTGATATCTCTTAGGTTTTTCTATATTAATAAATACTTTGGAGCATTGATAAATCACTAGTGCATATGTACCAATGTTTGAGAAGTACTGACTTTAGAATATTAGCCACAGGCTGGGGTGCTTTTTTTATGTGGGTGTTGTTGCTTCTCAGCTAGATGATTGCTTCTTTCCTTCAAGCTTTTAAAATCCTAGAGGCTTTATCTTTTGAGAGCCAGGCACCTACAGCTTTCTTCACTACATTTACTTATGCACACATTTGTCTTCAGCAATTGTGTGCGAAAGGTGAGCATCATGGAATGTGAATTTAATAGAACAAAGTGTTCTTGCATTGAGGAAATACTTGATCGGAGGCCCAAAGTCTATCTGTTAATACTAAACCTATACACATATGCAAGTAAATCAATTTTCTCATCATCATGCATAAATATATTTACCTATGTACATGCCTTTATTTAGACCTCTATAAATTCCCTTTGCCTCCTAGTTCTTTTCTCTATTTCCTTTTACTGTCCTCTTGTCCTGCTTTCATTTCTCTCATTTGTATTACCCTTGAACAATCCCTACCAGGTCTCTCACACTCTCCTTTCCACGAATTTTGAATCTCTTGTTGTTCCCTTGTCCCTGGGTTGGTTAACACTCCATCATTTTCCTCACCCCATCCTCTCCCATGTCCCCCTTAAACTATCAGTCCCATTGCTTTCTCCTCTAGATGGTTCTATCTAGATAGACCAGGAGAGTTAATAATATGCGCAAAGAAACAAGACATAGCAAGACAAAGTGAGAACCTATTATATCGATCTGCATTTAACCTTCTTCCTGGGGTAAGGACAATGGTGACATGGATGAGGGGAGACTCATCCATGGATTGTATAAGATTTGACAAAAATCATGATAATTCATAAATTATCCAGAGTTCAAGAGGGAGGGGAGAAAACGAGGGAGGGGGAAATTTAGGAGCTATAGCAAGGGATTAAGTAGAAAGCAAATGTTTTGAGAATGATGAGGACAGCAATTATACAATTGGGATTGGGATTGACATATGATAGATGTATATATGGATTGTGATGAGTTGGACGAGCCCCCAATAAAATGATTAAACAACAACAACAGCAACAACAAAAGATTATTGTCCATGGCAATGCAGTCATTAGCTTTGTTACTCTGGCTATAATTATCTTGAAGCTTTTCTAGCTAACTTGTGATGATCTTGACTGTATAGTTTTACTCTATCTATAGACACATCGATTAGAACAAACTTTCACATCTAATCTATGCTGAGATGAAGAGCAACATGTCCAGGAAATTTCCAGTTGGGAAGGTGTATCTCACTAGAGTTTTCCTTTGTTATAAATTACACTATTTCAAAAACATAGAGTTGTGTGTTGGAATCCTTCAAGTATTATCAATATAGGATATTGAAAATAAATCTCAGTTATAAGGAGTAGGGGAATCTGGATAGATGTCATGTGAGTGTTAATATTGAATTTACAAATACAAGGGCTAGGGAAATGAGAGCTAGTTAGAGCTATAACTCCAAATTTTAGCTTCTGATTTTGTGATTTCTGAAAAAAATTAAATTTATTTTCCCAAATGTCACCACTTAAGTACTTGTGTCACAGGAATAGTCAATAAATAAGCTAGCAACATCAGTTCATAAGAGACTAAAAGGATTTAAAATCTGTTATCAAAAAGAGGTCTCTTTGAGGGTTAGTTATGAGAGAACTCTGAGTAACCACAGTGATATGTTTAGAGAATTCCGTATGTTCTATTTCTAATCCAATCTTATAAAATATATTTTTATTCTTGCTCATAATATCTAATATGTATCATGTATTTATCATGTGAAAAGGTCTGAGTTCTACATTGTGTAACCATTTTATTTTCACAGTGCTTGATTTCATCTCTGTTGTAAGATAAAGAGATTAGTATTTAGTAAGGTCCAAAGACGTGTATCCAGTACATGACAAAGTCAATAAAAAATGAAAGATTGAAAACTTTCAAAACAAATAGACATTTACTAAGAGTTGAATGCTTGGGTGTCATTTATGTTGTTCCTTTGATACAGTAGAATATCATGAAAGTATGTGAATATGCCACACTGTTCATAATATTTTTGTATCCTCTGAGGAACAAATTCTTAGGACAAGGCAGGCTGTCGTAGTTTCTTTTGTTTCTCCATATGTTGGCATCTTTAGATCTCAGAACAAACTACCATGCCCACCGAGGCCTGGTCTTGTTTAGAAAGGTTAGAGAAGTGTCACTATGGGTGAATAAACTCCTGTCTCTGGAAGTCAGGACAGTGTGTATGAAGCCGGAGGTGTACATTGCAGTGGAGGACACTCCAATTCATTGGGATTTTTCTCTTCTCCAACGGCTTTTTCAGATTTCCTGTTAAACTTTTTTATTTCATTAGGGTCTCCTTGACCACCTACTTGGATCTCTCCTTTCTTTCCTGTCTTCTTAATGAACTTCTGCATTCTGAGTGTATAATGTTCTTGGTGTCACCCCACAATGTGTCAGGTCTTCAGTCACTAGTAACCAATGAGTCAAATCTGTTCTCAAAATGACTTTCATATTCAAGCATATTATTCTTAAGATTGTATTTTAGCTCTTGTGGAATTGTTTTAACATTTTTAGCTTCAATTTGAACTTCATCATGAGAAATTAATGGTCTATTCCATAGTTGGTTCATGCTCTTGTTTGGGCTGTAAATGTTCATTATATCTTCCCACATATGCTGTAAATATGATTCCTGTTTGTTCCATATGGGACGGTTCATACAGGTTTAGTTGCAATTTTTGTTGAAAATATTGAAGCAGTCATGGAAAGTGGCAATTATTACTCAGAGTAAAATTCATATCAGGCTTGTCCCAAGACTACAACTCATCTGTCAACTTGTCATAATGGTGTCTCATGGGATGCTGAGGTACTATAAGCTATTTCACTGGTATTTCAATTTCTAGTGGAGTGATTCAGAGTGAGCCAGTTTAAGAAAAGTTTGAAGCCGAAGAAGAGTTTAAGATGAAGGTATAGGTTGTCTGCTTTAGAGCAATTAGCCAATGAAAACCTTATGGAACCCAGCAAAGCATTGTCAAATACTGAAAATCTTGTGATGGGGGCAAAGCCTTGTTAAAGACAGTATCAAAAGAGGAGTCTGTCAGGTCAGAAGGAATTCAAAATATGACTGAGAAAGAGCAACCTTCTCAAGGTAAAATCACACGTAGGGCATGGATAGAACAAAGTCTTCAGGAGGAAAGCACATATTCACTTGCTGATGAAGCACCACTCAAAATGAGAAGACAGATGCAAACAGTTAATAATAATTGTAACCAACATATATGAAGCAGGAACCTAGGAAAATTAGAGGTCATCAAAAGAGAAATGGAATGGATGAAGATGGATAGACATGGCATCAGAGAATTCAAGTAAATGGATATTAGCTATTTTATTCTAGCAATCATCTGGTTCACTGTATAATATAGAATGAAAAATTTAAGCAGTGTTGCATTTTTCATCAAAATGGACATTTCAAGATGTATCTTGAAATATGATGTTCTTTATGGCCGGATATCTTGACACCTACAAGGAAAAACAACCATTATTCAAATTTAGGAACCAACCAATAAATCTAATGATGAAAAAAAATGGGATGACTTTTACCAATGACTTAAGTTGGATATTGACCAAAAATGTGATCAAGCTACTTTGGTAATTTTTGGTGTTTGGAATGGAAAACTTGAAACAAAAAAGGAAGAAGCAGCAGTTTGAGAATAAAGTCTTGGTAATAGCAATAAAGACAGAGATTGCGTGAAAGAAATTTGTAAGACCAATGATTTATTAGAAGAAGTAGTATAATAGCTGATACCAGGTGATTCTTGGCTGAAAGAAGACAGTAGCAGAGAGATGTTTACTTATGCTATATTGACATTGGATAGTGTGTGCCATAAAACTATATATAGGCTTGAAAAGAATAGGAATCCCACAACACTTCATTGTGTTTATGCAGAATATGGATTAAGAGGTAGTTGTCCAAACAGAACAAAGCACTATAGCTAGGTTAAATTTTGGAAAGGTGTGCAAGAGTATTGTATTTCTCAGCAAAAATATTCAAGATGAATGTGACAAAAATCATCAGAGAAGCTGGAATATGTGAAGAATAATTCCATATCAAGCTTTGAGGAAGGCTTATTATCACTATGTCATATGCAGCTTACATATTTTTTTTCTCTGCATCACTGCTCTGGTGGTAGTATGAAGCTCAGTCTTGTTCCTAGATATCTGCTGCTGGATTTGAACCATCAACCCTGAACCCTGTGGGCCGCAGTCCTGTACACAACAATTGTGCCACCAGGGCTCAGAATGAGCTGACATAATTTTGCTTGCTGAAAACTGAGGTGGAGTTGAGGCACTTGCTCATGAATTTCAAGGATTGCAGCCTACTGTATGGATTACAACTCATTGCAAAGAAAAGGGAAATCCATGCAAATGGATCAGTAGGTTCCTTCATGGTAAACAGAAAACCTTGAAATTGTCAAGGATTTTGTCTTGCTTGTATCTATAACAATGCTCATGGAAACCACACTCACTAGATGACAAAGACACAGGGCAAAGGGCAAATCGACTGCACAAGAACTCTTTACCATGGTGGCCAAGATGGAGGTCGCTTTGAGGACTGATAGGTACCTGAGCCAGGTCATGGTATTTTCATTCACCTGCTGTGCATTGGATATCAGACATTGAATAAGGAAGACTGAAGAAGAATCGATGTGTTTTTATTGTGGTGCTTGTGAATAGCATTGAAAGCACCACGGACTGTCAAAAGAAACAACACATCTATCTTCAAAGTTCTGTGAGAATGCCCTTTACAGGAAAGGGTGGTGGGACTTCATGTCATAGACTTTGAATCTGTTTTCTAGAGATACTACTCCCTGGAAAGAACATCATGCTTGATAAAGCAGAGTGTCAGAGAAAAAGAGGAAGATTTTTTACAAGATGGATCGACACAGTGCTTGCCTTGATGAGCTCTTACAAAGACACAATTGTGAGGATGTCACAGGACCACGTAGTATTTTGTTCAGTTGTACATAGGGTCAGTATGAGTCAGGATGACTCAATGACTCATGACAAGAACAACGTGTGTTACACTATTAACCTCTGATAAGCAATTTAACTAACTTTTGTTGTCATTAGAAACTCAATTTATATGTCGGTTGAACCACTTTAGGGAACAATGAGCATATTTATAATTATATATATTTATGTATGTGAGTGTGCACATGGTGCTATTGTAGATAAGTTATCTGACTGACGGTGGAAGACACCTAATCTGGTGTCAATTTAGAAATTAAGAATATAGAGGTGGAGTCTATCTTGTCAATCTAGAGATAGCCAATGAGACCTCTGTGTGGATAAGACCATCTCCTCTGAGAATCCTGGGAAATCTAGTAATTCCTTCTTAGAGACACTCTCTCACTCCTTTGGAGTCACTTGAATGACAAGACTGGCTCCCTGCAAGACATCCCTGAGGAAAAAGCCACATGGATCTACCTTGATCTGGCCAAAAACCTGGACCTAGAGAAGCCACATGGAGATCCCTACCGATGCTCAGGTGCTCACAATGCCACTGGATCCAAAGACTGTCTCCTGGTGGGAGTGTGAGATTCAGCCTTGCTCCTGGAGAGCTACTGCTGGATTCAAACTATCCAAAGACTTTCTATGCAGGGCTTGTGATCATTCTGCATTTGGCATCATTTCATGTGTTTCTGGAGTCTGAAGAGGATTTTATAGATTTGTATAGGACAGATGAGCTAATATCAGATTAATGAACTTAAGCTGTATTGGGCAGGGGTGTTTTCTCAATGTTCATTTCCTCTTCTATATAAATCTCTCCCTTATATACATATAAGTGTTTATGAATTTGTTTCTCTAGTCTCAGCCTAACATAGTCACATGGTTGTTTCAAGTCCATTAGTCAAATATTAAGCTGGAAGATTTTCCTGACTTACATCATTGTCAGAGATCATGTCCCAGGAAGCCAGGAGGTGAACCAGGAGACAGGATGACAAAGTTGGACTCTAAAGCAGGAAGACCATAACTGGTAGGAACAGAATTAGATAAATCAAGGGCAGATGATCAGAAGTCAGACCTCAGTGGCTGTCAGTGTGAACAGGCAATGCGCAAAGGCATTAACTTAAGATCCAAGAACTGCAGCTAGCCAAATCAGATGCAGGATTCAAATAAATAACAAATGAAGCTTTTCATATTATTGGTTATATGAAGCCTGATACATATATAAAGGTCTAACTCCCCTCTAATCTTTTCATAGCTGGATGACTGTTCATAATAGACTCTGTAATGTAATAATTTTCTGTATGACAGACTACGTCATGGAGAGACTCCAATTCCAAACTACTGAGAATCATGGTTCAGACTAGTTGACACCAAACCCAACTATCAGAGATGGGTATTAGTTTTTGGAATGTATTGAACTTTTAGATATGATGAATAGTAGTGGTTTCATTGATAAGGCAATGATTGAGAAGTGTGAGTTGACTACTACAAATGTTGTTATCAGAGTTATTAAAGAAAATGGAAAAGAACATTTCTTAATACGTATACACAGATGCTTATAGACAAATTTTTCTGCAAAGATTAAATGTATTAAATTCACACCGTGTGCATTACAGAACCATATTGACCACTCATCTAAGATCCAAAGTCACGGAAGGAACAGTAGAAAGATCAAAAGACGTATTGCACTAGGGAAATCTGCTCTGAAAGACCCGTCTAGTGTATTTAAAAGGAAGAATGTGACACGGAAGACTAAGATATGCTTGACCCAAGTCACAGTATTTTCAGTCCCCTCATATGCATGTTAAAATTGGACATTGAATTAAGAAAACTGAAGAAGAATAGATGACTTTGAATTATGGTACTGGAGAAGATTATTAAAAATACCATGGAGAGCTAAAAGGATAAACTGAAATCTCTTAGAAGAAGTAAGGCTAGTGTGCTTCATAGAAGCAAGGATGGTGAGACTTGGTCTTACATATTTTGCACCTGTTGTCGAAAGAGACCAGTCCTTGGAGGATGTCATCACACTTGATAAAGTGGAGGAGGACCCTCATAGAGAGGAACTGATACAGGGGTTACAGTAATAGGCTCAAGCATAGGAATGTTTGTGTCAGAACAGAATCAATGGCAACTAACAAAACTGACCATATGGAGAATGATTAAATATTTCAAATTTCCTGGCATATTTTCTATTGTACTGGCATATTTTTCAGAGTGTCCTCTTTTGTCCTGAACAAATGTCCTAATTTTAGACAAAAAAGAAAAACACCAAGCCCCCCCCCCAAAAAAAAACCACATGGTGATACTGTTAAAGTCTTATGGTATGAAGTTATTTTAAATAAGTGAGAATATGACTAATTGCTTGTGAAGGGTTTAAACACCCACCAGACTTTGAAACATGAAAACAAGAAGAACAAAAACAATAGAGGAAACAAGTGTTATTTTGCCTTTTTTTAATACTACCAGGGTACTGTGTTTTGGGAATCTTTTAACTATGTGGGAAAATATCATTCCCCTCCTACATTATGATCTGGGTACTCTTTTGTGTCACTTTATAGATGGAGTATATTTGGCACTTGAAACACATTACATAATAATGGACTTATAATAGTGGCATATTTGGTATCATAAATGGTATCATAAATGGTATTTTGTATCATAAATTTTGTATCAATCTATAAGAAAACTACCTGGAAATTGAGCTGATATTCTTTTCTTACTCTAAGTTTCCTAACATGAAATTATTTTCACAAACAAGACAAGACAGGGGGATTACTATATTGATAGATATGTGTGGTAGTGACTTAAGAATAAAGGGGTGGAGTTAAGCCTGTCAATCAAGTCTCAGCTTGATGACCTCGTTGGAGGTGCTAAGGAGATAAATAGCGCACTGGAGGCAGGACACAAGCTCACTCCCTGGGAGACAGTAGAGGGAGCCACAATAGGGTCTTGCGCTGGGGGAGCCAAGTGGAGACCTCTACTGGCACTGAGATGCTCACAACACCACCAGGTCTGTCCACTGATCTGCGGTTTTCCTGAATTCAGCACCATTGCATGTGTTTTATTCTGAAATGGTATCAGACATATGGGCTAATATGGGACTTATGGTCTTGATCTGGACTGGGCTAGGGTATTTTCTCAATATTCAACTGCTCCTGTGTATAAAGCTCTTTCTTATAAACATGGGTGTCTGTGAATTCTTTCTACAGTCAACCTGGACACACTCAACACTTAGTTTGGTTTACAACAGTGGAAGCAAGTGAACAGATTCTTCCATCTCTAGAGTAGATAACATTGGGTCCACTTTGTGTATGTGAGAAAATAAGATCCTTTTTTTACCTGTGGCTGTAATCCTGCTTGGACCTAAGATTTTGTCCATGCAAGTTGTGTCCTGAATTTAACTGTTTCTGAGTTGAGGGAGAAGCAGAGACACAGGCATGAAGGCATAGACAAATGAGGGAAGACAGAGCTATGGGGTGACAATGGAAACAAAGGGATAGCCAAGACCAGGGTCTTCAAGATTCTGGTCTCTAGATGCTTACTAAGAAGCCTCGTGGCACAGTGGTTAAAATGCTTGTCTGTGGACTGAAAAGTTCAAACCCATTAACTGCTCTGCGGAAGAACTAGATGGGAATCCATGGGACAGTTCTACTCCATCCTGCACGATCCCTATGAGTTGAAATCAACCTGATGGCAGCTGGAATGGAGATGTCTTCTATGATTCTGAAACCACGTGCAGCAAATAGATTTGAAGCTGAAATAAAGATGGGAAATAAAATTGGGCCTAGAGCCCAATCTGAATTCTGCCTTCTAACCTCCTGAAACGTGAGAAAAATAAATTATTTCTTTAAAACTATCCACTGTGACCTTTCTGTTATAGGAACATAGGTAAACATGGATAAATTAGTATCCATAGAAACCATAAACAAAACTTGGGTCTTTTTTTTTTAATTAGTCCTGATATTCTTATCAATGGAAACTCGCTGACTGCTGTATTCTAAAAAAAAAAAACCCAAATTCTAATGCAAATTGTGCCCCAAAGTAGACTCCCTATGTTTCAAATGGTTCTTGATTTTCTTTACACATGAATGTCATAGAAAAGTGATACTCTGATTGAGAATGTCAGGATTGATGTGATACAATCCTTTATGACTGAGATATAATCCAACTTGACTTCATCTCTGTAATTAGGTAATCTGATTGATTATATCTCTGTGTCCTCTGGGAAATTTATGCGAGTAGCTGCTGGCATATAGATGTTTTATAAAACTTTCAACTTTGCATGTACCCTATGTTTTATGTTCTCTTCTAACAACTGTTTAATTAAATTCTGTATTTTCAAAAGTTTGCCTGCAAATATTTTAAAATATATTTTCTCATGTCATATTTTTCTAAAGCCACTGTGGAAAATAATGAAATCTTTTCTAGGGCAATATAATTCTCTTTTGGTCAATTGAACTGTCTCCATAAAAACCCTGTGTTTTAATCATGTATATATTAGATGCATGGATCAAAAGGCAGCTATGCAAACAGAAGATGGGAATATTTCATGGTCTAAAATCAGAAAAGGTGAGCATCAGGACTCTGTGAAGAAGAGTGTGGCATCAGAATCGGAAGAACATTTATGAATAATCTGCAGTGTGCAGCTAAAACCACCAGGTTTTCTGACCATCAAAAGAACTTGAAGCATTTGCTTGTATAGATGAAGACCAAACTCTGTAAGGAAGGTCAAAACCCTCACCACTTGGCCACTAAGTACCATCATGATAAATGGAGAAAATATTGATGGGTTTTGTCGTACTTGAATCCTCAATCGGTCCTCATGGAAGGAGAAGTCAGGAAATCAAAATATGTACTGTATTAGGTAACTTGCTGCAGCAGACATCTTTAGAGTATTGGAAAAGCCAGACATTAGCAAAATTGAAAAACTAATATGGATTATAGATATAAGTGAACAGGTAGTCCCTGACTTACAGTGAGTTTTCACTCCAATAACTCTATCATTTCAGTCCTTATATAAGTAAAATATATACATTTTTTTAGATTTCATTCTGTTGGGTCATCTTCCTTTGCAATGTGTACACATCTATATCCCGAATTTCCCGGCATAGATACATGACTGCTTCTAGTACTTCAACAGCTTTGTGGAAGCATTTCAATTTAATTGATATTCAATCGATTCCTGGATTATTTTTGGCCAATGCTTTCACTGCAGATTAAATGACTTCCATCAACACTAATGGTTCTTGCATATATGCTATCTCCTGAAATACTGAACTATCACATAGTTCTCTTTTGATAGTGGTTGTGTACTCTTTCCACATACTTTTGATGCTTCCTCCATCCTCAATATTTTGAACATAAAATCTCTTAATATCGCAATTCAAAACTTGAACTTTTTTCTTGAATTCACTCCATTTAAGATGTGCTTCCTTTTTGATTTTCTAATTCTGTCTACATTTCTTCATCATATTTGATTTGTCTTCTTGACATGTCCTTTGAAATTTTTTTATTCAGCTTCTTGACTCCATCATTTGATATTTCCTTTAACTTCTCTATGATTAGGAGCACATTTCAAAGTCTCTTTTGACATCTACTTTGATCTTTTCATTCGTTCTGATCTTTTGAATTACCTTTTGCTTTCCACATGAATGCTGTTCTTGAATCCTCTCACAGCCCTTTGACTCTTTCATTTTCAATGTATCGAATCTGCTCTTGAGGTGGTCTCAAAATATATTTGAGATAGACCCAAAGTTGCAGTCTAGCATTCTCAGGCTTGTTTTAATCTTCTTAGACTTTATCCTGAACTTGCCTATGAGAAACTTATGGTTTGTGCCACGGTCAGCACCTTGCATATCTTCGGCTGCTGATAATGAGCTTCTTCAATGTCTCTTCCCACTTCTACAATCAATTTTATTTCTGGGTATTCTATCTAGAAAAGTCCATTTATATAGTCACTTTTTGTATTGTTTGTTTAAAAAAAAACAACAGTTGTTATTAGCAAGCCATTTGTTCTGCAAAATTCTTCCAGGCTTTCTCCAGCTTCATTTCTGTCACCAAGTCCATATCTTCCAACTACTGTTCATTTCTCTTTGGTTCCAACTTTTGCATTTCAATCACCAGTAATTATCAATGTGTCCTGGTACACGTTTGAATAATTTTCTACTGAAGTCATTGGTAGGATTCTTCAATTTTCCCATCGCTCACTTTTCTGTTTCATGCAAAAATTTGACAAAAATAATATTGACTGGAATCCTTGAAAGCCAACAGATATAATCTTATCACAGACATCATGGTACTTCAAGAAAGACCTTGAAATATTCCTTCTGACAATGAATGCTACACCATTCCTTTTGATTGTGTTATTCCAGTCATAATACTTCATACATTTTTTTCTGATTAAAAAAGGCCAGTAGCAGTCCATTTCAGCTACCCTGATAACTAGGATATCAATCTTTATGCTTTTCATTTTATTTGTGATGACCTCCAATTTTCCTAGATTCATACCTTACACATGTATTTATTTTTTTCTGCACATTTTAAGTTCTGATCATTAGCAGGGTTTTGCACTGGTTTCTCATTATTTTTATGAGTTGTATCAATAAATAATGATGTCAATGATTCCACTTCCATAGGTTTTACTTCATTCTTGTCACCATGGTCAATTCTGCTTTGGAAAACAGCTCCTTATCAGTCATATTTCAATGGCCTCCTGAGCCAATTGGCCTGTCCTTTGGTACTTTTGCTGACAAAGCTCTGCTCCTATTCATTAGACCTTCAGTGTCACAGTATTTTGATGATTTTGATGGTTTTCAGAGACTATTTCCTTTGAGTAGATAGCAGGTCCCTTCTCCAAAGTCTGTTCTTAATCTGGAAGCTCCTTTGAAACCCATTCACTGTGGGTGACCTTGCTGCTATTTGATATATCTCTGACATCACTTCCTGCTTCCAACACATAAGCCATCCCAAACTGACAGACAAATGTTGGACGATTAAATAATTAGGACAAAATAATCAATGGATTTATAATTATAATGCATATTGAATTGTCCTATTAGATTTTCTTCCATAAAATTGAAATAAATTTTATGTCACTAAAGAGTCTACTTCAGTTTTACCTTTTCCTCTGTTTTTGGACTCTCAGACCAATGTCTAGATCCAAGGACTATGGAATTTTCAAGATTTTGTTTGGGGTTTTGGTTTTCAGGCTGTGAGTCTTTACTCTTGTGTTTTCTTATGTATTTAGGTTTTTCATTTCCCAACATATTTTGATACAAATCTTAATATGTTCTATTGTTTTTATTTAACTTCAGAACTGCAAATAAGGAAATAATTTTAAAAAATGAATACCACATATTTTACCAATATTCCTCCATTTTGATTCAAGTGCTACATATAGTATTGCTTTTTAAAACAAAGACAAATTTTTAGCTGAACATTCAAGTCAAACATAAACTTAAAATAAAGACATTAAAACTATATTAGTTTCTCTTAGGGTTTTCAATTAACAAATTTGTATCTGTAATAAATTAAGTATATATATTTTATGCCATAGCTCTAGAGATTTTTTATCCTTATAGAAAATGAAATATCTCTAGGTTCATCATTAGTTAAGAAAAGAATAAATAAAAATTAAGTCTTAAAAATTAAAATATCTGCTTATAATCATCTTAATTTAAGTTATCTGGAAGGTGATAATATGAAATTATTGGGATAGATAAGTTTTATACATTTCAGTAACAAAATTTTTATTCTTTTACCACTAAATCTATAATTGTTTTAAATAATAAGAGAAAGAGGTGATATTTAATTTATGGCATATTATTTGCAATAGTGACATTCATATTACTCATTGGAGCTATACTTACTGTATTCGCTTTCAAAAAGTAGATTTTTGCGTGTTTATTCTCATATAATAAAAGCATTTTAATGGGAAGATGATTTTGGAACTAGCAAAATTATATGTTTCCTAACCAAGAATGAATTCAGATCTATGTGTAAGAGCCCACTTAGGTTGTACTTAATTCTTTCACCTTGTTTTCTGTCTGATGTGTCTATTCCCTTCACATATTCCTGCTGAGAGGTTCTATTATTCTTCCAAAGCAGATAATCTTGGGGTAATCAATCTTTGAATTGCCCTGTTCTCTTCTAGGTCCTTAACATAAAGTAGTCTTTGTACAAGGGCATATTTTTAAATTAAATTTTAAATAATTAAAAATTATTGAAGAGATAATAAAAAGTTATGGAGAAAATAGAAAGGAAGGAAAGGTAAGAAATTTGGAGGAATCAATGTTTTATTTGTCTTAAATTTAGTGTTCTCTCAGGAGAACAGTTCTTCACTCATTGCCAAAATCTTTAGAATGTCTACAGCTTTATTAACCACATTCTTAGTGTCTCAGAATTGTTGTTAAATCTCTTAAGAATCCTTTCTTGTAAGATATTCAGAGAATCCCCAAATAAAGAGAAACATGCTCTGGATTAACATAAAAGTCAATGTAAAGTAGTAATACAATCTAATTTAAAATTATCAGAAGACACAAGCATACACTTCACCAAAGAAATTTAATGAAGCCAACAAATATGGGACAAAAATTTCAAGATTATTAACCGTCAGATGCACAAATCAAAATAATGACCAGGTATCATGTTATACCAGTACTAAGGGAAAGGCCACATGCAATAGGAGGAAGGTTTGTTCAAATTGTGAAGGAGAAACAAGATGAGGAGGAGTGCAATTGTTAAGACAATAGAGGTTTCAAAATCCTGTAATATAAGTGATCCTGTAATAGAATGCATTAATAGGGAGGGTGAGCTTGTACAGGAGGGATATATCTATACATATAGCATAAACATATATATGCTTAACAGAAGATATCTGTAAATGTGAATTTAGATTTAGTATAAATATATTCATACCTCTTATTTGTATACTGTAGAGGCTTGTGTGCTGCTACGATGTTGGAAGCCACATCACTGATGTTTCAGAGATGAACAGTATGAACATTGTTGGATATAGAAAACCTCATGAGCAGCAGTGGAATATTGCCAGATATAGGGCTGAAACATGAGCACCTCATTTTCAGATGCCTTCTCAAAGTAGAGTTATCTATAATGATCAAAAATCAATGGTCCCTGGTACAAAGAAGATGGACACATTGAATGGAAAGTATTAGCTAAAACAAATGTTCCAGGAATTGATGGAATATCTCATGTTAGAAAAGTTTTGACTTGCTAGTGAAGTCATGAAGCACTCATTAACCTATACCAAGAGCTTGCGGGTGCAGTTCTGTTCTTGTACACAAGGGGTCATGGTGATTCAGAATCATCTTGAGGATGACAGATGTTGTGTTCACAGGGTAGACATTCAATAAGTATGTTTGATTGAACATATTCATAGGAGTTAGAGCTTATATCTAACTCACATCCTTTGTAGAAGACTGGCATTTACAGTAGACACCATCACTAAATTCTAAGTCTTTGCTTCAATTCAGACTCCATTTGTGTTTCTAGCAATGACCAGCATTGTGGAAAAATTGCCCTCAGGTAGAGCATGATTATGAACTCATGCTCTTTGATCAACCCAAATCAAGCTGCCAAGAACTTGACTGAGTCCCAGCTCTGGTGCCAACGTGGCAGAAGTTCAACTAAGGTCCTGAGCCAACCAGCTGTCCTCTTGTTCCCACACAGACTCCATGCACACAGGCTCCTGGGGACAGACTCTGAGGCACACAGACTCCCAAACACAGACTGTGATGATGCATACAACTTTCCTCTAGTTCCTGAAGGCTTCCTCCCCTCAACTGTCATGGTCCCAACTCTATCCTACAAATCCAACTAGATTGGAGAAGGTTCATGGTAGAGAGGGGAGCTGGATATATGGATAACCCCCAGGACAGATGAACCCCTTGGAGCCAGTGGTGAGATTGGAGCTACTAGATGGGTGGAGAGAAGGTGGGGTAGAGAGACAGAACCAACTACAAGGATAGTCACACAACCACCTATCTGGAGGACAGACATCAAAGAAGTGGACTGAGGGAGAGGTCAGGCAGTGTAAGATATGACAGAACAATAATAATTTGTAAAGTATTGACGGTTGGTGGGAAAGGGAGAGCAGGGGAAGAAGGGAAAGGATGGGAAGCTGATATCAAGGGCTTAAGTGGAAAAGCAGATATTTTGAGGATGATAACATCAGCAGGCATGTGAAGGTGCTTGGCACAGTATATGTATTTATGTATTGTGAAAAATGATGTACGAGTCCCCAATAAAATGATTTTTAATAAAAAAAGAACTTGGCTGGGTATGTCCTTGATGATTTGCAGATATATGTCATCTGGAAATTGAAATATCAGTAGATATAACCTAGGACCTAGGTCATGGGTCATTCCCAGATGATCATTTTGTAAATTAGTTTATGCCCCAGTAATATTTATTTAATGCCACTTTTTACATTAAGTATTTTATCTCAAGTCAGTTTTGAAAATATTTGCATCAAGTCTTAGAAATTCAATGAAATTATTGCTCTTGCAATTGATTTGATCTCTTCTAATGCACCTTATTTTTTAATGTACAGAGATATACTACACATTATTCTATAAATTGTTATAAAAGACATTATTTATTTTGAGTGTTTTGTTCCCCTTAGGGTTTGTGAAATGATTTTTGAAATATTCTTCTTTTTTATGGTTATTCAATTTTATGAAATCAAGTTCTTTCTTAGCGTTAGGGTTTGAAGAAATAATTTTTTAAAATGTAAAAAATTAAAAGAAATTAAGTTCTTTTTCTCGTCTAATGACATTTGCTGATGCACAGATACACTCCTTCACAGGTCTCGCTCATGTTCCTATACATCTTGCAATATAATGCCATTAATTTTAGGTGCTGACTACTTGTTTTCTGGGCTCTTTCTCCTAGTGGTGTGACACAGAGCAAGTTTGATAGATGAGGCAACCATACTTATGTATAAGACAACATCTAGGCTACCTTTCCTACTGGGGATACTCTGGTTTCTGTGACAACCATCCGTTCACTACTCTGTGCGCAGGATTAATCTAAGCTCTTCCCATCACTCTGTGGGATTTGTGGGCTGATGGGAGGAAAACTGGAGTGGATGAAAGTACAATATCATGCTGCGGGTTTTCCTGGTGTCAGCCATCTACTGCTGCTGTGACAGAAATGTCACAAGTGTGCACCTATGACGTTTCACATTTAAAAGTCCAGTATTTTCTCACTAATGGTCTATGCCTGACAGTAGTCAATACCCAGCCCGTAGGTAAGAATATTACTGTCTGTCATAGTCGAGATTCAGTGTCAGCCTGGCTAAACCATACTTTTCCATGGTTTGGCAGCTATATAATGATGTAACTCTACAAGTATTTAACGATGTGATTTTGAAATGATATCATGATATAGTTATCTCTCATCTGATATGGCCATCTCCATTTTTGCATAACCACCATTTTGCACAATGACCTGATATTTGAAACTTAGGAAATGGTGTGGAGACCCCATCTGAACTGTTGTAGGAAAAGGAGAATCCAACTCCACACTAGCCAAAGCCAACTCCCGCTAGGCAAAGGTCAGAATTGCCTATGATCTCCAAAACCCCTTACCCTATTCAAATATCAATCCTCTCTCCGTGCTTTCCTCTGTTGGGTTAGAGCATTCATAGTAATGGCCTCACAGAATTCACAGACAATATTCACAATTACAGGGGTTTAGTAAGGAAGCTAACTGGTTACAAAATGTCAACAATGCAGTGCTTTTGTCCTTAACCATGCTGGAAGCACAGTGCCATTTGATCCTCAGTCTCTCAACCAAGATGTCCCTTGGCCTCTGTCCCCCTCCTCCAGATGTTACGAAACTCCTTTAGAACAGGTTATCCTCCTGCCAGAGCCACTCAGCTTGTCTTCTTCGTGGGCCAGGAAGCCCAATGCTGGGTCTCATTGTCTAGGCATCGCTCCTCTGCCAATTCTCCATGCAGGGATCATGAATGGAGGGATATTAGATATCTCTCATTCTTAGCTTTTCTTTCTTGGCGGTCATGAATTTTTCTCTTCCTTCTTTTCAAATGTCTCACTTTATAACTAGAAGAATAGGAAAAGAGCAATTCTTTGAGTAGCTGTCTTCTACACTTTATCTACATTCATATACTTAGTCCTTTCGAGAGGGTTACAAAGAAGATGCGTATAATGGAGTGAAAGCTACTTCATCATGTCAATAAGTGAAGGCTGGGAGTTATATAAAATCTGATCAACAGAGTCCATAGTTAATATAACAAGTATAGGCATAAAGAATGATTCGACAGACAACATTTTTTTTCTCATTTTATTACAAATTTATGTGTAGCAGTCACCTAATCTGGTGTCAATTTGAGGATTAAGAATGTAGAGGTGGAGTCTAGTCTGTCAATCTGGAGGTAGCCAAGGAGATCTCTGTGTGGACATGGCTTTCTCTTGAGAATTCTGGAATATCCACTGTATTTCCCCCTTGGAGGTGAGAGAATTATTCCTCAGTCCCTTGGAAATGCTCTACTGACAAGACACAAGGCTGACTCCCTGGGAGACATTGCACCTGACAAAACACATAGACCCGAGCCCTGGAAACTGGAGGAGCCCCAGGAAGACCCCTGCCGGGCTTAGATGGACCAGATACACAAGACTGCACCCACTGGTCTGTGATTGTCCTGGTGTCATTGAATGTGCTTCATGAGTCTGAAGAGGACTTATAGATTGGTCTTGGACATATAGGATGATATCAGACTTCTGACCTTGAACTGGACTGGGATGGGATTTTTTTCTCAATGTCCAATTGCTCTTGTATATAAACCTCTTTTTTATATACATGTAAGTGTCTGTGGATTTGTTTCCCTAATCTAGCTGGACTAACATAGTCTGATTAATATATTTGACTGTGTTGATATACAGAAAAACACAACACGTACAAAATAATAATATGGCAAAATCATTCATCCTAAAATTCTGTCTATTGAATTATGCCAGTTGTTTCTTCAGCATCTGCGAAATTTATAATGAATTTCCTTAAATGGAATTTTTTAAAGCTATATACTTACTTTTTTTTAACAAATCAACCTTTTCACCTTTAAAATGTTTTACATTAAACTTAATACCTTTGTCATATGCAATTACGTTCTTGGAAACATTTTTCAAACTCATTTATTTTACAGCTGACAACACCTATGGTAGTTACATAATCTGGTGATTTTCCTGCATTTGGTATCATTGCCCGTGTTTCATGAATTTGAAGAGGAATGTATAGATTGGGATCAGGCATATGGGTTAATATTGGACTTATGGACTTGATCTGGACTGGGCTGGGATTTTTTTGAATATTCAATTACTTTTTATATAGAGCTAGTTCTTTCTTGTAGATGTGTGTGTCTATGAATTTTCTTCTCTAGTCTCCCCAAGCTAACACATTCGGATATCTTGGAAGGAGGGCAGGAGAGAAACAAAGCGTAAAGATGGAGTGTGGGTTTGTTTAGCTCTGCCTCATGGTAGCTTTTCATCTTTGGCTACTCAGAGTCAGATACGGCCATGAAGTTTGCTGAGTTCCATAAATATGAAGTGTCAAAAATTTTATTAGTTTGTTTGATTTTCTTCTTTGATTATTCCTCTTTGACATGGTGAAAACAAATATGATTAATGTCTATTTTGAACTCAGGGGGTGAGTGAAATCACCATTTGAATCTCTCAGAGCTGCTCAGTGAAAATTGCTGGCCAAAGGTCAAAATGGCTGGCAGCAGGGTCAGCCCTGGCATGAGGCCTCAGGGAATATTTTGTATCAGTAGAACTGTTTACATAAAGATTAAGTTAATAAATTAAAGATCAGATTTGACTATTTTAAGAACTGAGTTTAGGATCTGATTCTACTTTGTTTAGACTGATTTCTTCTTCTGATTGATAGGATTGATAGAAATGATTATTGGAATGTATAGAAATAGAGATTGTAAGGCCACTTGTCTTGAGCCATTAAAATTGGACCATTAAATGGGTTTAGGGCATGGCTGCAAAGAAGGCTCTGAAAAGCTAAACCCCATCCAGTGTCTTGAGTGCTCAGGACATTCAAAGGTGAGGAGGCTTGCCTTGGGGGTTGTTGACAGACTGTAAAAACCAGAAAGGAACTCTTGTATCATCTTCATTGTTACAGCTCTGCTGCCTAGTTTAGGAAATTCTCACCCAGGGACTGTCCATCCAAAGGAAAGACTCCATTCCTATCTTTTTGTTCTGGTAGTATTGAGATCCTACTCTAAATTCTGAAATTGGCTTCCTTTAAGCCCCTCTCTCCAACATTAGATCCATTCTGACCCATAAGAACTGTCTAGGGGCTTCAGAGACAGTAATTTTTATAGCAGTAGAAAGTTCTGTGGCTTTCAAAGACAATAAATTTTTAAAGGAGTAGAGAGCTCAGTCTTTTTCCCATGGGGCTAAAGTTGATTTTGAACTACTGACTAGGTGGATTGCAACTGAATGCATAACAATTAACCCACCAGAGCTGCTTTCCTTGCAGCCTAGCAGGAACTTAAAACCAACCAATATTCCATAAGCATTTTATAGACCTTACTTACATAGATAAAGTTGTTCAATCCGTATGTTGGGCCACAAGTGCCTTATTTGTTTGGTTTCACTTAGTCATTTTGCAGGAGTTACAGGAAGAGAACTGGAAGGACTATATTAAGGAAATTCATGACACAATAGATGGACAAGGACAATTTGTGTTTGGGTTAGGGAATAAGATAAGACTTTGCAGGATCAAAGCCCATGCTCAAGTAGTTTTCAAGAAATAAGTGGTAGTTACACAATTTCATATATAAGGAGGTGAGTCATACTCCTGAAGAAACTTCCTTATAATTTCATCAAGACTGTCATCTGTGTAAGGAGGTTACATTCTACACAGCAGTCCTCAAACTTTTAAAACAGGGGACCAGTTCACTGTACCTCAGACTGTTGGAGGGGCAGCCTAAAGGGAAAAACAAAACAAAACAAAAAACTATGAGCAAATTCGCTGCAGGCCTGGGGTGAGTTGACTCTTAAACAGGAAGGGAGCAGCAACAAAAACACCTGGCAGGCTGGATAAATGATCTTGGTGGGCCACATGTGGCCCAGGGACCATAATTTGAGAACCCTGTTACAGGTGTTCACCAGCATTTTCTCACAACTGTCTACAGAAGATTGCATTATGAAGTTGATTGATTGTGTTAGGTCACATCACAAAGGATTAGTAGGCCTTACCTTCCAAACTCCTGAAAATCCTGACCCAGTCAATTTTACATAAAGCCTAACTAACTCAGAGAAATACGTGTTTTTTTTTAATTCTAGATAGAGTATAAAATTCTCAGAAAAATTCTGAGGAAGAACATTTATCAGTACAATTTGGATTAAAGTCATATATGATCAATCAATTATGGTATTATAACAAAGAGGTAGAATATTATGGACATCAAAGTGTTAGTATCATTTTTGACCATTTTCTCAAAAATGACTCTTTATATGGCTTCCAATCCTGTGAATATTTATAGAATCAGACAAGCTTCATCATTTCCCAGTGGAGCAGCTGATGGGTTTGAACTCGCAAACTTACAGGTAGCAACTCAATGCTAACCCACGGTACAATAATTTTGCCTTTAATTATCTGTAATCCAGGCAAAAAAATTCCCAATATTATAATAAAAGGAAAAAGATGTTAAGAAAACAAAATTAAGAGATACTAACTACTACATCTATATGAACCCATAGAATGCCAGAGAGGATGCTGATGTTGAAGTTGGCATACAATGAGAGATATTAGCCAAAGTTGATGTAAATGGAGGGGGGGCGGGGGTTTACAAGAATTAAAATTAACAGAGACAAATAATCTGATCTCCATAATCCTACAATGCTGTAATTTATGTGTAGATTCTTGGATAGACATGAAGGCTGAAGAGATGTCAGAAGAAAGTGGGAATATACCCCCAAAATATATGTTTGGTAGAGGATATTTTATATGTCTATTTACTTTTATTTTAGTGTATGTAACTTTGTATCTTTTAAATCATCTGCTGGAATGCATACAATTAAAATAAGATATAAATATAAATATTTCAGGAATATGTATGTACATTTAAGAAACCAGAATTCTAAATAGAGGCGCATAGAGAATTTTAACAAGTTCGAGTCAATCTAATGTAGAATTGCCCAACAATTTTAAGACTTGTTTGCATTTATGTTAGGTCAGATTGTCAAGAGAAACAAATATAGGGATACATTTCTAAATATAAGAAAGAGCTTTATATTGAGGAATACATTTGAAACAGGCTTCCGGTGCAACCCAGCTAAAGTCCCTAAGTCTGAAATAAATCTGTAAGTTCTTCAGGCCCATGTAACCAAAGGCAAGGACACAGAATACAGGAGGATCACAGGCCGGTGGCAGATCTTGTGGATCCAAAGTCAGTGGAAACATGGCAGAATCACAGCAAGCAAGAAGTCAGAAGAAAAAAGAATGGTTTCCAGGGATCTACATTGTAATAGGGGCACACTAAGGGGGCACGTTGTGATCTGATTGAAAGGGTGGATTCCACCCCAACATGTTCATATATTTCAAAAGTGAACATGAAAGCCTTTCAGTACCACAATACTAAGAGATAAAGCTATTCATTTAAGAAATTACTTTATTATTCCAAGTGAAAAGTCAAAATTCATATATTGAAGATACTATATCTACATTTATAGTGATATGATCTTGAGCTACTAATGAAGTCAAATGACATATAGCATTTAGAAATTTTAAACAAAAGGCTTCTTTAAAATATTAAAGTACAAGTCTAACACCTTGAGGAATAAGGTGTGTCTGATCCAAGCCATAATATTTAGTTGTCTCCTATGCTTGCGAAAGCTGGGGAATGCATCAGTAAGACCACAAAAGAATGGAAGCATTTTAATTATAATATTGGCAGAATATGGTGTTATATTAACATTCAAAGTGCTGAAGAACTAAAAATTCTGTTTTGGTAAAAGTACAACCCATATGCCACTTACAAGAGAAGGTGGCAAGATTTCATCTCATTTGATTTACATAGGTTCTCATGAGAGACATGTCCCTGAAGGGCCATCATGTTCAGCAAAGGAGAAGAAGGTCAGCAAAAAAGAGGAAGACCCGTAATGATATGGAGTGACATAATGATAACAGCAGCCGGCTCCATCATAACAATTGTGAAGATGGGAGGGAGCAGAAACAGCTTTATTTTGTTGTACGTGAGGTCCCTAAAAGGTCTACAGCAACAACAACAGAGATCTTCATATCTCTCTAAAAATGCGAATGACAGCATTGAATGAATTACAATTACCTAGAGAGGTTTATATATCTTATCTTTAAAAATTGAAATGCAACAAATGTCCTCTTTTAAAAATTGCTTTACATCTTGCGTTAGTCCGAGTAGACTAGTGAAACAAATTTATGAACACGCATATAAATATAAGGGATAGAAAGATTTATATACGGGCTGAGTCCCGGTGGTGTAAGTGGTTGAGTGCGGGACTGTGGCCTGCGGGCTTGGCGGTTCAAATCCAGCGGTGTCTCTCAGGAGCAGCACTTGGTACTGCCCACAACCACCAGAGGCAGGGATGCCCATAAAAAAAAAAAAAAGATTTATATACAAGAGTAACAGAACATTAAGAAACCATCCCAACACAGTCTATTCCAAGGTCAAAAGCACGATATTACTAGTGACTAGACATCCCACTTTTTAACAATTTAACATCTTTACTTAACTGTAATCCAGGGCAAAAACACCCCAATATTATAATAAAAGGAAAAAGATGTTAAGAAAACAAAATTAAGAGATATTAACTACTACATGTATATGTACCCATGGAGGAAATATTTGTAGTATGCTAGAGGGGATGCTGATATTTGCCCATATGTTTGCTGCCAGTCTGTAAAGTCTCTTTCTGACTCACAAAGCATCATGAAGTGGCAGTAGTAGCATCCCGACAATGGGAGGGGTCTCCCCATGGCTCCTCATTTCCAGGGTTCAGGTTCCATCAGCAGTATCCATTGGCAGTAGAAGCATCTCAGCATTGCCAGGGGTCTTTGTGGCTTCTCTGGCCCCAGAGGTCTGGTTCCATCAGGACAAGACCATCTGGCTTCTCCTCTGGTTCTTCCTGGTTCCAGGACTCAGGATCTATCAGCATGCCACCATCTTGTCTTGTGGGTAGACCAACTCCAAGAGAACGAATCAAGTCTCTCTCTACCAAATGGGAAATACCCACAAGACTTCCCAGAATTCTCAGGAGAAAGCCATGTCCACAGAGAGGTCTCATTGGCTATCTCCAGACTGACAAACTCCACCCCAACACTACTGACAGACTCCACCCCGACACTCTAAGTCAAATTGGCACCAGAGTACCTGACTGCCACACATCTTAAAAGGAAAAATAATGACATCAGTATTTTTCTTGAATAACACTTTCTATCTTTGTATTGAAAATTATGAAAAGCCTGTATCACTTAAATTTTCTTCTAATGATTAGTGTGTTAGTCTGGGTAGAGTAGAGAAACAAATTCATAGACATGCATATGGATGGATATAAAGGAAAGGCTTATATACAAGAGGAATGAACATTGAGAAAACATCCCAACCCAGTCCAGTCCAAGGTCATAAGTCCGATAATACTAGTAAAGTGAACAGTCATTCCACTTTTTAACAATTTAGCAACATCCCGTGATATTTTAATTAAAATAGATATATTACAATACTATTTCCGTATTCTCTGAAAATTTTTTGTTGCTCCATATAGACCAATTTTTTTTATCATGAACCTCCTTCCCAAGTCAATGGTGTCCTGCTTAAAATCTTGTCACTTTACATATTAGCCCATATGTCCGATACCAGTCTATAAAGTCTCCTGCTGACTTATGAAGCATGTGCGAGGACACCAGAACAATTACAGGCGAGTGGGTGCAGAGTCTTGTGTGTCCAGTGGCAGTGGAAGCATCTCAGCACCTGCAGGGGTCTTGCAGTGACCTCCTGAGCATCTCAGCACTGGCAAGAGTATCCACGTGGCTTCTCCAGCCCCAGAGGTTTGACTCCATCATGGCTCCTCCATTCTCCAGGAATCAGGATCAATCAGCATGCTGTCATCTCATCTTGTCAGTATTTCATCGTCTTGGAGACTGAGTCAAGTCTCTCTACTCCAACTGGGAAAATATTGTGAGATTTCTCAGAATTCTCAGGAGAAAACCATGCCCACACAGAGGCCTCATTGGCTATCTCCAGATTGACAGGATAGACTCCACCCCTACACTTCCAATCATGGAATTGACATCAAGTACATGACTGCCGCAATTAACAATTATTATTTTCTTTGTCCAATTGAGTTCACAGGGCACTGGACCAGCTGATTTTATGCCCATAACTTTTGGATAAGGGAAATTTTTAATAATGAAATGATCCAATAAAATACATGCTGATATAGCCAATTTTTATTTAATTCTCCTCCTTTAAGATGCAAAGTCTTGTGTTCAAGACTTCAGTTTACTTCTCTAAGAATTCAATATTACATAGAACTAGTTATTAAAGGTGGGAAAAAGTATGTATGTACACTGTAAATTTTTAAATATAGAAAAAAATGAGTGAACTGAGATTAAAATTGTTCCCATTCTCAGAAATACAGTCAGAAGGCTCCTTAGAGTATGGCAAGACTCCTGATCACATCCTGTGCACCTGTTACCAGGCTGTGTGAGCCATTGGACAAGGAAATCATACTTGGTCAATAGGTTAATGCAAGAAGGCTCTATAATTCAGAGGTTCCCAACCTTGCTAATGCTGTGACCCTTTAATACAGTCCCTCATGTTATGGTGAACCCCAACCATAAAATTCCTTTTGTTGCGACTTCATAACACTAATTTTGCTAGTGTTATGAATCAGACATTCTTCTGAAAGGGGGATCACGACCCACCAGTTGAGAACTGCTCCTCCAAATGCATAGACCTGCCCTATCATTTGGTGGGAATTACAGAGACTTGGCTAGAAGGACCATATTCAAAATTTTCACACTACCATAGTGCATGTGAAAAGAGACTCTGGAACTTTCTTTTAATCATAGAGTTGCTAAAGCAAGTGGAAGAAATGATGACATGAAGAATTTGGCAGAACATTTCATAGTGTAGCTTTAGAAGAAAAAGTAGAATATTGTGAAGAAATATGCGAAGACCTAGGTTTAGAAAACCAAAAAGACAAAATAGTCCTCGCATTCTTAAACTGAAAGCACTGGAAAAAATCATGCCTGTGTTCCAATGTTAAAGATTTCATAAGCAAAATATTAAATAATCCAGGAAGCATCAACGTAAGATGGAAGGAATACACAGAGTCACTGCAGCTTTTGGAACTTTGTACCAAAAGCAAGGCAACCTAACACACTGCAGAAATTAGAAAAGAGTATCATGAATATCACATCCATGTGAAATTTTGATGAAGATATTTCCACAACTTTTTCTGCAGCCAAAATTGTAGGCCATATTCAGAAGAGGATGTGGAACAAAGGATATCACTGTTGATGTCAGATGGAGATTGGCTAAAAGCAAGGAATCAGATATACTTTTGGAAGTGTAAAGGCATGGAACTGTGTGGATAATAATCAACTATGAGTAGCACTGAAAAAAATGGGAATTCCAACATACCTCATGGTTAATATTCATGTAGAAACTGTACGTGGATCAAGAGGCAGTCACTCTAACAGAAGAAGGAAATTCTAAAATTTAAAATAAGAAAGATTATGTCTGGGTTGTATGTGCTCAACATATTCAATCCTTACCCTGAGGGAACAATTAGAGAAGCTGGGTTATATGAAGGAGAACGTAGCCTTAGCATTGGAAGTCCGCAGCTGACACAACTTTGCTCACTGAAAGTAAGGAGTATTTAAACACTTCATGATGAAGTTCAAGGATTGAAGTTGCAGTATTCAGTATGGCTAAAACTCAATGTAAAGAAAACCCAATGTTTACAATTGAGTAAATAGTTATCATCATGAAAAATATAGAAAGATTGAAATAGTCAAAGATTCGATTTTGCTTGCATTAATGATCAGTGACTATGGAAACAGCAATCAGGAGATCAAAGGATGCATTTGCATTGGGTGAATCTGCTGCAGAAGGCCACTTTTCAAATGTTGAAGAGCAAGAGGTTATTTTGAGGATGAAGGTGCCTTGGACCTAAACCCTGGTTTAGGTCCCCCCATGCATGTGATAGCTGGATATTGAATAAGGAAGACCAAAGACGGAGCGATGTGTTTGAATTAGAGTTTTCAAAGAAGATTGATGGTGCCATGGACTGCCAAAAGAACAAACAGATCAATCTAGGAAGAAGTAAAGTCAGAATGCTCCTTAGAGGCAAGGATGTGTAGTCTCTGTCTCATGTGCCTGAAATATGTTGTCATGAGACACCAGTTCCTGGGGAAGCACATCATGCTTGAAGAAGTAAAAGTAAAAGGTCTGTAAAAAAGAGGAAGACCCTCAGCAAGACAGATTGCCCCGTCACTATAACATTGCACAGAGAAAGAACAGGTGTGAGGATGGCACAGGCATGTCAGTACTTCACTCTGGTGTGTACAGGGTTCCTCGCTATAAATCAGAACTACTTCATAGCACCTTATAGAGGTAGGTGTGCAGGTGTGTTACAGAGAGAGAGAGAGAGAGATACAGAATCCATATGGATGTAGATAAAGAGAGGTGAATCAGGTTATTGTTTGAATATGCATGTTTATATATATATATGTATGAGTGTACGACTGAATATAAAGGTGCATATTGAAAGACACATATCTGTACATTTCCTGAGAGAAGTAAAACTTTATTTCATTGAATTAGAGAATACAGAAATCAATGCAGTTCTAGAATTTGGAATGAAAGGACTCCTCAAATAGTCATGAAATAATAAATATCCTTTTTTCCCCCACTCCGGGTAGCATTAGCATATCTTATCACACAGCAATATGCTGGATAGACTTATCTTGAAAAGAGATACTTTATACATTTCAAAGCTTCCATGGTTTAGTATCTGTGTGTAGCTTGTCTCTCCTCCATACATGTTCTGAAGTCTTATAAGAATAAGTCAGTTCTAAAGCAGGACTTTGCATGTCCGCACTCATTGCCCTTATTTCCTGTGGAAAAAAATGATAGAACTCCATGTCTATACCCGAAAGGGAAATGTATTAAAACTGACCTTTGGGTATGCAGAGTGGCATTTATATTATTATATTATGATAAAAATGAACTATGATTTCAGAAGTATTATGAGACTGACCTTTTTCTTTATTAGTAGTATAGTACTTTCAGAAAGAACAAATACTAGCTGTCTTAAGCTTTGTAATATAAGATATCAATTGTAGACTTAGTCTCTTTTCAATTGGGAGTCCAAGCTTGCACAAGAGTCTCTATTGATCTGATAGAAAGTCAATATGTGTAAGTATATCAAAGAGTTACTTGTCACTCCACATAGCTTGTATATGATGTAGAAGTGAGAAGGGAACATATATGAATGGTATATATAATTCTTTTAATAATGCCTGTCACAGAGATGGCAGCTGCTGCTATTAAATCACCTAATTAATTCATATTTATCCAAGCAAATGAACATAAAATGCACACATCCCTGCTTGAGTAGTTTGAAAAATCTAAACCTTGTTCATATTGCAATCTATGAAAAACAAAGCTGTTTGTATAATCATGACCACAGAATGTAAATTCATATATTGTGGAGTATAAATTTCCTATTAGAGTGATATAATGAAGAATAAGAGTATAGGGTGTTTTCTAATCACAAGAGATGTTCAAGAAACAGAGGATGCTGTAGTTCCTACCTGGGTGACAGTCATTTCCACTTGACATGATCAGTCTTGCATTATCTGCTAGCTCCTTACATGTTGTCTGTTGGGAGTTTTCAGGAATGTGAAAAATAATATTTTTCTAACTGTTCTCAAATGTGGAATTATAGAGGTTAAAAAACTAAAGTTTTTAAAGCAGATAAATGAAGAAAAATGTCACATTACTGATGTGGCTATATATGTAAGCAAGCTAAATTCCTAATCCTCACCAAAACAATCCTATAGTCAGTCTCTCTCTCTCTGTCTCTTTCTCACACACACACACGCACACACACACACGCACACACACGGCACTATGAATCTATGAGTGCTGGGCAATGATGGATTGGGACAATTTGTGTAAAAATCAGACACCTACCTCCTTTATGACTCAAACAGCAACAGGTGTTTGTCCTTAATTCAGTAAAGCAAGTGGGTCAGATATAAGGTGCAACAGTTTTTTTGTGGGTTGTCTTAACATGGCACCTGTAAGAAAATGTGGGTGAACTTTAGCTTGTCAATCAGGTCCCAGCCCAATGCCCTTCCTTGAAGGTGTGACCTAGATATCTAGTTCCTTGGAGGCGGCCTCTCTCTCTGCCTTGACCTTCCTCCATGCTGGCTACCCTGAAAGCTCCTAGAGCCTTGTTATGTTTCCACTGACCTCGGATCCACACAATGTTGCACACACCAGCCTGTGATGTTCCGACATCATGGCATGGGGCTGTTTGAATCTGAAGAGGGATTTATGGACTAGTATCAGACTTATGGACTTGGGATAGACTGGGCTGAGATGTTTTCTGGATACATAATTACTTCTTGATATGAAACTCTGGTCCACCCAACCTAATACATAGGGTGAGTACAGGATTGGTTAAATCAAAGTTTCTGTGATTTTAAGGAGCTCTTATCTTGTTCAAATTCTACAGCTTTTCTTATACTTGAGATCCAAAGACAAATGTTGTACGACTAGACAGCATACACACATATTTATCATGGACAGAGATAGAAACCAGGGTTCACATTTTTATTTATTAAAATTGTTTTATTGGGGGTTAATACATCGTTTATCACAATACATAAATACATACAATGTGCCAAACTCACACTCACGGAGTCAATACTCAAAACCAGAGTCATTGCTGTATAGTCCATTCTGATTCCTAGCAGCTGTATGGAACAGGGTAGTACTGTTCCGGTGGGTTTCCAGGACTAACTATTTATGGAAGTAGAGTACTTCATCTTTTTTCCCACAGAGAAGCTAGTGGTTTTAAACTCTTGACTTTATGGTTAGCAACTCAATTCACCACCACTACGCTATCAGGGCTCAATACTATCATAGCTAACACAAATGAACTAGAACAACAGCCATGAAGCCCAGGATTTACTAATAGATGTGCTTAACTGCAAGCTGTTTATCACAGAATCAAAGATTGAGAACATGAACTGTTTACTCAGCACAAGAATCAATTGTCTGAATACTCTCCATTGCATCAGGTCATTCAGTTTGTTTCTGAGCATTTCTAGAGATTTCTAGAGACTCATCACCACATAATTGTCACTTTATAGCATTGTGGTGGTTTTTATGTTGCTGTAGTACTGCAAACTATTTCACTAGCATTTCAGATGTCAGCAAGGTCACCAAATGCATGCAGGTTTCAATGGAGATTACAGAGTAAGTAAGAATAGACAATGAAAAAAGGTCTTAGCTGCCCACTTCAGAGAAAGTTTTCTGAAAACCTATGCCTAGAATCAAAATATTATCCGAATTAAATGTTTGACAAATTGTAACAAAATGTTGTCAGATATAATGTTGGTAGATGGGCTCCTCATGTCAGAAAGCATTCAAAATATGAGTGAGATAGGGCTTTCCAATTCAAAGCAGAATACAAAGAAGAAATAGATTTCCACCAATATCTTCCGTCTGAAGTAGACCAAACAGGTAATCAATTTACATTGATACTCATTGATTAAAAAGTTAGAAACAAAAAAGGAATAATATTTGGAAAATATGGCTTTGATAATGTAAATAATGCTGGAATTGCCTAATAGAATTTTGCAAGACTAATCTGATAGTTGGGTTTATTGTGCCCCCCTCTGTGAATAGGAACATATAGGTGGGCTTTAGTAGGGTCACAGTTTTACTAGAGAAATACCAAAATAAATAAAGACAGCCCACACCCCATCTCCCTTGTGATCAAAGCAGCTTCCTTCTGTTTAAGGCAGTTCTCTGCCCCAACCTGTTTGATACACTACCTAGTGGCCAAGTCAATCCATGTCCTGTACTCCAGACTTCTGTTGTATACATTGAACTTGGGGCTAGTGGATCCTCTTGTCATGCTTGAGTTCAAGATCCCATCAGAGTCTGCCGAAGTTCCGGAGCTACTTACTGTTGGTGGTCCACCCTGCTGCCTGCTGCCTGCTGTCTGCTGCTTGTGGGCAGACTCTGTCTGCCTTGCCTGACTGAAGATTGCATAGTTAATATACTGGAAGTTTTCACCTCCTGTGCTGTTAGTTCCAAGGTCAATGAAGTAGATAGCAGAGTCTTCCCTCAGGCAAGGCAACAAGAGTTTGCTCACAGAGAGCGGAGAGTGGGGTGGGTCAGGAAAACTTGAAAGTGAGTTGAATTGAGCCCACTGTACAGCTGTGTGGATTAATTAATTATTATGTTCCTTCTCACTGAATATATATATGATTATTTATATTTATGTGTAAGAAAATATATACTTATTTATTTATAACCATAAGTGTTCTCATTTTGTTTCTCTAGAGAACCCTGCCTAACACAACGAACAGTTTCTTTATCTCTAATACCTTTCAACAGCACAAGGACTCCTTCAGATGAAATACATAGATATCAAATTGATTACACAGATATCAGCAGTTCAATAAGACCAGCTCTCTGAGTAGAGATGTGTGTCTTTCTACTCTCTAATCAATTAACAGTCTCAAAAACCCATGGAGACAGTTCTACTCTGTCCTATAGCATCATTATGTGTCAAAAAACGAATGAATGGCAGTGAAATAGCTAGTCTGTCTTCTGCTGTGTGCATGCTTTGCATTCTGTTTGATAATGTATTTATGGCATATACTAGGGCCCATAAGTTCAGCCTTGCTTTCTTGTTGATGATTATTATAGTTGTAAGTCTTACAATTCTCTCTTAAATCCACAACAGTTTTAAACATGAGCAGGTCCAGTCTGCTGCAGGTTGACTTGCAATAAGTTGAAACCAACCCAATAACACTTAAGAAATTTAAGGGAAAAGGGGATGTTTGCAAAGCAGAGGTTCAGAAGGTCTTTCTGACGTTCTGTTGCTGTTAAGTGCCATAGAAACAGTTTCACCTCTCACAACCCTAGGTACAAGGTTAATTGTTTTCCTCACTTTGAACCATCATTGAATGCTATTGGTAGGCGTCTTTAAGTCAATTCCAAATGTACCATACTCACATAGCTATTGTGTTTGGACCCTTTGCTGCATCCACGGTTGGAATCAGGAGAAATAGTTTTAATCACAACTTGGAAAATGGAGCAGTAAGTATGTGAGTCACATCATTCTTGCTCATTCCTAGACATCGATAAATTCAGATTACCGAAAGTGAAGAGGAAGCTCCAATTTAATCAGAAGATAATTGGGGCAAGAATGATGTTTCCAAGATGTTCTCTATAATTATATTTCCCCCCCTCAGTAAAAAATTTGTAAATTCTAGTGCTAATCGATTTTCTAATTCTCAATTTTTAGTATAATTATGAGGATGCCATTATCAATGTACACTGTTTTAATCCAAGGTTGAGGTGCTTTATTTTAGGCATAGTAACATATTCTGCCCCATTTATATCCATGCCATCTATTTTGATGGATAAACACAGTATGCATACAAGAGTATTTTTAATCTAGAAAAATAATACCAGCTACTTCATTGATAACTTAAGGGAAATTCCTTTGTAATCTGGAAGGAATTCAAGTTGAATGGTTGAATGTAATATTGAGATAATTGGGGGGGGGGATCTCTCTTAAAGAATCATAAGAACTGACACTTTAAAGATTATGTTATTGATAACATTTCACAGAACAAAATAATAAAAAGAACAATTTGGCCCTGAAATCATTCATCTCGTGGATTCAAATAAAAGGCAGTATTTCATATACAAAAAGTTGGTGATGTTCCAATATCCCGATGGGAAATTCCTGCTTCTCAAAATAGTAAGTACACCTTAGTTGAGAGGTTGCCATGACAGCACAGAGGGCAGCAGGCATCTAATTGTTCTCTTTCTAAAAAGATTTCACATAGCTTTCTCATCTTTCACTTAAAAGCTACTGACCAGGATTCTGCCTGATACCAGGGCTAATTCTTTGTTCAATTGAATTAGCACTGCAAATTCAGGGTGCAAACGGTTTGCCAAATGTGTCTCCAAACATAATAGGATTGGACCCAAATAACATTAGCAAAACTTAACACACTAGAGGCAGAACAAAGAATTTTCTTCTTTTTTAGATGCTTTTTTTCCCCACATCTTGAATTTCTAATGAGCTTTTTTTATTTTCTCTATCAGTCTTGGCAGAAGTAGGGCCAGAATACACTTCAAGTGGGAGGAAGATGATTATTCCACTCACATCATTTAAATTTATCATCATAGTTTATATTGCCTTATGTTATGTTTTAGGGTTACCAAGATTGTCCCTGTTGTTTTTTCCTTGAATGATCTGTATAGTATGAGTTTTTAATTTAGATCTTTGATTCATCGCAGTTTAGTTCATACACCTCTCAGGTGGAGAGGTGTATCCTGTTTCATTTTTTTTTTTACCCAGTTTTTCTAGCATCGTTAGTTCAGATTATTTCATCAACTTTTTCATGTCTTTTGGCCCTGTGTCAAGCACCAGCTGTCTATGGATGAGTGGATTTACTTATCAGTTATCAATTCTATGAGTCTGTCCTTGTTCTGACACCAGGCTGTTTTGATGACCATGAATATGGAGTCGGGTTTGCGATCCAGGCGCGTGTGGCACTCTACTTCACTTTTCTGTAGTGCACTGCCTTTCTCATTTGGGCTTCCTTTACTGTCCATAAAAAGTTGGTGTTTAGTTTTTCCTTCTCTCTAAAGATTGACTTTGGACTCTGGGTCAGGGTTGCATTATATCTGTGGATCACTTTGGGAAATATTGACATTTTTATAATTTTGCATCCTACTGTCCATCTCCAGAATTCACATCCATGGAGCACATTGTGACTCATGATTACCTGACAGGATATAGTAGAAGAGCCTGCCCTTGCTTTCAAGTCTGTAAATCTGTATGAGAATAGAAAGCCTCAACTTTCTCCCCCAAAACATGCTGTCTGTAAACACATATATTATTCCATTTAGGTAGGTCTGTTAAGGTTTCCTGAAGTAATGTTTTATAGTTTTCTTTATATCATTATTTTCAACTTCTTGCTAGATTTATCCGTAAATACTTCATCTTGCTGTAAATTGTATTGCTTTCCTGATTTCCTTTTCCTAATTCTCTTTGAAGTAGAGAGGAATCAGACTGATTTTTGTACAGTTAGCTTGTACCCTGCTATTTCACAAACCCCAATGTCTCAGTTTGTATCCTCCACAAAAGCCAAACCAATGACACATACCTGTGTCTACAAGAGAGGAATAACTCACACAATAGCTGTCAAGTCTAGGAAGTCTCAGGTTCTAAGGATGAGACGATAAACTGGAAAGCTCTTCTGATTCAGGAACTGGCGGACTGATGAAACCCCAACAGTTAGGAAGATAGGCATAGGATGGTGACTGCAGAAATAGGGGAAGTCACCGTCAGCAGGTCAGACATGCGAATGAAGAGTCAAATGAATTCAAGTATGGTTGGACAGAGGACAATTCAGATGCCGGGCCATGTAGAGCTTCCAGGATTGGAAATCAATACAACTGGTTGTTGCCTTGAGGACAATCATCCAGAGGTCATTGAGTGAGGGGCAGGATCCAGACAGAGCAAAGATCAAGAAAGCATGCCCACAGTATCTACTTATTTCGGAAATGGGCCATACTGCCACAGCAAAGACATTTCAATTGCTTCAGAGCAGTGCCCTAAGTAAGTGCCCTGAAATGCATGCAATTTACATTCATCCTACAGATCCAGCCTGTATGTCTTTTGTCGAGTTCATGAAACTGGTTGTTAAAATATCACTTGTGACCAGGATTCTCTGGGCACCCATCCACTGTGGAAATCACAAATTTACATGCCGAACTCATTTTTAATATTCACTGAGACGCATGATGTAGACTCAACACCTGTAGTAATTTTAATTCCTTAATTGTTATAATGAATAAGATGGGACTGTGCTTATAATAATTCCTTATTGATTTCATAACCCCCATTATACTTTTGATGAAATACTACATTTTTATTCATGCAGAGTTTTTTTTTTTTGGCATCACTGCCCTCTAGTGGGGGTAGGAGGCCCAGTCTTGCTCCTGGAGAGCTGCGACTGGATTTGAATGGCCAACCCAGTGGGCCTCAGTCCCACACTCAACCACTATGCCACTGGGGCTCAGCCCCTCATGTGGGTTTCTTACTTCAGTAAGTAAGCATATAAACAGAAAATACTAAACAAGCAGAGGGTGGCATGCTGTCATTTGTTTCATCTACATGCTACACTTCAAATTCCCATGAAATATTATGTATAAATTATGCAATTCTCAAACATTCCATGAGTTTAGAAATGTTGTCAAAATGATGCTATAAATTCAGCAGAGATGGAAAGGGATTTCTCAAAGACAAAAACAATACACTAAGAGAAATATTGCAAGGGAGGACACTGATCAAGATACAATAGGAAAGTATCTTCAAAAAGTTTTATTGTTTTTTGGTCATATATCATTTAATATTTTTTCAGTAAATATTTTAAAACTCATAGCTTAGTTTTGTGTACCTGTTTTTTTTTTGTGTACCTCTTTTATTGTTCTTACTTAAGTATTAGCTGTATGAAACAATAAACCACCTTTTGCCACATCATTTTTAAAAAATTCATAAGACGGTCATTATGGCAGTAACCAGATTTTAAATTATTTGAATCCCATCACTGGCTGGAGAAAGTGTATAACATCCTGCCCTAATTTTCTGACAATGAAATAGCTCTTATCAGATTCTATTATGGATTTCCTTAGATGGTGTTAACTGAAGTAATGTGGGATTGTTGTTGCTGTTGCTACTGTTAAGTGCCCTTGAGTTAACTCTGGCTTAAAGATGTACAAAGGAGACAGCATGGGGCTGTGAACTAATTGGCATGTTGTATTCCACCCCTAACTTTTTGCATATCTGCAAGTTGACATAAAATCATCTCCCACAGACATCATGCAGGGTAATTCAGAAGGGCAGCAAAAAAAAAAAAATAAGGATGCTTTAGATAAGATGGATTGACACAGTGTGTGCAACAACAGACTCAAGTATAGACCCGATTGTGAGGACAGTGCTGAGTCAGGCAGTGGTTCCTTCTGTTGTGTAGAGGATAGTTTTGAGCCAGAGTTCACTAGGTAAATCTGCTGCACAAGACTTCTTTTGGGTGGTGAAATCAAGGATGTTTCTTTTAAGATTAAACTGTTCCTGACAGAAGCCATGGCGCTTCAGCTTGTATCATGTACACTTGAAAGTTGGACGTTGAATTAGGAAGATTGAAAAAGAACCAATTCATTTGAATTGTGGTGCTGGTAAAGAGTATTCAGTCTTATGGACTGCCAAAAGAATCAACAAATCTGTGTTAGAAATTTAGCCAGAGGAAAGTTACTGATTCAAATTTTACCTTATAAATCTGGCTAGACCAGAGTGTACACTGGTTTAGATCTACCCTAGGAATACAAGATAGATAACTCCCTCAAGACCAGTGGTAAGAGTGGCAATACTGGGAGGATGTAGAGAAGGTGGAGTAGGAAAGGGGGAATCAATTACAAGGATCTACATATAACCCCCTCTCTGGGTGATGGACAACAGAAAAATGGGTTAAGGGCGATGGTGGACAGTGTAAGACATGACAAATTAACAATAATTTATAAATTATCAAGCGTTCATGAGGCTTGGGGTGAGAAAGGAGAGGGAAAATGAAGAGCTGATACCACAAGTTCACGTAGCAAGAACATGTTTTGAGAGTGGTGATAAGACAAATGTACAGATGCTCTTGACACAATAGATGGATGAATGGATTGTGATAAGTTGTACAAACTCCCAATAAAATGATTTTTTAAAACTATAGCCAGAATGCTCCTTGGAAGCAAGGCTGGTGAGGTTTGCTTCTTATTATTGGGACATCTTATGGAGAGCTATCAGTCCCTGGAAAAGGGCATTGTATTAGGCATGGTTGACTAGATAAACAAATCTAGGCCTATTCATCTAGGTGTAAGGAAGAGATTTATATCAAAAAGTAGTTATATATCAAGAAAGTATCCCAGCATAGTCTAACTTAAGTGAATAAGTACAAGAACAACTGATGGTGGCCTAGGTAGACATTAGGCTGCTAAACATAAGGCTGGTCATTCAAAGTCATCATCCCTCTGCAGAACTCAGAGGAAGTGGACTACAGTCCCAGAGTCAGACAAGAATGGTTCTACTCTTCCTTGCAGGATTGTCTGGGGTCAGAATCAAGTCAGGAACTGTAGGTTTGATTTTGGCTAATAAATGGGTATAAGGTATCCTGGAAAAGCAATAGTATGCATTCAACGACTAGACCATAAGTTGCCAGTTCAAATCCAATGGACATTCTCTGCCAGGAAAGACCTGTTAATATATTTCTTTATAAATTTCAGCTGAAGAAATACTATTAGGCATTTCTACAGACCCAAAGGAATAAAACAACAAAAAATACATCGACAACATAAGTGCATAGACAGATTTCCAGGGGTGGATAAAATTTAAGCACTTCGCTACTCACTGACAGAACAAAAATATATCTCAGAAGACTCATAAGGTGAACCAATTTTAATTGATCAACATCTTGAATGTCTTATGGAGTTCCATTTAGCATAAATGCGATTGCCAGTCAGAACCATTCCATCGCCAGTAACATACATAGTTAGTACTAGTCCTTATTTAGGGGAAAGTTTGTGAGTCATTTAAGCATTATTAAATTGAAATACATTTAAAGTAGAACAAAATAGTCTTATGAAATTTTGAAAATTCTAAAGTAATCCAATATTCATTGACAATAATGTTTTTATTTTGTCTATTTTGGTCTGTTTATTTTTTCTTTTTTTAAATCATTTTATTGGGGCCTCATACAACTCTTATCGCAATCCATACATGCATCCATAATGTCGAGTACATTTTAAAAAATGTCGCCATCATTGTTTTGAAAACATTTTCTTTCTACTTGAGCCCTTATTATTAGTCATCATTTTACCTTCTTGCACCCTCTCACTCTCTCCCTCATGAACCCTTGATAATTTAGAAATTATTATTATTTTCCCTGTCTTGCACTCTAAAACATCTTTTTTACCCATTTATCTGTTGTCAATTCCCCTGGGAGGGGGTTATAGTTAAGTCATTGTGATTGTAGCGGTCATGTACTTGATGTCAATTTCATGATTGGAAGTCTAGGGATGGAATATAGCCTGTTAATCTGGAGATAGTCATTGAGTAGACAATGATGCCTCCGTGTGGGCATGACTTTCTCCTGAGAATTCTGGGAAATCTCATGGTATTTCCCAATTGGAGAAGAGAGACTTACTTCTCTCTCTGAAAGTCAGTCTCCAAGATAACAAACTATGGACAAGACAAGACAGCAGTGTCCAAGGAGCTGGAGGAGCTGGAGGAGAAGCCATGCAGTCTTACCCTGATGGAAACAGACCTCTGAAGCTGGAGAAGCCACATGAAGACCTGGCCAGTGCTGAGTTGCTTCTACCACCACTGGATGCTGTTGATGGACCCTGAGCCCTGGAAGCCAGAAGCCATGGGGAGACCCTTGTCAGCACTGGGACTCTGCACCCACTGGTCTGTGACTTTGTGAGTCAGAAGGAGACTTTATAGACTTTATCGGGCATATGGGCTAATATCAGACTTATGACTTTGAGCTGGGATGGGTTGGGATGGTTTCTCAATGTTCCCTTCCTCTTGTATATAAACCTTACCCTCATATCCATATGTGTGTCTATGAATTTGTTTCTCTAGCCTACCCGGACTAACACTGTGGTTGATTGCCCTTTTCTCTCCCAACCTTCTCCTCCCCCTCCTGGTACAGCTACTCTCAATATTGGTCCTGGGGAGTTTATTTGTCCTGTATTTTCTACATTTACAGTTCTTATCTGTACACATGTATATGCTCTGGTCTGGCCAGATTTATAAGGTAGAATTAGGGTCACGATATGGGGAGGGAAGCATTAAAGAACCAAAGGAAAGCTGATTAGTTTTCTGAATGAACAGAGTTAATTCAGTGTGTGGTAGGTGCTTTAATTAGAAGAGACTTTCCTTTAGGTTTTCAAAGTGAGACATGCTAACACATGTTAGCTGTAGGTAAACCATGAAGCTGCTAATCAGTTATGTACATTTCCTCTCCATCTATATATTTCTGAATGTGATCCTCCTCAGTTTTAATCATTGGAAATTATTGTGTCTGTATTATAGTTGCAAAATTATGTACTGATGTTGCTGACCAGGATGCCGAGCCCTGGTGGCTCAGTGCTTGTGTGCCGGACTGCAGCCCACAGAGTTGACAGTTCAAATCCAGCAGCACCTCTCCAGGAGCAAGACTGGGCTTCCTACACCCAGCAGGGCAGTGATATGGGGAAAAAAAGAAGAAAAAAATGACCATGAATTTAATTGCACATATACTAATGTATTACCTGTAATACCAAGAAAAATATTTGTATGATTTGTGATTTAAGAGCCACCTGTGGAACTCATTTATATTGATATAATTTCACTGCTTAATCTGGAGTGAAGACACATTGCTTGGTATCACATGAGCCTCCTCATTCTCTTTCATGTACTGATTTTACAATAACAAGAGGCTACTTATCAGAGGAAATGATGTATACTTATAAATTTTATTTTATTGAAATACAAAATACTTAAAAGAAAATTTCTAGGACATTTTGTTTTTAAAAATTTGTTGTGAGGTTAATCTTAAAGAAAGTCAAGAAAGTTCATGGCAATGATATGCAACCTAAAAATATTAAGGGACTTTTCAAATGTATTTGAAAGACATTTCAAAAACACTTCAGCATCAACTTGAAAGGGTAGAGATAGGTCTGTATTTTATTGACAAAGCTAATGAAAATCTGGAAATTTTGAATAAAGGATTAGTATTTGATGTTATCTCACATTGGTTTTATGATGCAAAAATCTGAGAAAATGATAAATAATGGAAAAACCTTTGTAAAGGTAAATAACTATTTGATTAGAAGGTGAAATTATTTCCTAAGACTGCTATATCTAATTTATGAATTTTTAGAGAGCTTCCTAATAGTCTTTAAAATATATATTATAATTTTATCACATTTATAGAAATTACTTTAAGCTGACTTCCATTTATTTTTTTAAAAAAACGTGTTTATTATAAACTGAGTGAGTAATTCACGGGCATTGTGAACAGTGTTATAGGGAGCATCAGATCATTGCTTTTGTGTTATCAACTTAAATCTCCTACTCCCTTTGTTTCCTCTTCTCCCTCCTGTAGAACTCTAGCTTCACCTTCATGAAAGTTAACATGTGTATTTGTACATATATAATGTAACATATATAGTCCTTGGCTTTCCCTCCCAGATCGCAATCAAACTCTGTTTCCTTTTATAATTTTTTTAGGCATCACTGCCGTCTGGTTGGAGTGGGAGACCCAAGCTTGCTCCTGGGGAGCTGCTGCTGGATTTGAACTGTCAAGGCAGTGGGCCACAGTCCCACACACAACCACTATGCCACTGGGGCTCAGTCCCAAAGTCTGTTTCTTTTGGCATGAAAATATTTGTGCTGATTTTTTCTTTTTACCAAGGGTCTCATACAATTGTCCTTTTGTGGTTTTCTGATTTCACTCAGCATCATGAAGCCATGACAAGTTTCAAAGATTCATCATTATTCTCTATGATTCAACAGTCTAATATTCCATTGTGTTTATGTACCAAAGTTTAGGTTATTTCCATCTCCATGCTATCGTGAACAGTGGTACAATGAACATCAATGCGAGTTCATGCTGTGGCCCTTCTGTAGTAAAGAGAATGCTGGCTCACATGACATTTATATTCCCAATTGTTTGAGGAAGCACTATGGTACTTTCCAAATTGATGGTCCCGTCTTCCAGAACCATAAGCAATGCATGAGGATTCTGATCATATTTCATAATATAATATAAGCATGGTTTATATTCTGTCTATGTTTTTATGTACATGTTGTAGAGGAACACTGGTGCATCAGGCTGGGCCACCGACATGTGTATTCACTACATCCCAAAGCTTGTCTCCAATATGTCCTGTGACAAAACCGATTTCAGCATTTTCAATGTTTCATTAACTTTTAATGTAATGTTGCATTATCACTAAAAGATCATGTTAATATCACTGTATTTCCATTCAACCTATTTAATTTTATATCTTGCCAATATAACATTTCAAGGAAACAATACAAAAGGTTATTTAAATTAAAGATTAATTTAATTGATTATTCCGATAAAAGCTCTGCTGTTCTTTGTTACAATAAAGTTATTCTTATTTCTTTCAAAATAATCAATTCAAATTTGCAGTAGAAGCTGCTTCTTATTTTACAGAACAAATACTCATTCAAATCGAATAAGTAGTAGGAAAATGTGCCTGGTATCTGGAAATTGCTACTTAGCTGATTATATTTCATGTGTGTGTGTTTGCATGTTCACCTGTACACTGGGAGTAGTGAGTGCTTTTTGCTGAATGAGGATAGATTTAATTGCTCTATAAATTTTAAAGTTTAAAAAAATTACCATAAAGTTAAGTAAGATAAAAATATGTGGTAAGTAAATTGTCATTTGTTAGACTTTTTTTCCCCTTTGGAGAAGTGGAATAAAAGAATCAGAACTAGTCAAGTTTTCTATTAGAAACCACTGAAAACTGGTAATAGAGATTACTAATTTTTATAACAGCTCAAAATTAAGGTTTCTTTACTTTTAAAAATCTCCTTGGTCCATTGAAATGTGAGTCAAAATAAAAAAAAGAAATCAATAAGAAAACTTAGAACCTGCAAGGAAAAACTGCACTAAATTCCAGTCATCACAATAGTAGTAATTTCTATTTCTAGTTTCCTACTTATAGTACTTTCTTCTACTTGTAGTTTTATTTATAACAAAGGCTATAATATGTCAAGTATTGTGACATTGCCTGAAGCAATCATCAGGATTTGGGTAAAAAGGAAACATGACTATAATGAATCAAAGAAAATGATTTTCCAGAAATTAATAACATCTGTGATGGTATGTATTTACAATTGACACAGAAATCTGTTCATAGATAATAAGATGACTTTATGGCTATGTACACTTTATTTATTTATCTTTGAGGACACCTTTATTGCAATAAAATATGCTCTTTATTATCATTAAGTGTGGAATAATTTGTAAAATTTCATATGCATTTTATAATTGTTCAAATCATGAAATTTTAGCTCAAGAGAGGAGAAATATTCATCTCAGTAGTAGTAGACAATTTTATCACTAGTCAATATTATATAAATGAAAATAATTTTCAATTCTGGCAACTAGAGGAAAGCATACAATCTGCCAATCATTTATCACCTATCTCTTCCTTTTCTTTTTTTTACACAATGTATTAATTGTAATTAGTCCCTCACATTCTGCTGCCTGGTTGCATGCTTCAGAGAAGGCTGGACCCAAATATCCCCTGCGGAGTGATATCAGAGATGGACTCATTATTGGTCTTATTTCCTTCCCGGTTTCTTTTCAAATTTCTCACCAGGTTGGCTAGTGAAATGAGTGAGGATGTCTACTGACCAGCATCTAATGCAGATTTCTCTTCCATGAATGGTCATGCTGGAAAAGAAGATGAACAAAATGTTATCTTTGATCGAGGAGTTTACCATGGGATGAAGTCCCTTTAGTAACTTCCAATTCTCTATAGACTTTTGCTTCCTTGTTTTTCATAACTCTAGATATTTTACACATCTGCAAATCTATTCTAGCAGGACTTCACCTGTTCTTCTGTAAGCAAATCACAGGGGTAAGTTGATTCATCGAGGAGGATGGACAGTCATTGCTGTTAGATGTCACAGAGTCCGATCCAACTCATGAAAACGCTGTGACTGACAGAAGGACGTACTGTCTGCTTCTGAATCACCCTCTCAGTAGTTTTTATGTTTCACCCCACTGTTGCAGCCACCGTGTCAATCGATCCACATGGTGATGGAGCTTCCTCTTTCTTGATATCTTTCTACTTTGTCAAACATGATGTCCTTTTCCAGGGACAGGTCTCTCCTTACAGCATGTCCAAAATACAGTGTGAAATGGAGTCTTGTGATCCTTGACTCCCAGGAGCATTCTGGTTGTAATTCTTTCAAGAAAAAGCTGTTTATTCTTTTAGCAGTCTTATGTACTGTTGGTATTCCTCACCAGCAGCACCATTCCAATGTATCAATTTTTTTTCACTCTTATTTATTTTGTCTCCAAATTTCACATGTGTAAAAAGCAAATGAAAATACTGTTGCTTGTGTCAGGTGTATGTTGGTCCTCAAAGTAGCCTCCTTGGTTTTAAATGCTTTAAAATGTTTTTGTCAGGTGAAAATACTTTTTCTTTGCAATGACATCACTTAACTCTAAATTCTGGAGCAAACTTATTGGTGGGAATTTTTCCCCTGAGAAAGTAATATACCTTACTGCTTCTGGAACCACATGTAAGAGTAGCTGTAACCTGTGCAATTTCCAAGATATACACTGGATAGATTGACAGGTGTGAGGTAGAGAGGAAAGAAAAATATAAATATTCCATATTTTTATGTACTCATTCTTTTATTCATTCAAAAAAACATTTTAGGAAGATTTGGTTCTTCATTACAAGAAAAAAATTATACCAAGAAAGAATCTAAGGTACATTAATGACCAAGTAAATTAAGTAGGAATATCAAAGATTTCAGCCTTCAGTATGAACTATAAGTAAAGGTAATGGAAACTAACCTCTTCACAGTGAGACAAATCAGTAACTCCTTGAAATGTGAATACAGAGCTGAAGTTCTCAAAGATCTTGTCTTACTCAGGTACACTCAATGCTCATGGAAACAACACGTCAAGAGATCAAAGATAAATCCACTGTGCAAGACTTCCTCGGTGTTTTGGAAAACAAGGATGTCACTTTGAGGACTGTGGTGCATCTGCTCCAAACCATGATATTTTCCACTGCCTCATATGCATGTGAAAGTTAGATATTGAACAAGAAAAACCAAAGGAAAATAAGTCCACTTGATTTGCAGTTCTGGAGAAGAATGTTGAACGTACCATGCACTTCTAAAGGGACAAACAAATCAGAAATACAGCCAGAGTGCTCCTTCAAGGAAAGGATGGATGGCAAGATCTCATCTTACGTCCTTTGGACACGTAAGGAAAGATCAATACCCAAAGAAAGACGCATGCTTGGTAAAGTAGAAGGATGTCAAAAAAGGAGGTCTTCAATGAGACGAATTGGCACGGTGGCATCACTAATGGACTCAGATGCATGCACAATTGTGAGAGGAGCTCATGGTGGTGGTGCAGTGGTTCATTCTACTGTGTGTGCATCACCACAGGCCAGAACCACCTCAATGGACACAACAGCAACAGCAACAGTGTCATATGATGGAGGACTTTGGCTTTCTTTTTATATTTCAATATCCCAAAGTTTTGCAATCCTGCATAATTATTATTAAATAAAATAATTCACTATAATATAATTTACTAGTAAAATAGGCTTTAATAAAAATCTAATAATTAAATTAAAGATCGTGATATATAAGATTAAGTGAGCTGCACTTTGATAACTTACTGTTATGTAACTAATTAATAATGTGGCACTCTGACTTTCTCCTTTAGTTAGCTGATATATTATAAATTACTCTTTGAAATATACATTATTTTTCCATATACATAGCCTTGAGGATAAAGCATTATAAAATGAGGATAATAATGTTTAAGAAGTTTTAACAAACCAGGACATGAAAAAAACCCTTTTCTATCTAAGATACCCTACCAGGTGAGTTAAAAATTGAGCTTCAGATTAGGAGAATATATTTTTAAATCACATATTCATAACAGCAATGGAGTTGTACCTAGAAATGCATATAAGTCAAATTTCAACAATATGAAAAATATAATTAGAATTAAACAAAATCATTTATAAGTATCTTAACCAAAGGGACATATAGATAGCAAATAAACACTTAAAATATTTTCAATACAATTAACCATTCTAATCAAATTAAATGCCATCAAGTAAAATTCAATCACAGATGCAAATTACATCACTGCATATTAATCAGACTGGATAAAATAAAATGTTACAGCCCCCATTTCTAAAGAGGTTGTGTAGGTATTGTAACATTCACAAAGTTTTGTTGAAACTGTAAAAAGATGCAGCCACATTCAAAAGAAATCTGACAGTTTTTTAAGCAACACCAAATATGTAACTACTATATTGCTTATGGATGTGACTGAGTCAGTAAACAGAAAGAAATAATGCATGGTTTTGCTCTATCCTCAACTCTTAGGCTATTATTATGACAAGTATGTCAACTATGTTCTATATTTCTGTGGGTCTTCCTTTTGTTGTGACCTTCTCCTTTGCAATAAACAATGCCCTACATCAAGGATATATCCTTCCTAATCACATATGGAAAATACATAAGATATTTTATGATAATTTTCTGAAAGAGCATTCTAACTTTGCTTCAAACACACATTTGTTCATTCTTTAAGCAGTCCGTTTATGCTTTCTCAATAGATTGGCTACTTAAAGAAAATCTTATCATGGATGTGATTATATTCTATGTTATCTTGGCATGGTATAAACAATAACCGTCTAAACATTGAGAATTATGATGAAGTGAAATTGACAGGAAATTTTAATCATCACCCAGAGCAAGTGAAATACACTCAGTTAGAACAGGATTATACTACATGGACTTCTATTGGTCATTTTGAATAAGAAAAACATGTAAGTTACTATGCTAAGAATTAGAAAAAACAAGAAGAATGCAAGGCATTCATTATCAAAAACAGCACTGCAAAATCAATCATGAAGTACATGTCTGTGATAGTATTGTATCTATATATCTTCAAGGAAATTTAATCAATACATGATTATTCAAATTTATACACCTGCCACAAAAGCTAGGAATGAAGGAATTGAAGAATTGTAACAATGATTTCAGTGTGTAATTGATCAAAGGTGTCATTAATATGCATTGATGATTATTGACAATTGGAATGCAGAAGTTGAAAGCAAGGAGAAAGGCACAATAGTTGTAAGATATGGACTTGGTGGTAGAAATGAAACTGGACAACTCATGATAGAATTTTGCAACACCAATGACTTGTCCATAGCAAATACCTTTTTTAACCAACACACAAAGTGACAATACACAATGACTCTGCAGATGGACTTCTCCAGAAATCAAGTTGACAACATCTGGGGAAAGAGATGGTAGAGAAGTTAAATCTCAACAGGTAAAATCAGGCCAGGGCCTGACTGTGAAAGCCAACCATCAATTGCTCATATGTATGTTCAGGATAAAGTTGAATAAAATGAAAACAATTCCACAAAAGTTAAAATATAAAATCTAGTGTTTCTCACCTGAATTTGTAGAACACCTCAAACACAGAGTTGATTCCTTGAACGTAATCACAGCAGACCTAATGAGCTGTGGAAGGACATCAAGTTCATCGTCCATGAAGAAAGAGAGAGGTCATTTTCAATTTTTCCTGTATATTAAATCAAGGATAAGTAAATTGAAAGAGACAGTAATTAGATCAATGGCTCTTTGGGGATATGGTAGTAGAACATGGGGTTAAATGGGAAGCTGGTAACTATGAGTACAAGAATGAAGAAAATCTTCTCAATCTGATGGTTATGATGATTGTGCAACTCTTCTTGATGTGGTTGAACTATCTCATTGTATAATATCTAAATTATATGCCAATAAGATAGTTGGTAAAATAATTAAAATATAAAAATAGGCAAAGAAGAAAAGAAAAGATAAAAGTGGACCTTCTTTCAAGAAAGAAACTTTGGCACTTGTCCTTAAACATAAAGTAGGAAGGGCAAATGGAAGGAATGGTCAAGTTAAAGAGTTGAATAGAAAATTTTAAAAAGCAGCTTGAGAAGGCAAATAAAAATTTTATAAGGAAATTTATAAGGAACTAGAATTAGAAAAACACAAAGGAAGAACACACTCAGTATATGCTAAGTTGAACAAACTCAAAAAAGTCAAGTCTTGAGTGGCAATATTGAAAGATTCTCTATGCAAAATAATTTCCAATACATGAGTCACCAAAGGAATATGTAAATAATGCACAGAATCCCAAATCAAAAAGAACTAGTTGATATCCCACCATTTCTGGAGGTAGCATCTGAGCAGGAAACAGTGGCTCCGAAGAAAGAAGTGTGAGCTGCACTGAAAACCTTAACCAAAACAAGACTTTGGGGATTGAGCTAGCTTTCTTGAATCCATGGCAATGGATTGTGTAGAGAAGAACACTGAGTAAAGAAAATATAGTGAAGATTTTTTACAGTATGGTTTTACCTCAATAATTACAGCAGGAATTGAGAAAACACACTTTTTTTGTTGTGTGAAGTTCTATCAGCTGAAATCTATGAAGTGAGGAACTAAATCAGCATTTTGATACCAGGATCTGGGCTTTGTTGGGAAGTGAGTTAGTCTGCATAGACTAGAGGAACAAATTTCAGAGACACGCATATAGGTATAAGGAAAGAGTTTATATACAAAAGAAATGTGATCCTAAGAAGGCATCCCAATCTAGTCCAGTGCAAAGTCCTAAGTCTAATAATAACCCATATGCTCGAAATCAGTCTATAAAGTCTGCTTCCGACTCAGCAAGTCACAGGTCACTGGGTGCAGAATTCTGGCGCTGGCAGGGGTCTCCCCATGGCTCCTCGCTTCCAGGGCTCAGATCGATCAACAGCATGCCACTCTAGCTTCAGAGGTCTGTCTTCATCAGGGCTAAGCCGTGTAGTCTCTCCACCAGCTACTCCAGCTTCCCAGCCACCACCATTCTGTGTTGCCTGTGGTTAATCATCTCTGAAACTAACTCTCAACAACTGGGGAAGATAGCTTCTCATCTTCACGAGGGAAATACCACGAGATTTCCCAGGAGTCTCAGGTGAAAGTCATGCCCACACAGAGGCCTCATCAGCTACTCAATGGCTTTCTCCTGATTAACAGCTACTCAATGGCTTTCTCCTGATTAACAGGCCAGACTCCACCCCTACATTTCAATTATAAAATTAACATAAGCACATGACTGCCACAGGAAGGATACCAATTTTTTTAGATGCCAAGCTGAAGGACTCAAGAAAGCCATATATGACACCAATGGCAAGTATCACAATCAAAACGTAGAAACTATTGAAACTTTATATTTGGTGGTGCTCAGAATCACCAGAGCTGTGAAACCTCACACCATTGCTGAGAACTTACAGAGGCCAAAGTCATTGGTCAAGTTATGATCAGAGACTAATTTGTTATGAAATTTCCCTTTCTAAAACACTGTCTGCAGAAGAATTGTGAACATGTCTCCTGCTATTTTTGATCAGATAATCCAGAAAATTAAATACACTCCACTTTCAATATGTAGCATCCAGCTTGATGAATCTATGGGCATGGTTGCAAACTGTTCACAGTTATTGTTTACATGAGGTATATTAATGATGGCGAGTTTATTTAAAGATGAGTCTTTTTTGTAAACCCCTTGAAATCACAGCTACTACTACACATGATGTACTTGACAAAGTTGGCTCATTTCTGAAAGAGTCTAAGATCCCTTGGGAAAAGTTTTGTGGTATTTGCACAGATGATGCTCCAGCTATCGTTCGGTGTTCATCTGGATTTTTCAACATTTGATTCTGAATGAGTTTCCAAAAGTTATCAAAACTCACTGTATGATTCATCAGCAAATATTAATATTGCAGACACTGCCTCAAGAGTTGCAAGAAGCAATCGAAAGCATCATAAGTTCTGTCAATTTTGTAAAGGCAAGCAATTCAAATAGTTGGCTGTGCAAGGAGTTAGATTCCCCCAACTATGCTCTGCTATTTCACACTGAAGTGAACTGGTCGTCGAGAGGAAAAGTTTTGAAACGTGCTTTTGAGTTTTGTCATGAAATCAAAAAGATTTTTAATCAGAAAGCAAGACCGCGGATTGAAGCACTTTTCATATACAAAAGTGCACTGCAGAAAGTAGATTACTTGGTTGATATCTTCGTCATCTTGAATGAGCTAAATTTATCACCGCAAGGACCAAATGCAACACACCTCAATTTGTGAGAAAAAAGTCAATCATTCCAAATCAAAACAGTTTGGACCCAAAAAAATGGATGAAAAGAAAATTTATGTATTGCCTACTCTATCTGCTTTCCTTGAAGAACGTGACATTGAACCAAACAAAAGAAATACAATGATAAATTATGTGAAAGGGCACTTTCACATGCTTATAGACAAAATTTCATCATATGTTCTAAATCTACCTGACACCTCAGTTGTATTTGCCAGAAGCACATTCACAGCCAAAGTTGAAGATGTTTCTGAGACAGCACAAGAGGAGTTCATTGAACGTACTAAGAATGATGCAGTGAGAACTGATTCTCAACAATGCCAATTACAGAATTCTTGATAAAGTACTTGCAGTCATATCCTATTCTGTCGGAGACTGTTTTGTGCCTTCTTCCTCCATGCCCAACAACAAATCTTTGTGAAACAGGGTTTTCCAGCTTGTTGGTTATCAAGTCTGAAAACAGAAGTACTCTTGTGGAAGTTGTTCTTCATTGTACTCTTGCAAAGAGTCCCTTGAGAATTCCAGATTTTGTGAAAAAGAAGCTATCTCAACCTGCGCACTGATATTGACTTATGCATACTGTCACCAAATGTAGCAGTGCAATTTATTGTTGCTATGTTGAGACAGTTATCCATGCTGTACCATGCTGCAAGACAATTTATTTGTAATTAGAAATAAATATTTCACAATCTATAATTACACTTTTTGTGATTAATCGCTAAGCTTTCATTATGTTCCATTTGTAACAATGAAAATACATCCTGCATATCATATATTTACATGGTGATTCATAGCAGTAGAAAAATTACAGTTATGAAACATTAATGAAAATGACTTTATGGTTGGGGGTTACCATAACATAAGGAACTATTTTAAAGGGTCATGGCATTAGGAAGGGTGAGAAACAGTGCTTTAGAGAATAATGTGGAGAGATAAAAGCTAATAGGTAGTGCAAAAGATTACATACTGTTGATGTATCATAATGTTTAATGGACAAAGTTACAGACATGAAGAACAGATTAGTAGTTGCCAGAAGTAAAGACATGGGAAGTGAGTGCAAGCCAATGGGGGCAATAAAAGACCAACCTAAAAATTCTCTTATGACAGAGTGTTCTGTATCTTGAGTTGTCATTGTCAATATACACATTGTCATACTGTTTTACAGTTTCACAAGAAGGAAAATTGTATACGGGAGTACTGCATTATTTTTATAACTACAAACATTTCTACATTTATCTCAAAGAGTAAATAAAGCTTGTAAAATAATTAAAAATGCTGCCGATAAAACGGAAACTGAAGATTTGTGAGTAATGTGACGCACTACTTTTTCTTTCTTTTAGAAAGTTTGCAACAATTGTCTTGTTTTGAATGAATCTAGTGGATTAGAGAGTGAAAAATTAGATATAGTCCTAGGACCTTTGCATGCCTATAGAGTAGACCCTGTTCATGATCCTTGACATTCTCAGGCAACAACAAATACTGAGAAGAACTTTAATTGAATCGATCTAACAGTTGTTAGATCATGGTAGAAATGATCTATTTTCCATAAGAAAAGAGATGTGACTTTCATGGAGTTTAAGAGGACAGTATAGAATGAGTGAAGCACTGAGAAGACTGGGAGATCATACAACTCTAAGCAAGGCACACATGACAGACAGTACCTGTAACTGTCCTTGGTGGTAACAATTGTACATAAGGTCAATGAACATTTTAAATAGGCGATGTCACTTAGGAATTTTCAATATACAGAGATAATTAATAAATGTGATTATATTTTATTTTCTTAACTTTTGAAAAAGACATACTAAATTAAAAGAATGTTCTTCAAGTTTGTCACTTCGTTCCAAGCATTTTGGCAATAGGAAATATACTTATTTGGAAATTGCCAATGAAAATAATTTCCTGAGAAAGAGCAATGAAAAGGTTACCATGTGCTACCTAGCCACCTTTGATTCGTAGTGTCCACATACATAACAAAATGAAACAATGCTCTGTCCTGTATCATCCTTATAATTATTATATTTAAGCCCATGGTTGCAGCCACTGGGTCAATCCATCTTGCCAAGAGTCTTACTTTATTTTCCAGAACCTCTACTTCAGCAAATGTGTGTGCTCTTTCGCAGTCTATAAGTCTTACAATAATATCCTCCAATGCCATAATTCAAGTGCATGAATTCTTTGCCAGACTTCCTTATCCATTGCACAGTTTTCACCTGCAGATTAAATGCTCCAAAATAAAATAGGTTGGATCAAGCTTACCTTAGTTCTTTAAAGAGGTTTGTGCTGCAGATTTACCAATGCAGTACACAATTTGATTTCTATTTCTGTGACTAGTGAGTATACCTCTGTGATGGTGGAGTCAGGAAAAATCAAATCCTTGGTGTGTTAGGAGGGGTTCTCTCCAGAGAAACATATATATGTCTGAATATAGATAGAGATTTAAAGTCAGAAGTGGCTTACAGAATTTTTGAAGTTGTTCAAGCCTGGCTTCTCGTGACTTATGGAAGCAGAACAACAAGAATCAATGTGATAAAGCAGAGGCAGCAGAGGCACAGGCTGGCCAAGTCAGAGCTAAATGAATCTGAAGTCAATGAAACAAATCCACCCTTGGTTGTCTTGATGGCTCCTACAAGTGACAGAAGACCAAAAAGAGATGGGAAGAAAGATGGAACAAGCTCTAGCTTCAGCAGAACACAAAAGGCCAAAAGAATTCCACTCTGTTGCGTCTTTTCCTTACACGACGGGTCACACCCTCAATGATGCATCAGTAAGCTGCCACTCAGTTGACAACCTGGGCTCCACTCCTACCCTTACCCCAGAGGTTATAGTTAACATAATGCCCAAACATCACACTTGACACCTTTAGTTTGTTATTTTTCTATAGTAATGTCAATTACTGTCAGTGTGAGGACTTTTGTTTTATTTATTGTGAATTGTAATCCATATTGAAGGCTCAAGTCATTAATATTCATCGATGAGTTATTTGATATTGTTCCTAACTTATTCATCAATAAGTTAGTTGGTATTCAGCAAGGAAGCAGTCATGTCACTTGCATATAAACATAATATTAGTAGATCTGCTTCTAACCCTGAGACTGCACTCTTTATGTAATCCATCTTCTAGGAATATGCTCCGCATACAGATTTAAAAATAGTTTTAAAGGAATATAAACCACATATCATGCAATTCAATAATTCAATCATGTCAAGAAGAATTGTATTATCATTACCACAATTTTAGGACATTGTCTTCTTCCATGTATGCATTGTTACTAGTTTCCCATTTGCCTCTAACCTCTCTAGCCATATCCCCAAGAAATCATTAATCCAATTACTGTCTCCATAGATTTACCTATTCTGTATTTCATCTGACAACAATAACAGTGTAAAATAGAGAAAGACCTGAACTTAAAGGAAAGTATACAGTGTTAAAAACTAGAACAAATTTTAACTGGGTCGAAAGAGACATCTAATGATAAGGTGTTAAATATAAATATAACTACATCCATGTTCCCTGGGCTATGGTCAGAGGGGATTCACTAGAATCTTAAGCCACATGTATTTCCCCTTCGCTTTTTTTTAGCAGTAAGTTTCACTTATCATTCTGGTCTGTTGATTTGGGGTCACCTTAGCACAATCTTTGCTTGGCAGCATTTAAATGAGCATCTTCCTCTCCCCGATTTTAATCCATTCATCTTGGAATGGGTGGAGATCTCCTCTTTTGATGATGTTTATAGGATGTACCTATAGAGGTGTAATATATGGTTTATGGACACTGAATAGGTTCTCAACTGCATTGCTTGGCAGACCAGGTTAGACTAAGATGTAATCTCGGAACAGATGCATCCTCTGTTCTTCCTAGAGTTTATCCTTTTAGTACTAGACTTGTACAATATGTGTCTTTTTGGGTTTAACTTCACCAAGCATAATGGTTTCCAATTTCTCTAGATTATGAATTTTTTCTTGGCTTCATTGCTCTTTTTCAGGGATGCTATGTTAGTCTGGGTACAGTAGAGAAACACATCCACAGAAATTCATATTTTTTTCTTTATTTATTTTTAAAATTTATTTTAATTTTTTTAATTTTGTTTTATCATTTTATTGGATACTCATACATCGCTTTCCATCATACTTAGTTCAATACATAGTTACATACACTGTGCCAAGAACCCCCACTTGCCTGTCCTCATCAACATTCTCCCAACATCTGCCCCTCCACTTGGGCCCTTGCGATGGACCCCCTTCCTTTCCCTTCCAACCTTTCCCCCCTCCCTCCCAGTCCTCATTACTCTGCAATCATTATTGTTCTGTCATATCTTACACTGCCCGACATCTCCCCCTGCCCACTCCTCCCTACGTCTGCCCTCCAGATAGGAGTCAGTCTGCAAATCCCCACAGCTGGCTTCCTCTCTCCACTCCACCCTCCCTCCACCCATCCAGCAACTTCACTCCCACCACTGACCCCGAGGGGTCCATCCACCCCGAGTTCCCTCATTTCCAGTTCCCACCTACACGAGTGCACCTCCTCCAGTGTAGCTGGAACTGCAGGGAAGATTTGGGTCTGTGATGGTTGGGGGGAGAAAAACCTTTAGGCAATAGAGGAAGGTTTTATGCTTCATTGCTACCTCACTGACCCATCTCTCCCCCGTGACTCTGCTGTAAGGAGGGGTCCAATTGCCCACAAGTGGGTTTTGGGTCCCCACCCTGCTCTCCCCCTCATTTTTACTGATTTAATCCTTGTACTTTGATGTTTGATGCCTGCTCCCTTCGACCCCTCGTGATCACACAAGTTGGTGCACTTCTTCTATGTGGGCTTTGCTGTTTCTGCACCAGATGGCCACTTGTTCACCTTCTAACCTTTAAGATCCCAGCTACTTTATCATTTGGTGACTGGGCACCATCAGTTTCCTCAGCTCTGTCTGCCTCTGCACCCTTCTGTCCTCAGTGATCATGACAGGAGGGTGGGCACTAAACGATATGTTTTTTGTTCTTTGATGCCTGATAGTCTGGTTCTTTCCACTCCTCATGGTTGCACAGGCTGGTGTGATGTAACAAAGAGGAAGTTGTGAAACTCAAATGAAGACTGACCACAAAAGAGGGATGGGAGGAAGGCAGAAGGAAATAGAGGAAGGAACGAGAAGGCAAAGAGCACAAGAAGGCAAAGAGGTCTAAACACAAGTATCTATGGATGTAATAATAATTATCTATGAAAAGGTGGAAATAATTTCAGGAACATATAGTTATAGGCTTAGTACTAAGGCAGCAGCTGGACCTTGGACCCCCACCCAGTCACTCCCTCAGTGCAAGAACATTTTGTTCAATGAATCTGGCCATGATGCTCACCGGCCCAATATGATCACTGAAGTCAAATAGGTGCATAAGTGAATGTGGTGAAGAAAACGGATGGCACCCAGATATCAAAAGATAGACAGTCTGGAGGCTCAAAGCCTGAAGATAAACAGCCAACTAACCGAGAAGTACCCAAGTCCACACAGAAGAAGCACACCATCCAGTGTGGCCGAGAGGAGTTAAAAGGATCAGGTCTCAGGCATCAAACAAGGAAAAACCAATATTACTGTCTATGCACTTTCCTGAGATGATCAATGAGGACAAGTGGGGACAGGAGAAAGAGTGGTGAAGATGGCTAATGGTACCCGGCTATCAAGACATAATACCTGAGGCCTCAAAGGACTGAGGATGAGGAAACAGTGCAACAAGACCTACCATAGAAAAAAACTCATATTTTTAAGAAAGTTTTATATAAAGGGTACGTGCACCTCAAGAAAACATCCCAACCCAGTGCTGCCCAAGCCCACAAGTCCAACATTAGCACATATGCTCAATACCAATCCACAAAGTCCTCCTTCATCTCACAAAACACATGCAATGATGCCAATTACCGAGGAAAGCCGAATCAGTGAGTGTGTAAGCATTTCAGCTCTGGCAGGTGTCTCCACATGGCTTCTCCAGCACCCAGGGCTGCATCAGGGTGGGTCCATGTGACTTCTGCTCAGGATATCTTCCAGGAAGTGAGCCTTGCCAGCCGAAGCAGAGAACTGGCTGAGGCAGCTGCAACCTGGTCTGATCCTCAAAAAGCAGGAGACCTGAGAACAAGAAAGGCAAGCCTGACTGAGGCATTCAATTAGCGCTTCATGTGCTTATCAATAAATTGTAACTATCTCAGATGCATTGTGTGCATGTACTAGAGTTTTGGTTTGTTTTGGGTCCATTCTTCTATTGATAGGTGGTGTTACCAGCTTCTTGCTATTGTAAACTGTGCTGCAGTGAACATGAAAGGAACCCCCTGTTTGTGACCTTGTCTGGGTATATATTTTGCTATACTTTGACATTTAGTCTGCTTTTGTCTTTGTGTTTAAGGTCTGTCTCTTGTACATGTTTAATAAGTATTATGGTGTTTATGTTATGTGTCATCTTGACTGGGCCAAGATTTTCAATGATCTCCCATTTGAGGTCTTCCCCAAGAGATGATCTAAAATAATTCAATCAGCTTCATGATGGAGTCTGCTAGATGTAGCCATGCAATTGTGGGAAGATTAGGGATGAGCCCAATTGAAGGGGAGTTTCTTTGAGATAAGGTTACTATTGCATAATTAGAACATTTGAAGAAATTCTTCCTTATTTGCTGGTCAACATGTTCAATCTGTCTCACTTACCCACCCTTTTTATTTCCCGTGAAGTCTGGAAGCTACAGGAGTCTAGTCTAGGTCTGAGCCCTGGTGGCACAGTGGTTGTGTGTGGGACTGCAGCCCACAGGATTGGAAGTTCAAATCCAGCAGCAGCTCTCCAGAAGCAAGGCTGGGTTTCCTATCCCCCCAGGGCAGTGATGCCCAAAACCAAAACAAACAACAACAACAACAAAAAGATTTTAAAGTCTGCTTTGTTAAACATAATGACAGTGTGAATGCATATGTGTGCATGTACAGTGTGAATGTATGTGTATAATGTATAATCTGATGATAGATTCCTCAAGAATTAGGAAACTAGTCATTTAAACTTCTCATATTGTTCTAAAGTTAGTATGAAAAGTTAAAAATCTAGTTACTTACATGGAAGCTTTGGAGCATGAATTGCAATGAAATTCTTGAATATCTCCAAGGGATCTCAATATTATAGAAATTTATAAATTTATAAATATCTTGCATATTTTGATTGGATTTTCCTTAACAAAAGATAAATATTCTAAAAAACAGTGGTGTTGGTGTTGATCGAGTTAAGAAAAAAGAAATGTAAAATAATTCAGACAATCACTAACACTATAAATGTATCGCACATATTTTTGAAAGAGGAAATGAGAGGAAAAACAGAATATTCCCCTAGTCAGACACTTCATTTTGATAGCATTGACATTCTACAAGCAAATCTATCTTTGGATTGACATACATACATACATAATGTAATTGTGGATAGTAATGAATAGTGTAAAAAATAGAAGGGTTATGAATTGGATCACATTCAAAATAAGATCTAAATAATTAACTTGTATTTTGGGGATGTAACACGTAGTTGGTACAGTAAGGACAAAATTCAATGGAGGGGCAATGCAAATGTGTTTTAAATTGTGAACACAAATACAAAATAATGTATGAAATGTTAACAGATATCAGATAATTTTTAATTATTATGGGCTTGTATTATGATTAATTTACAATTAGTATATTATAAATGCTTTGCAGAACCTCAACTGGTATTTTATTATGAATTGATTTTCATTTTAAAACTTTCTCATGCTGCCTTGAAAGTTATTTTTAAAAAAGGAAACATGAAAAAGTAAAAAAAAATTATTTCGGAGGTATGTTAGTAGTAAATGCAAATGAGAAAGAAGATATTTATATGAAGGTAGTAGGGGAGATAGATAGGTTGCATGCAACACAGATTTATATAATTAGAAACAGTAATTGTTTTCAAATAAAATTTCATATATTATATTTGATGATTACAAAGTATGTCAATTTAGTGTGCCCAAGTGAAAGTATGGGTAGAATCCCATCTCTCAATCAGAGTACAGTCTAATGAACCTAAAAAAATCTTCTTGGGTTATGATCTGTTTGATAAAAGATTGTGTGGGATCTGATTTCTACATCAAATTCACGTTCCTATTAGTTCCAAATCTGTATCTGGCTTTGTAGTTGGCTGCCCAAGTGACCGACCAACCCAGGAAACTGTCAGCCCCTGCCACGCTCTTCTTGAGTTTGGATGCATCGGGCTTTCTACCCCATTCCTGTAATCTCCACACTTTCCACCATGCCTGCGGGCTTCCACAGTGTACAAAAGCATAACTCTGGAGGGAACTCACACTACCATTGTACCCTTGAAATTTAAATGGACAGAGTTTGGTCACCTACTTAATATAAACCTGTTTCTTGATATAAATTTATTCCATACACATATATGAATTTCTTGTTTCTATAGAACACTTAGACTGACATACACTGTAAGCTAGGTTGTGTGTCAACATGGCTAGGCAATCATTTTTAATAGTTTGGCATTTAAGGCCTACTAAGACTCCATGATGTGATCCAACATAATACTGTTAACTCATACTGGGATCTGCTGTGAAAAACCAAGTAGTTGTAAGAAAATTTGGGTGCCATATATTCCCTTCTTTAGAATATAACCTTCATACAATAGGAAACATGTTTCCTCAAGAGTGTGGCCTACTTCCTACATAAGTAGACACTGTTGGAAGGCTGGATGTTTGCTGGGCCTAGATCCTGCAGTGCTGGACCTAAATGGTACATTCCTTGCCAAGAAGGACACTTCAAAATATATCTTGACATAAAGTGCTATATGTAATGGATTATATCTATCTACCTTCTAGGAAACATAATCATTAAAATTATTAGTCAAATTTATATACCTAACTGTGTGTGTGTTGGGGAGGGTGTGTTCCTGGCAGGACCTGCAGATCTGGGGGAAAGGCATAGAAAGCACCGGATACTGCTGCCTCTTCTGGAGTGGGCTTGAAGCCACTGGGTATCTGCATCCTTAGGTAGCTGGAACCTGGGCTTCCAAGTTTCCTGGAAAATGCCAGCTTTGAATCAGGCCAAAGCTGCTGGGTATTCTGTTTCCATGAATCCTGGAAAAAACTCCAATCTCAAAGTAAACAAGACCTTAGAACAGCTCATCTGACAACCTTCTACTTTAACCTCTGAAACACAGTCTATCAGTCTATCATAGTATGCCTAATGTACTGTAATGTAATTGGTAAGAACCTATTATACAATTGACTGATATGGTCCTGCAATACGATTGGGTGATCGGTCCTATAATGTGATTGGACGAAATAGCCTTGTAACTCAGCTGGAAATACCTCATTTACATAGCCCACAGGGTGGACCTATCATTTTTCATGCTGCAAACATATGGTTTTATAAGGATATATTTGTAAACAAGAAAGTATGTGAAAGAAGTTATATGACTGGCCAATGAAGCATATATAATAAACCATGGAAAAGGTGTAATAAAGTTAGACCTGTGCCATCGAGCTTGGTCCCGGAGTCTGGGTGCATGACAAGTGACTCTGTCAGTCTCACTTCCCTTTGCATTTGACCTGTTCCCATGACAAACAAAATTGCTAGTGATCAAGAAACTGAAGAATTATATCAACATCTTCCATTTGAGATATCAAATATGTAATTAAGATGCATTGATAATTATTGTTGAGACAGTTGAAGTGGTCAATATTTTTGTGTTGTTTGTATCCACAATCAGTGTTCATGGAAGGAACAATCAAAAAATCAAATCAAACACTTCTGTGGTCATAGCTGGTGCACTAGTGCTTCAAGTGTTGAAAGACAGGGAACTTGTTCTTAAGCCAGACTCAAGTCACGCTATTTTCAATCTCCTTATATGTATATGAAAGTTGGACATTGAATAAGGAAGAGTAAAGAATTGATGCATTTGAATTCTGAACCTTATATAGAATATTGATAGTATCACTGGCTAAAAGAACAAATCTGTCTTGGAAGAAATATAGCCACAGTGTTCCTTAGAGGCAAGGAGAATGAGATTTATCACACATACTTTGGACATATTTTCAGGAGAGACCAATCCCTGGAAAAGGACATGATGCTTGGCACAGAGACAGTGAAAAAGAGGAACGTCCTTGATGAGATGGTTTGACACAGTAGCTGTAACGATAGGCTCCAGAATGGGAACAATTTTGAGGATAGCATAGGGCAGCGTATGTTGTGACATCCTCAGTCAGAACATAGTTGATGTGACCTAACAACACAATATCCTGCATTTTGTTCATTGATTTAGCCTTTGGTTCTTCAGTCTTTGCCATACTGTGTTGAGCCATCATCTTACAATATTGCCACCTGATTCTGGGAGTCTCCAGCATCTGACCCACCACTTGATTTACTGACCTTGTATATTCATTCACTTCTCCTACATTTCAAATGTGATAACTTGGATTCATCTTCCTCTGCGGACTGTGGCATTCCTTTTCATCCGGGAATCATCAGTCTCTGAGCCCCGCAAGTCAGAAGCCTCCAACTTAAAATCTGACCTATGATCATAAAACCAAATTAAACTAATTCACTTCTACAGCAAACTGAAAGTTAGAATTTTAAAAATTCTGATATTATGAAGTATTAGGAAATATATAGAGGTTAATTGTGTTTTTCATTATGGTCTTGGAAGTAGTGTATCCTTATATCAACACTTAGCGGTTTTTTAATAAAATTAAATGCAGGGCTGAGCCCCGGTGCCCTAGTGGTTGAGTGTGGAACTGTGGCCCACTGGCTTGCCATTTCAAATTCAGCAGCAGCAAGGCTGTCCCGCCCACCCCCACCAGAGGCCAGTGATGCCAAAAAAAACCAAAGAAATTAAATGCAAATTGAACCTATAAATGAACAATCTAACTTCTAGACGTTTACCAAAAAAATAACAAGATACATATTAAAATAGCTTAAATTACTGTTTTACAGATTTAATTATGTGACTGATGAAGCTAACGTTGATTTATTTGAATGGGATACAAAATTTTGTATATCAATATTTTTTTGAAAAGTGATAATACAGAAAAGTGAAATATTGATACATATAACAAAACAGCTAATAATTAAAAGCACTGTGTTGAACAAAAGATATTAGTCAATAAAGAAAATATAATACCTGTTTCCTTTAATAAGAGGTCATAGAAAATATTAGCAGAAATATACAAGCTGTTAAGTCAAGCTAGTGGGAGGGGCAGAGTAATTATTCCATAATCAGTTGTGAATTACATTCATTCATCTCTAAAGTTACATAAGCTAGGACCCTCTAGCTTAAAATGTGACCTATGAACTTAAAACCAGGCAGGATTTACTCATTTATACAAATACATGAGCCATTTTCATGTTATACATTTCTCTATAGCTATCATCTATTTTATCTACTTTTTCTCTTTTCCTATTTATTTCTAACTAATCTCCTAGTTTTGATTATCTAGAAATCCCAGGATAGCACAGATATTAAAGTTCTAATATGGTATAAATTGAGTTTATTGAAACTATCTCTCTTTATAATATCTAGATGCACATTCCAACTTTTCAGATAAATTGATAAATATAAAATAAAAGTACATGTTGTCTTGGCTCTCCTTGATTCTGTTATTTCAAAACTCATTAAATTATCCAAAATCTGTCTTATTAACAGCAAAAATGTGATTATTGAACAACCGTCAATTTTACTATACAAAGGAATGTGTGTTCAAGGTGCTTTATATCATTAAGTAGAATGGAGAGGGATTTTTTAGTCAAAGCATACAATGAAGAGGACCTTACCATTGGAAATATAGTTTCAAGGAAAATAAGAAAACTCCTGATGACGATTTAAACTCAGTGAAGCACCTTATGCAAATCTGTCTAGTTTCCTTGTACTCTTTTGGACTCCCTAAATTCATGTCAAAAACAGCACTTAATCAAGTCTACTTCCTAAATATTTTCAGAATGCAATGGAGAAAAAGCTGACTTCGCAACGCGCATTGTGCCTTCAATGACTACAAAATTATCCGTTTATTTTTAAGACCCAAGCTATTTTCTCTTATTGAAAGGAGGAAATTAGAAACAAACCAGTAAAGTGATTTTGTACAGGTCACATCCCAAGTTAATTGGATCTCTGGTAATGGAACCACAACAACTGATCCTTGAAATCCATCACCAGAGGATCATGTTCTCCTTTCAAACAAACCAATTAGTTCTTCAAATGACATATATTATTATCTTTCTAACTGCCTTTTTCATTTTGGTTTTTAATCAACTTTATTGAGGTGTAATTTACATACAATAAATACTTCTAAATTTAGTTGCATATATCACAGATTCTCAGGCAATATAATCACACTACAACTAGTTGAACATCATTTTTTAATTTAATATTTCCTCAATGACTAGTAGTGTAGACTACCTTTGCATGCCTTACTGGCTAAGTTTGCATCTTTTTTTAAAGTACTTGTTCCTTTTCAGTTTTAAATTTTATTGTGGTAAAATTATATGTAATATAAAATCTTCCACTCTAACCTTACTTGAAATCTACATTTTAGTGACATTTCTTTTTTGTGGTTAATATAAATTTTAATTTTCAGGGGTAAATCCTCAAGATGATAACCACTAGATCTTATAATAATATTATGTTTCCTTTTTTAAATCATTTTATTGAGGGCTTATACAATCCTTATCCCAATTTATACATTCATTGATTGTACTCAAAGCACATTTGTACATTTGTTGCCCTCATCATTGTCAAAACATTTGCTTTTTACTTAAGCCCTTGGTATTAGTTCCTCATTTTTTACCTCCCTCACCCCCTTCCCATAAACCCTTGATCATTTATAAATATTTTTTTATTTTGTCTAATTGTACTCTGTTGCCTCCCTTTACCTAATTCCCTGTTGTCCATCCCCAGGAAGGTGGTTGTATGTAGATCCATATAATCGGTTCCCCCTTTTTACTCCACCTTCCCTCCATCCTCCCAGTATCGCCACTTTCCCCACTAGTTCCGAAGGAATCTTCTATCCTGGATTCCGCATGTTTCCAGTTCCTATCTTTACCAGTGTACATCCTCTGGCTAACCGGATTGGTGAGGTAGAATTCAGATCACGGTAGTTGGAGGAAGAAAGCTTTTAAGAACTAGAAGAAAGTTGCATATTTCATCATTGCTACCATTGTGCCCTGACTGACTCTTCTCCGCTCCATGACCCTTCTGTAAAGGAAGGTCTCTTCACCTGACAGATGTGCTTTGAGTCCCCAATCTGTACTCCCCCTCATTTATAATGAGATACTCTTTAGTTCTTTGGTGCCTGATACCTGATCTCTTCCACAACTCATAGTCACAAAGGCTGCTGTGCTTCTTCCATGTGGACTTTGTTACTTCTGAGCTAGATGGCTGCTTGTTTACCTTCAAGCCTTTAAGACCCCAGAAGTTAAACCTTTTGATAGCCAGGCACCTTCATCCTTCTGCAACACATTTGCTTATGCACATCTTTGTCTTCAGCAGTCATATCAGAAAGGTGGACACACAATGATATGTTTTTCTGTTCTTTGATGCCTGATAATGGATTCCGTTGACTCCTCATAGTCACACAGACTGATGTGCTTCTATCAGGTGGGCTAGTTGAAATATTGTGAAACACACACCATCATGCATCTCTGACATTTTTTATCACACCAAACAAAAATGCAAAAAAGCAAACTAACTCAATACCTCCTAGCCAGTGCTGGCTCAACCACCCCAGTGTGGGTTGTTGAGGCCACACCTGTTTATGGGGATAAAGCCCAGTCTGTCTCCCGGAGAGCTGCTGGTGGTTTCAAATTGTTGACCAGGGGAACTCACCCCAACTCATAACCATTGTACCACCAGTACTTCTTAGTGCTCATTAATCTTTGTCAACACTCTCTCTGTCAACTTTCTTAGCTTCAGTCTACATTTGCCTGTATTAATTTGCTTTTACAAGCTACTTTTTATAAAGGAGCGAATACACTATATGTTCTTTATGCTTACTTAGTCCAATGATCTATAGGTTTTTACACAGTATAGATGCAATATTTTGTAAGGGCAAAATCTTACCTTATCTGACCTCCCAAGGGCATGAGAGAAGGATCAACATCATTGGCAACAGCTGCTTGATACTCTTACCTATCAGAATCAGGTCAAAAATGCTTCCACCCTGCAAACTTTGCACCAGTTCTGATACCACAGAACTCTACTTCACTGTTCCAACTAAATTCATGGTCATTAAGTTGCTTTAGACTCATTGTAATTTACACAGGATTTTTGACACTTTGCAAATCATGACAGGTACAGATAGTCTCATCTTTTGCCAGCAAAGTGGACAGTGATTTGAACTGCTGACCTTGTAGTTAATAATCCAACACTTATTAACCTGCTTCTTTTTGTTTTGGTTTGATAACATTGCAATGGTCATACAGAAGACACAGACCATGATCAAAATAATGGGGTTTATTAGGAAAGTAACAGGTAATAACTCAGGTTCAGAAACCGTCCAAGATGCAGTTCTTTGATGAGGAAAGTCACTACTGAACTTTGCCCTTGACCTCTAAGACAACTATTATGAAGCTCTTGTAACTCTTCTAATTAAGGACATGGAAACAGCGCATTCTGTCAGTAAGTCTCAGCACAATGGACCTCGGTGCCCTCTATGTCTGTGTAACAGAAGCGACAGCACAATCTTCGCACTAATATATACTGGAAATGAATTTTCTTTGTGACTGCCTACTAATTACTTGCATATATAGTGATTAGTGAGAAACTGTCATCGTGCTACTTTTTATCCATTATGTCATACATCTTGGTCTCCCATTGTTCTCATACTGTTTTCTTTTTTCTTTAGTTGATTTATTTTATAACTAATTTGCTAAACTGCTTTTTCATTTCCTTTCTGGAAACGTTTAAGATATGTCCCTGCGGTTACCCTAGGAATGAATGATGCTCACATCTCAAGCTATAGGAATCTGTGTTATTTGTTGTTGCTGCTACTGTTGTTGCTGTTGTTGGAGCATCACGGCCCTCTGGTGGGAGTGGGAGACCCAACCTTGCTCCTGGAGAGCTGCTGCTGGATTTGAACCGCCAAGCCCGTGGGCTGCAGTCCCACACTCAACCACTACGCCACCGGGGCTCAGCCCCAGGAATCTATGTTATTAATAACAATTCTAAAATTATAAAAATCTGTTGCTCTTTATTTTTACCCCCTTTGATGTAACTTAAAATCACATCTCTATGTTGTACAATGTACCAGCTAGATTTTAGGACACCTTGAATATGCATGAAAGTGAGGGGTTGAGTCCAACCTATCAATGCAGTCACAGCCTGATGTTGTCTCCTTGGCAGTGTGGTCTTTTGTGCAAAAAGTAAGGAGAGCTTCCCTTTTTTCTCTCTGCCCCTGCGCCTCTTGCTTGGGATTCTATGCCCGTCTCCTGAAGGCAATATTTAGCCTTCTCACTGCAGTGTTTCCACTGCTCTTGGACCCACATGACTCAGAACCCTATGAGATGCCTGAACACCACTTCACCTTTCTGCATCAGAGGCGTATAGCTATGTGATTCTAAAGAGAGCTCTGGCTAGCACTGGCCACATGAACTTAAAAGCTGGATTGGCTGCAATGCCTTCTTGATCCAAGATTACTTTTTGATAGAAGGCTTCTTCTTATCCATGTATGACGTTCACTGGGTTTGTTTCTCTAGACAACCCAGCCTACCACAAGTTGTTACCAGGAGTAGGAAGCTAGAGAATTAATCATGAAGATGGAGAGTGGACGCATATCTGACCTATTAGGTAGAGTTGGAATTTCCCTCTCGTTTGGATGGCTAGGAGAGTGAAACTCTTGTTTCTTACAAACATTCTTTGGTTAGTCCTAACTGAAATGGCGAAAGGAATATACTCCCCGCCGTCTAGTTGATGCTGACCCACGGCGTGACCCTATAGAACCAAATAGTACTGCTCCGGTGGGTTTCTGAGACTGTACCTATCCATATCTCTCCTGCAGAGCGGCTTTAGGTCTCAAACTGCTGACCTTGCAGCTTGCAGTCCTATACGTCGTCTCAAAGCCACTAGTGCTTCCAAAGGAATGTGATCTCTGTTAATGGAAGCTCAGCTAGAAAGATCAGCGTGTGTATTTTCCTGAAACAAAAATCATGTTGCTTACTCACAGTGGCTGATAGCGGGCCAGTCCCTTGGTGTGATTCTGCTAGGGGCTAGTGGTATAAGGACACGTTGCCCATGAATGGGATAGTTTAGGTAAGAAAGGATGGAGTTTGAGTATTTATCAAAAGATTCTGTTTAAGATCTGACTGTCCTAGAATTATATTAATTTCTCCTACCTACTAGGGGACCTACCTACCGACCTCCTACCTGACTTAATTCTGAGATCCGCTTTAGTTTTACCTTTCCTGTCTTTTAATGATCTTTTGCCTTTTCATAGATATCATCCATAGTCTTTACTCAGTATTGATCCATGTGTCAAGTCTGTTTCTAATATGATCTCTACATATAGTTAGGACACATCCAAGGACATAATTGGCTCTTTCAGTGATTTAATTTTCTTTATCTTTGGCCCTAATTTGCATATGAGCAACTGAGAGTCTGTTCTACAATTGGAACAAAGCTTTTATTGGGCAGATGAAATTGACCTTCTTGTTCTTTCCTTTCCACATCCCTTAGAACAAACAGACTAACTAACAAAAATCTGCCATTGAGTCCATTCTATGTCCTAATGACCCTATGGGAGGAGTCTGAGGCTGTGAATATTTATGGAAGCAAAAAGCTTCATCTTTTGGCAGTATGGCAGCTGATGGATTTGAATCCCTGACCTTGAGGCTAGATGCCTAACACTTTGCCAACAGAATCACTCAGGCTACTCTAGTTCCACAGATATAATCGTTGATTTCTGTGTAATCTTTCTGGCAATGTCCATATGTGTAGTCCTAGTTTATGTTAAGCTATTTGCATCGAAGAGGTCATTAGGCTTGCAAATTTTTAAAAGAAATAATGTATGCATTCAGACCAAATGCTAGAAAGATCCTTGAAATTGTATGTGTAGGTGTGTGTATAAAATGTAACATCTCATCAGCTACATCTCTCCATTTTGTTTCAAACATATATAAACTCAGTACTTGGATTATTGTAAGAATTAAAAATATACTTTATTTCTTTCATATTTCTTCCTCAATTACATGACCTTTTCCCAAATTGCAATGTGTTATCTTTTTATAAAAGTTAAGTAAGTACCTACTTCAACTCCTACAATGAACCTAGGTGGAATTTTAGGGGGAAGAGGGATAACCTTATGTCTTTTCCGTGATCTTGTCCATGTCTACTATAATCTTCCCTCTGGTGTTTCTGCTTCTCTGTTAAATTGCTGCAATCATAGTGTCTTATATGTACCAGGTTTCTCCTGCCACAATACCCCTACCTTTTTAGTTCTTGGTGCCTATATCATCCTTTTTTGTAGCTTCTCATGGATTGATCTTTGGACTGGAGAAGGTACATTGGTGGAGAGGGAAGCTGGAGGTATGGGGGGACCAGGATAGATGAGCCCCTTTGGGCTGGTGGTTAGATTGGAGCTGCTGGAGGGGTGGAGAGATGGAGCCAACTGCAGGGATATAACATGGGCTCCTATTTGAAGGATGAGCATCAAGGGGGTGGATTTGGGGAGAGGTCGGGCAGTGTGACATATGACAGAACGATAATAATTTGTAAAGTATTGAGGGTTGATGGAAAGGAGAGAGCAGGGGAAGAGGGGAAAGGGTGGAAAAGTCGATACTAGGGGCTCAAGGGAAAAGGCGGATGATTGGAGAACGATAATAGCAGCGGACTTGTGAAGGCGCCTGGCGCAGTATGTTTATTTATGTATTGTGAAAAGTAATGTATGAGCCCTCAATAAAATGATTTAATAAAAAGAGCATATCTCTGAAACTTACCCTAACTAGAATTACTAACTTATGATCCCACAATTATCGATCTTACCCTCAGTTACCACAGTTCTAAATTAGGGACTTCAATATGTTCATGAGAAAATTCTATTATCTTTTAATTCCATTTCCCCCATAAATTAGGTAAAGTCCTCTGATATATAGATTTAGAGAGATTTTTTTGTCTTTAGAGATAGATACAGTAAGGGACATTTTTGTTTAGAAGATATTACTTCATAGGAATATATTTGAGAATCAACTCATGGAAACGGCCTTTTATTTTCTCTGCTAGGATTCAGGCTAACCTCTCAAGGGATTTGGCTTATACTTTTGTGTAACTGGTAATGTTAGTATGTTTAAAAAAATACATGCAAACTTTAGATGTGTAATAGGAATGTTCAGTGCCTGTATCTATTTTTATAAAATTTCATGAATTCAGAAAATCGAGCCATAAAGTTTTGTTTACAAGATGTTTAGCCTCATTAAACATATGCATCACTTTTGAACATATATTGTGTATGTGTTTATATAAAAGGCTTTTTAAAAATATTATTTCTATTATAGTCTATATGCTGCACTAATCCAAAACAGTGATTTCCATTATTTATTATTTAATGACAAGCTTGATTTTTCTGTTTTTATTGAAGGTCTGTTAAACTCCTGTTTAAACTTCTCAATATGTAAAAGTTTCTACTTCTAATGTACACCATGCTTTGTTTTCCTACAAGGCTTACATATGAGGCCAAAAAAGAGTATTAGTTCTCTTGATTTCTTTTTTTTTAACATTCTATTATTTATTTAATTGGGGGGGGAGAGAAATCACTGCCCTCTGGTGGGAGTGGGAGGCCCAGTCTTGTTCCTGGAGAGCTGCTGCTGGATTTGAACCGCCAAGCCAGTGGGCCGCAGTCTTGCACTTGACCACTATGCCACCAGGGCTCAGCCCCTCTCTTGATTTCTTAAGTGCGTTTCAAGCACAAAAAATGCATATGCATACATGCAAACTTGGTGTGGAGATAGAGTGTTGAAAAGTAGTCCAGTATGTGGTCTTTATAGCTATAATCCCATTTGTAATACATTGTAATTTGTAGCCTACAAATCTAGGTTATAATTTTATTTTGGAGGGAGTTTTCTGTTATACCAATGAGGAGAATTAGAGATATATTCTGAGTATTGAACATATGAGATAGCTCACCACCCTTTCTTTACTTCTGCTGAAAGACAAAAATCACTCCTCTATAAGACAGAGCTTTCAAAAGTAGGAAGAGAGAGAAACCTAAGGACTATCAGAGAAGAAGAGTCACCAATGGAGCATGTATAGTAAGGCTATGGGGTGCCAACACTGAACCTGTGAGAAGATAGGGGTGGAGTTTCGCCTGTCAATCAGGTCTCAGCTTGAGGACCTCCTCTGCAGGTGCAACGGAAATACATATTTCTCTGGAGACGAGCCATCTTCCTCATTCTCCTCGGTGGACAGACCAGCACACTGAGTGATCCAGTTGGCCTGTCTCATCTCATGTGCTACCTGTGGGCCCTGCAGTGTTCACATCCACTGGGCCAAGCCAACCCATGGAATGAGGTGGACCATGCCCCCCCTCTTCCAGGCTTCCACATCACAACACTTTGCCATGCCTGCTACTTCTGGGTTGGCTATACTCATCTTGCCACCACTCCAGACATACACCTACAGCCATCCACTCATATCGTGATACTGTGAGGTTCCACCACATCCTGCCATGACTCTTTCAGCCATGACCACTCCTTCCAGTCTCTGCTCTCCCTCTGCTCTCCCTATTGCCTGCTTCCTTGGCCTTGGGCTAAGGTCTCTGCAAATTGGAAGGTTCTTCAATATAGCAACTGACTCATGAAAGTGAGTTGGACTGGGGAAAGTTACAGGTTTTATTGTTATTCTCTGCACCCTGACTGGCCCATCTCCTCCAAGCAACCCCTCTGCAAGGGAATGTTCAATTGCCCACAAATGGGCTTGGGTTCCTACCATACACTCCTCCACATTCTTGGTGATATGATTCTTGTTCCTTGGTGCTTGATATCTGCTCCCATTCAGTCCTCATGATCACACAGGCTGATGTGCTTCTTCTATGTGGCTTTGCTTCCTCTATGCTATCTGGCATCTTGTTTCTCCACCATGTTTATTTCTGCATCCATTTGTCTTCTACAATCTTATTGGGAGAGTGGGCACACTATGATATGATTTTTGTTCTTTCATGTCTGACCCTTTATTTCTTCCATACCTCATGATCACAAAAACTGGTGTGTTTCATTTGTAGTGAGCTTTGTTGCTCCTGAATTAGATGGCCACTTGTTCATCCTCAATCTTTAAGACCCCAGATGCTGTATCTTTTGATAGTCAAGCACCATCAGCTTTCTTCACCACTCTTTCTCATGCCCCCACATGTCCTCAGTGATTGTTCCAAGAAGATGGGCATACAGTAATGTGTTTTTGCTTTTTTTCCTGTGTGATGCCTGAGACCTGCTCCTTTCAACACCTCGTGACCACACTGATCGGTTTGCTTCTTCCATGTGGGCTTGACGGCATCATCCACTAGGTGACCATTGTTTTAGATTTATCAAAATTATCGGCAACTTTTCAACCTTTTTTATGGTCTGGGTTCTTTCTTTTATAGTTAACAACTTCTGAGTTTTTACTACATTCATTACTTTTTCATGTTCTTTCCTCTCCCCCCAATTAGATAAATTCACTTTAGCCATATTGTCCTCAGTTGCCAAATCAGACAGTGAAGTGATTCAAATTTCACAATGATATTGCTGTTCATTTATTTTTATTTCAATCATTTTCCTGGGGCCTTTTGTAACTCCTCACATTCTAGACATACATTCGTAGTGTCAAGGACATTTGTACATGTATTTCCATCATCATTTCAAAACATTTTCTTTCTACTTGAGCCCTTGGTATCAGCTCATTCTCCTGCCTCCATTCTCCATGAAACCTTGACAATTTATCTTCTTTTATTCATGTCTTACACTGACTGCTGTTTCCCTTCACCCCCTTTTCTGTTGTTAGTCCCCCTGGGAGGGGGGTTATATGTAGATCATTGTGATTGGTTCCCATTCTCCCCCCACCTTCCCCCTACCCTCCTGGTATTACTACACTCATCTCCTTATTGGTCCTGATGGGTTTATCTTTCTTGGATCCCCTATGTTTCTGGTTCTTATCTGTACCAGTGCACATGCTGTGATTTAGCTAGTTTTGTAAGGCAGAATTGAAATCTTCATAATGGGGCAGAGGAAGCATGAAATATCTAGAGGAAAACTGTACACTTTGCTGGTGATGCTCTGCACCATAAATGAGTAGTTTAAATCCTCATGATCCTTCTGTAATGGAATGTGCAATTGTAAACAGATGGGCTTTGGTCTCCACTCCATACTCCCTCTCACTTACATCAATATGATTTTATTTTGAGTCTTTGATGCCTTTGGTTGACACCTCATGGTCACACAGGCTGGTGTACTTCTTCCTTGAGGATTTTGTTGCTTCTGAAATAGAGAGCTGCTTATTTATCTTCAAGTCTTTCAGATCCCAGATGCTATAGCTTTTGATGGCTGGCAACATCAGCTTTCTTCACCACATGTGCTTATGCACCCATTTTGGCTTCAGTTATTATGTCAGGGAGGATAAGCATCACAGAATGCCAGGTTATTAGAAAAAAAAGAAAGAAGTGTTCTTGCATTGAGAGAAAACTCGACTGGAGACCCAGTGTCCATCTGTTGCCTTAATACTTAATAAGTAAATTGTGTATATAGATCTGTATCTCTATCATTATATATGATTATATTTATATATGTACATGCCTGTATTTAGACCTCTATAAATGCCATTTGCCTCATAGTTCTTTCCTCTATTTCCTTTTACTTTCCTCCTGTCCAATTAAATGTTCAGCCTTCATTTGGGTTTTAGTAATTTCTCTTGACAACATTGCCATTGAGCAAGCTCTACCAGACATCTTAGTGCCTCCCTGCCATTAATTTTAGATCACTTGTTCCCTTGTCCTGGGTTTGTTGGCATCCTTCTTCCTTTCCTCCACTTCCCCTTGCCTATGTGCTCCAAGTCAGTCCCATATTTTTCTCATCTGGATTGCTATCCTGCCTATCTTGTTTAAATAAACATGCAGAGACAATAATAAGCACAAAAAGAAGTCAAAATAAAAGAAGAGAAGAGAAAATACACAACACAAAAAAGTAGAGCCTATAGATGTTCCTAATCTGCTTGTTAATTTTTATGAGTGTTTCCCTGTACAGTCTGATAGAATGCCACACCCTAACACCAATGTCTATTTTTGTATTTCTCAAGGACTTTATTTCTTGACTCTCCTTCCTGCAATGTTTCATGTACTTAGTACTTTGACCCAGTGTGTTGGGCACACTGTGTTTTCCGTGTTGTCCCCAGTAGTGCTATGGGTGAGTGAGGGATATTCTACCTCAGGGTGGGGCTGACTCTATAATCCTTTCTTGTACACAGGCTAAGATAAAATAAGAATAATAAAATAAGACATGTTGCAGCGTGGTAACACTGGAATAACCATTGCTGATGGGAAAGCCTCATGTTTTCCCCAGGGAGTAACTAATGGTTTCAATCTGATATTGATGTCCATTGAATTCCAACATGTAACTCAGTATATCACCATGGCTTCTTGTAGTTTAATATGGACTAGTAATTCTGCTCACCGGTGCAAAACCTGAAAAGAGTCTTATGTAGATGTGTCCACTGCAGTACTATTCACAAGAGCATAACATGGGAAACAACCTAAACACTCACTACCAGATTGATAGTACATACCATATATATGAAAGAATACTTCATTTGTACAAAAATATTCCTTGATAAATACCACAATGAAGATGGTAATTGAAGACATTATACTACCTGAAATAGATCCTTTACATGAGGGCACATATTACATAACTTTTTTCCATATAAAAAGACAAGAAAAGAAAAAGCTAGAAGACTTAAATTTATTAGAGGTTAACAATGATGGAAAATTACATTGATTAAGGTTGAGATTGCACCACTGATTAATGCAATTGTTGTTAATAGTACATCATAAGAAGTTGAACTTGCAAATATTGTATGACCAATAGATTAACAACAAGGGCAAAAAATAACTACTGAAGCTGTTAGTGTACAACCAAAAATATGTTGGGATTTATTCCTTGGGTTGGAGGTTTAAGGATGGAATTTCAAGCGACGTAGCAGTCAATTATCTTGATACCATGTTTAGAGCTTCTGTTGTATTTCCTTATTCCACAGTGTCTTCAAAAGCCTTTAAGTGGTAAATCAAGGTAGTACAATTGATTTCTAGTCACCCAGAGAACCAGAGAATGAAATTTCAAGATAAGAAATTATGGAATGTGTGGCAAATTGCCTCTGTGAACAATTATTTCATTTGCCATAAAACTGGAAATACTGCATTGCGTGCAGCTATCAATACTTAATATTTTGATCAAAAATCCCTTAGAATTATCTTGATCAAAAAGGGAAAATTATATGAAAAGATTTTAAAATGTCAGGGAATCCAGACTTGTGGAAGTCACAGAGTGTGGGTGGACTGAAAACATTGCTCTATTATGAACTTTAAGCTATAAGTGAGAATATCCTGTAGTGTCTTCTTAAAGCAAAATAGTAGTTTGAAAGTGCCCAAACGTATAACCGTGGACTCTATCACAACTCAAACCCAATGACAGTTTAGTTTAACTATCTAAAAGAAGTCTTACCTGAGTTCTATTGTTGTTGTTGTCAGGTGTCATTGAATTAGTTGTGACTCAACAGAGTAAAACACTTCTTGGTTATGCACCATCCTCACAAATGTTCCCATGCTTGACCATGTTGTGGCAGACCATCTCATGGAAGGCCTTAGGCATTATTCTCTCTTAAGAACTATTTATATGAATCATGTAGACAAGAAAACACTAAAAAATAGTCATGGGGGCAGATAATCCATATTTATGTAGAAAAAAAACTCACAAAAGTAACGTTAAAATGGTTCATTTTACTAATGGTAGAAAGTACTCTTTACCACTAATTTATAAATTCTTTTGAAATTGGTGTACTTCTTGCTATATATATTTAATTGATGATAAGATAGAATCAAAACAATTATATACATTCCTATTAGTACCTACAGTTTTTTCCAACTCATAGCAATCTATGTACAACATAATGAAATACATTGCAATTGTTTTATTTAAGCTCATTATTGTAGACTCTTTTTCAACCTATTTCCTGTAAAGTCTTTTTCCCAATACCCTTCTACTTTACTACGCATTGTGTCCTATTCCAGGAACTGGGCTGTCCTGACAACTTGTCCAAAATACATGAGAATGAAGTCCACACTCCTGAGGAGCATTTTCGCTTCATTTTTTTTTTCAGGGAAAAATATTTGTTCTAGTATTCCATGGTCCTTTAACTATTTTTCACCAACACCACAATTCAATTCTGTAGCTTTATCTATTCAGGACCCAACTTTTACATGCAGATGAGACGATTGAAAATGCCAAGGACAGTCAAACTCTGGTCTTCAAAGAGGCATCCTTACTCTTCAACACCTTAAAGAGGTCTTATGTAGCAAATTTGACCAATGTTATACAAACTTAGAATTTTTGATTATTGCTTCCTGGAGAACTAATTATGTAGTCATGCAAGAGAAATCCTTGAGAACTTCAATTTTTTCTGCATTTATCATGATGCTATCTATTGGTCCAGTTGTGAGGAATTTTGTTTTCTTTACCTTGGATTTTAGAGCACCATAAAGACTACAGTCCTTTATCTTCATGAACATTTTCATCAAACAAGTTTGTGTTAGTTGCCTATGACATACTTTTAGTAAACCTTCCTCTAATCCTAATCGTGCATTCAGACTTTGGAATAAATTGCTCAGTAGGCAGACTGAATAAATATGGTGAAGTAAAATATCCCTCACATACACCTTTCCTGATTTTGACCACATTGTATTCTCTTGTTCTCTCTAAAGGGTGTCTCGTAATCAATATATAGGCTCAACAGAAGGAGAATGAAGAGTTCTGGAATTCTCATTTTCTCAGTGTGGCCCATAGTGTGCTCAAATCCACATAGTTGAGTGCCTTTGAAAAGTTAATAAAATGCAAGTCAACATATTTCTTGCACATTCTGCTTTTGACCAAGATCCATCTGACATTGCAGTGATAAACCACATTCCATGTCTTCTTTTTAATCTAGCTAGAATTTCTCACAACCCCTTGTGGATAGATTGTAACTGTTATTTAGTTATCTTCAACCAAACAAAAGGGAGTGTTTGCTAATTTCCTTATTCTATTGGATCACTCTCTTGGGAATAAGTACAAATACAAATCCCTTCAAGTCATTTTGCCAAGTAGCTCTCTTCTAAATTTCTTGGAATAGATCGTTTCAAGAAGGATGATGGCAACACGTGTGCAAATGTGGTCCGCATACAATTGATATATGTATTGATCATAATAAGTGTTGTCTGAGCCCATAATAAAATGATTTATTTTAAAAAACCTTTGCATATTGAACTCAAGGTTCAATTTTTCCTTCAATTCTAAAAGATTGAAATATACTGAGCATAAATTTCCCTTTTGATTTTTTAACTTTGGATCCTTGCACATTTCATAACAATAGCTTCTATGTTTTACCTGGCCTTTACAATTTTTTTGGTTATCTCCTTCACCCCTTATTTTTCCCAGTTTCTTTAGTTACCCAGAAGTTCAAAAGTTAATTCAGAGTCTCATCTAAGATTTATAATGATCTTTTTTTTT
>PVJH01001305.1:181194-218387 GCA_004026705.1 Nesogale talazaci | reverse complement strand
GATATCAGAGTCAATTGGTCCATTGATTTTGATTTTTGTTCTTTGATATCTGATTGCTTCAGCACCTCATGATCGCACAGGTAAGTGATCTTCTTTTATGGTGGGTTTTGTTGCTGCATGGTGACATTTTGACTCTTAAAGACTTGTTTTGATTTTCTACAGCTTGAACTTTAATTTGCATATGAACAATTGGTTGTTCTTCCACAGTCAGCCCCTAGTCATGTTTTGGCTGATCATGTTGATTTTTTCCCTGGTCTTTTTTCACTCATGTATTTGATTTTAAACCTGTGTGTTCACTCTTGCAAGATCCATGTGTGTACCTGCCATTGATATTATTGGAAAATAGTATTTAAAATTAACAAGCCATTGGTATAGAAAAATTCTGATATATAATCTAGAACTCCATAATACAATCTCTAGCACAGTTTTATCATCAAGGTCATATTTTCCAGTTAATGATCCTTGCTCTTTAATTTCACATTTCACTCACCAATAAATATCACTGAATCTTGATTACATGTTTAGTCAACTTCATACTGAAGGGTTTGATAGATTCCTTCATCTTTGGCTTGAGTGTCTACATTTGAATTTTATGCATATTAACTGGTCTTCCTTGTAAGTGTAGGGATAGTATCCGACATAGCATTGTGCTTCAGGATAAACTTCATGAACATGATAGGCTTAATGAACATGAAGCCATTCTTCAATTTGTCATTCCTAGTATAATAAACCATATATATGATAGTGAATTCAAAGCGGCCAATGCCAGTACAATTCAGTTCATCCTTAGATATTGCATTTTTATGCATTACATCTTTATGCATGTTATTTTAATTTCCCTACATTTAAATAGCATACTTTCATATTTCAAATATTAATGGATATTTTGACTTTTTCGTCTCATTTTGAGTCTGTTGCTTTAGCAAAGTCAGAAACCAAGAGCTTCAGGTCAACTCTAACTTGAGGAGGCAGCCCTTTCTCAATTTTTTAAAAGTACCTTCCAAACCAAGGGGTTCACATTGTCACAATATTGAATAATGATCCACAGATATTCATAAAGTTTTCAGTGATTAATTTTTTTAAGTGTACCATGTCTTCCTTCTTTGTAATTGGTCCTGGTGGAACTGGAAGTTCCAATGAATCTCTTGACATGGTTTCCAGTATCACAGCAATACACAAGTCACCATACTATGGCAACTGGACACATAAATTGTGGCATTTTATGACATATATGTACATATATATCACTCCAAATGCTTTATATATTATTTAGCTATCCAGGAAAGAAAATTTTCCACATGTGACATGTCAAATCAAGGGTCTCCATTTAAAACTGTTTCTGTTCCTCCCTTCCCAACACTTCCATTTAGACTTTTAATAAATTAAAGAGCAAATAATTAGAAAGGCACATTTGTTAATGCTCTTACAGTTTCTGTAACGATACATTACATCACTGAAAACATTACTGAAAACTGTTACATTATTGAAAACATTGAATATTATTCAGTTGCCATATTGGACCATTTATAGAGATGTCTTTGTGTAACAAAAATCTTAGGATAATGAAAATCTGCTGTATAAAGCAAAGGAAAATGTTTCTTTCATGAGTTATCTAAATTATCTACATAGATCCACTTTGACCCATCTTAAATTTGTTCTCATTGTTTATTATTTTCTACTTTCTTTAGGGTTAAAGTCATTTCGTGTTTTATTTTGTAATTTTTGATGAGGTGATGGTTGTGTGGTTTTATTTATATGACTCTCAGGAGAGGTAAATCCATAGACACAGTAACTGGACTTTCTTGGTTTATGGTGGAGGAGATTGGAAGGAGGTAGAGAGCTAATAACCATGAAAATAAGAATGACGAAAATATTCTGCAATTGATTGTAATGTGATGGTGATTGTAAAATTCTTAAAAAGTTTGAACCATTGAAATGCATGGAATAGAAATCATATGTCAGTGAAACAAAAAAAATTAAATAGGGATATGGCATATATACCATGATATGTATAGGATAAACATACATAATCACATTTATATTGTTTAAATTAGGTGCATACTTTAGAAATTCACTGATTTGAAATTATTTAAAATGCCCAACTTATACAATCTGACTACAGTTAATTCTCTGTATAGTAAATAGAAAGTCCTCTTGATGTTTTAGCACATATACACAAATTTCATTATATTAAAATTTTAACCCATTTTATTTTGCATTGTTCAATATTAAATCTGGTTTCATTTACCTAACAGTGCTTTAATAATATAAATGCAAAACCAATCAATTTCCATTAATAATTTTTGTAAATTTTAATCCAGATTGATCTCCTCTAGTGGTATTTGCTTACCTCAAATTGCTAGCCTAATAAGAATTAAATTTTGTATTATATGTATTGTGACCATTACATAATGTCCCGTCAACATGCAAAGGGGTGGAGTCTAGTCTGTCAATTAGGTCATAGCTAATGAGACCTCTGTGTGGGCATGGTCTTCTCATTAGGATTCTGGGAACTCCTGTCTTACTCCCTGGATGCAAGACACATACTCTCTGCTTCATCTTCCTGCTGGCAACACACATGAATTACATTGATAGAGCTAGATCCCTGGAGCATGAAGATCCACGCCAGCACAGAGATGTTTTTACCATCTTTGGGTCCATAAGACTTTCCACACACTGGCCTGTGACCTTCCTGCACTCAGTGTCATTGCATATGCTGCATGCGTCTGAAAAGAAATTTGCAGACCAGTATCGGACATATGTCTAATATCAGACTTTTGGGTTTGATCTGAGCTGGGCTGGGATGTTTTCTTAATTTACAATTACTCTATATAAAGCTTTCTTATACACATATGAGTGTCTGTGGATTTATTTCTCTAGTCAATCCTAGCACATGTATCCAATGCTTTGAGTATGAACAAAATATATGGAAGTAAATTACAAGGGAAATTTACTAAAACATGAATCCAAGTTACCTAATATTAGAAATTAGGTTTAATCTAAGTAACTTAAATTAGTAAAGGAACAAAAATTTAGTCACTATTAAGAAAAAAGTGCCTGAGATTCTCAGACACATGCCCGCCACCATAATTCAGGTTTTGGATTTTCTTGGCCCTGGTCTGGCCCTCAAAGCTTTATGTCGGTGTTATGCTGTTAAACAATAACAATCATAGAACATTAACTTTGGACAAGACCTCTCTGTGATCATGGTGGATGAAGACAGATGCCGGCAGTTGAAGTCTCACAGTATTCCCCAATGGAAAGTGGGAGACCAGAGACTCAGTTCCTTGGAAACAAACTACTGACAAGATGAGATGCCAGCATGCTGATAGATCCTGATTCCTGGAGACTAGAGAAGCTGGAGAAGAAGCCACATGGGCTTGCCCTGATGGAACCAAACCTCTGGCGTTGGAGAACACATGTGGGGATTCCTGCCAGTGCTGAGATGGTTGGGAGGCCATGGGGAGACCCCTGAAAGCACTGAGATGCTTCTACTTCTACTGCCAATGGATACTGCTGATGGACCCTGAGCCCTGGAAACAAGGAGCCATAGGGAGACCCCTGTCGGTGCCGGAATGCTTCTACAGCCACTGGATAGACAAGACTCTGCACCCATTGGCCTGTGATTGTTCTGGTGCTACTGCACATTCTTCGTGAGTCAGAAGGAGACTTTATAGACTGGTATCAGACATACGGGTTAATATTGGACTTATGACCTTGGACTGGACTGGGTTGGCATACATTCTCAATGTTCCCTTCTTCTTGTATATAAACCTTCCCCTTATATCCATATGCATGTATATGAATTTGTTTCTCTAGTCTATCCAGACTAACACAGCCAGTTTCTGAGAAGGACAATCATAATTGCACTGTTTTCTCAATGAACCATGAATTTATCTAACAAAATAAAAATGGTTAACATTCTGAGCACAGCCTGCTAAGCCCAACCTGATTTGAATGCAGATTCACACTGAGTGAAGTGCCTGTGAGATTCCATGCTTTCCTCTCTAGTTTCCAGCACTTACTCCCCGGCCCCTTCTTATTTTCCAGGAGAAAGAAGGTTATAAAGTGAGAGCGGACAGGCTCTGGCTCACCCTTCAGACTGCTCGCCCGGCCTTCATCTCATCTTGACCTCAACCCTTCCCCTACATGGCCGGCATTGCTGGCCAGTCACGCCTGCAACCTGAACCCAGTTCTGCTCTGGCTCTCCACACCCACAGATTCCAGCCCAGAGAACATGCAAAGCTCTACCGGTCCTTCTGGAACTGTTGCCTGAACTTGGTTCTGACCTTTTATCATTTATTTCCACTATCAAACTCTCCTTTCTTGAAAATTTCAGACGCATTTCTGAAGTTAATACCCTATCATTTTGTCCATCACTAGTGTGCTTAAAATTTATTTATTCATAAAATGTTTTTAGTATCATTTTGGGTCATCCCCCCCAAAAAACACTGACAAGGGTTTCATTAATGAAAAACCCTATACAGTAAAATAAATTAAAAATTTCAACAGTTTTTAGACTGATATTTTAATTTGGATCAAACGAAGGGAATTAATAAAGCAAAAACCTGATGTAAGGCAGATAATGACCCACAGTAATTTTCACAGACATGACAACTGTGACTTTGTATGATACTTTCCCTTGTCCTGTAAACACCAAGAGTTTGCTGGCTGAAATTTTATGTCTAAAACGATTTTAATTGCACTGCTTTCTCATTTAACCAGGAAATTATCTAACAAAATACAAATTCTGCATGCATGAATTATACCCACCAGAATATTGAGGAAGATGATGTGTATTATTTTAGGACTAGCAAAAAGAGTGGCTAAAGACAAGCGGAGCTGATAAAGAACATGTTTCAAAAGTGATTGTGGTAGCAACTGTGCAATACTGCCTGATGTGATTGAACTGTGTATGTAATGGTATCTGTAAGAGGTCCCAATAAATGATTTTTTTAAAGGAAAGAAAGAACACGTTATGAGTGTGAAATCTAAGAACTCTAAATGAATAAAAATAGGCAAGTTTGTTTATACATGAAGGGAGAAATGCACTGCCCTGTCCAAGAAAAATAAAGGGGTGATCTTCGAATTTGCCCCTCTCTTATCCTGGTTGACTCCCTCATGTGTCCTCAATCAATCAATGCATTGCATGGGGAAAATTGCTGCATGAGACCTCTTTAATGAGAAAGCATATTAGTTTGAGGACCATGCTAGTTACATAACTTCATGCCAACTTGAAATTATGCAAAAGTATGGGGGTGGTATTCAACTCTCTCTCTGCCTTCACCTTTCCTGCTGACTGATCCTGGTTGCTGTCAAACTCCTGGAGCCGCTTGCCACACCACTGTCGAGACAGAAAATTATGCACCTATTGGTCTGTAATATTCCTGCATTCTGCAACATTGCATGTAGCTGCATGGGTCTGAACAGAGACTTAAAGACAAGGATCAGATTTATGGACTTGATCTAAAGTGGGCTAGGATGTTTGTTCTACATATAACTACTTCTTGATATAAAACTCTTTCCTACATCAGAAAAGACAAAGACTACTGGACTGTTGCACTCAGATTAAGGTATTGGTCAAGATTATTGAACATATCATGAACTTCCAGAAAACCTATCTTCAATGAGGTATATAATGCTCTTTAGAAACAAGGATGCCAAAATTTCCTCTCACAAATTAGAACATAATGTTATAAGGAGAGAATAGTACCCAGAAAAGAGCCTTACTCTTAATGAAATAGAAGGTTAACTGAGAAGAGGAAGAACCTCACTGAGCTCAGCTGACAGTGAATGCAACAAGGGACTGAACGAACAATTGTGAGACAGCACAGGATTGGGTAGTTTTTTGTTGTGTTGTACAAAGAGGAACTATGAGTGACAGCTGTATCTACAGCGCTGGACAACAGTAGGTCCTCAATGATAATACTCTTAAAATTTTTCCTAAATCATGATAAGCAAAAAACTGTGAGATAACTTACCAATCATGCTGTGAAAAATAGCACTAAGAGAAAATGAGGAAAGACCACATCAAGTTACAAAATAGAGGATGAATTTATCATTATGTAATTGTCAAATTACTGATAATCATGGCCCAGTCAAATTGGCTATAATCTTAACTATCACAGTGAGTATTACTCCAACTTCTGACCTTGGTATTATTTCCAGGTCTGCCATTTTTGATACTCAAAATGGTTGGGAAGTAAATATTTAAAATTTTAAAATAATATTTAAAATATGTAAATATTTAAAAATATTTAAATATTTAAAATATTGACCTAAATGTAAAATGCCAGCCTTGATACATTAAATATTAGCTATAGAAGAGTTGATAAGCAGTGGTTGCTATCAAGAAAATCATATTAAAGAAAATGAAAAGTCATTAAAAAGACAGGTATGGAAGTAAAGATCAAATTTGATGTCAAAAGAGTCTGTGAAGCTTGTTTTTAATCATAGAATATCTAATGGAAATGGAAGGAATTATGTAGTCAAAGAGCTAAAAAGAAAATTTCAAAGGGCAGTTCATTTGAGGAGACAATGTAAAATATTATAATGACATATTGAAAAACAGAGTTAGAAAAGCAAAAAGGAAAAACATGCTTAACATATCTTACACTGAAAGAACTCAATAAAAAAAATCAAGCCCTGAAATGAAATACAGACAGATTCAATGGGGAAAATATTGAGTTATGTAGGGAACATTGAAAGAAGATTTAAAATATAAACAGAATCAATGAACCAAAATGAATTAATCCACATTCCAATTTTTCAGGAGGTAGCATATGAGCAGGAACCATAAATGCTAAAGGAAGAAATTCAAGCAGCACTGAAATCACTAACCAATAACAAGGCACCAGAAATTAATGCACTAATAATTGAAATATTTCAACAAGCAATGAATAAAGCACTGGAAGTACTCACCTTTACCAGGATTGGAAGGACAGCTACGTGACAAGCTAACAGAAAGAGATCCATATTTGTACCTATACCAAAGAAAGGTGACCCAACCGAATGCTCAAACTATATAGAAAAGTATCATCGATATCCCATGTGAGTAAAATTTTGGTGACAATCAAACAGCTTTTCAGGGACACTGACAAGAAACTGCCAGAGGTCCAGGTGTGATTCATAAGTGGAAGTAGAACAAGGATGTCATTGTTTACATCAGAAGGATCTTGGCAGAAAACAAAGAATACCAGAAAAATGTTTCCTTGTTTACGAACTATGCTAAGGCATTTGCCTACATGGAACATAAAAAATGCAAGATAGTCTTGGGAATAATAGGAATTCCAGAACCCTTCGTTGTACTCATGAAGAACTTGTACATGGATCAAGAGGCAACTTTGTGAATAGGACAAAGGAATACTATATGGTTTAAAATGAGGAAAGGAGTGTATTAGGGTTTTATATCCTTTCATCCTGAATAAATACACAGAGAACCAAGATTATATTAAGAAAAATATAGCATCCAAATAGAGAAAGGCCTAGTTCCAAACTTTGATGTGCAGTTGACACACCATTGCTTGCCAAGGGGACTTGAAGCACTTGCTAATGATGATCAAGGATGTCTGCCTTCTGGAGGAATCACAACTCAATATAAAGAAAAAACAAAATCCTTAAAAGAAGACTGTTAGTTAGCATGTTGATAAAAAGAAAAACATGAAATTGTTAAGAATGTCACCTGGCTTGGATTCACAATCAATGCTCATGGAATCAGCATTCAAGTGATAAAAAAGACATGCTGCATTGGATAACTCTGCTGTAAAAGGTCACTTTTGTCAAGAACTTTTGCACATTTGTTTCCCTCGTTGTCCTCAAAGCACTTGCTTTCTACTGGAACCCCTGGTATCTGCTCCTCACTTTCCCCTTCCCCCTCCACCAGGAATCCTTGATAATTTATAATTAATATTTTTGTCATATCTTATACCATTGATGTCCCATTTCACCCTCTTCTCCACTGTCCATCTCCCAGGGAGGAGGTTATACGTAGATCTTTGCAATCTGTTCTCCCTTTCTACCCCACCTTCCTTCCAACCTCCTATTATCGCTCTTCCCCCACTGGTCCTGATGGTCCTGGATTTCCTGTGTTGCCAGTTCCTATTGGGTACATCCTCCGGTCCACTGAAATTTGTAAGGTAGAATAAGGATCATTATAATTGGTTGGGGCTGGGTGGGGTGGGAGAACATTTAAGAACTAGAGGAACATTGTATGTTTCATTGTTGCTATGGTGCACCCTGATTGCCTCGTCCCCTTCCCGATCCTTCTGTGATGGAATATCCAGTTAGCACCAATGATGCTGGAGACCCATGCTGAACTCCCCCTCATTTACAATGATATGATTTTTTTGTTCTTTGAGGCCTGACAGCTGATTCCCTCAACATCTTGTGATCACCCAGGTTGCTCTGCTTCTTCCATGTGTGCTTTGTTTCTTTTAAATTTTTTTAAATTATCTTACTTTTACTTTATTTGGGGGGGGGGCATCACTGCTCTCCAGTGGTGGGAGTAGGAGGCCCAGCCCCACTGCTGGAATTGAACTTCCAACCCAGTGGGCCACAGTCCCACGCACAACCACTACGCCACCGGAGCTCAGCCCTTTTTAAAAATTTTTTATTTTTTTTGTGGGTGTTTTGTTTCTTCTCAACTAGATGACCGCTTGTTTGTCTTCAAACCTTTAAGATTCCAAACTCTATATCCCTTGATAACTGGCACCATCAGTTTTCTTCACCACTTTTGCTTATGCACCCGCTTTGTCTACAGTGATCATGACAGGACAGGCTTGTGTGTTTCTTCCATGTGGGCTTTGTTGTTTCTCAGCTAGATGGCCACTTGTTTCTCTTCAAGACTTTAAAACCCCCAAGGGTAATAATTTTTTATGACTGGGCACCATCGGCTTTCTTCGCCATATTTGCTAATGCACCCACTTTACCTTAAGCAATCATTTGGACAGGTGAGCATCTCAGACTGCCAGATGATTAAAACAAAGTGTTCTTGTATTGGGGGAGTGCTTGCGTAGGGGCCCACTGTTCATGTATTTCCTTAATATTAACCCTATAAGTATAGATACATAGATCTATTTCCCCTTCATCATATATACATATATTTACATATATATCTGTATTTAGATCTCTTTAAATGGATGTATGTGTGGGTTGGGATAAGAGTTGTTCAATCCCCTAAAAAATGATTTAATAATAATTTTTTAACTGAAGGGGAAATACATATGGATAAAGCCTCTAGTGAATTCCCTCTGACCAGAGATGTGAATGGCTTTCTGGAAAGTAGATTATTGCCAATGCTGTTATGTTAAAAAAAAAAAAAGATTTTGACACTGTTGTTTGATCTATAGTAAAATGTGTTTAGTTTTTAATAATTTTTGTTTTCTTTTCAATTGAGGTTTTTATCTTGTTATTGCTTAGTCCCCCTGACTGCCTTGTTTTTAGATATATTTCTCTGCATATGAAGTCCAGGATAGATAAATCTAGGGAGAGAGTCACTGGATTGGTGATTCATTTGGGATATGGTGGAGGGGGTTGGTGAGAAATAGAAAGTTGAAAATGATGAGTACAAGAATAATGAAGATGTTTTAGACCTGAGAGTTGTGATTATTATATAACTGTTCTTGATGTGATTTAATATTGAATTGTATGAAATGTGAAGCATATGCCAATAAAATTATTTAAAAATAATAGTGAGGTGCTAAAGGGGAAAGTACTTTACTAAGCGCTTTACTACCAAGCCAAGTTCAAAAGGAAACGTATAGCATGAGTCCGCTGAGGTAAGGTTGAAAGAAAAAAAAAAGCAAAGGGGACATAAAAGGAGACTAGAGGAAAGGCTACTAAATACAGAAATTCCTGGGGTGAGGCCCAGGTGGTATGGCAGGTGCCAGACCAAATCCAGGTCTACATATGGTAGCTAACTGAGGAGGGGTGGGAGAGATGACCATGTGTAATGAGTGAATGGGGCACTGACCCACCCAAGGAGAGCATATTGTTTATGTCACCACAGGGAAAGAGGAACCAAACTTAAACCCGGTATTCCAGATGTGACTGCAGCGTGATGATATGGAGCAGGGACACAGTGGAGGGGTATGAGGGCCCAACCCCAATCCAACTACATGGACAGCCGCCCCTCCACCCAGGGAAATTTGCTTTGGAGGACAACACTGAGGCTGTTTCACAGGGAGAGGGACATGTCTGACCAGAGCTCATGAGAGCAAATGAAGGGGGAGGAAGAAAGAATGGAGTGCTTCCTGGTTCACCAAGCCTTGAGGTGACTCAAGCGGGAGATGCTCCTGGAGGCCAACGACCAGATTTTGAACTATTTACAGGTTTTTCTTTTGTTGCTGTTGTTGTTGTTATTATTATTATTATTATTATTTATTTTTTACTTATTTATATGCTTTTTCTGGACTTTTTTTGTTGTCATCCTTTTGTTTTCTTTTGTTGCTTCATTTTGTAATGTCTTGGTTTTTTTGTACATAATATTATCTCTGCATTCTATCTAGATAAGATAGGCTGGATGAACAGTCTGGAGGAGAAAACAATGGGACTGATGGTTCCAGGGGGAAACAGGAGATAAAGATGTGGGGGAAAGGAGGTGGTGTGGACTAACCCAGGGACAAGGGAACAATAAGTGATCCAAAATCAGTGGCAAAGTGGGTGTATGGGGTCTGGTAGGGATTGATCAAGAGTAATATAGCAGAGCGGAATTACTGAAACCCAAATGAAGGATGTCCCCTTGGACTGACAAGAGGAAAGTAAAAGGAAGTAGAGGAAAGAACTGGGAGGTAAAGCATTTACAGAGGTCTAAGCACAGGCATGAACATAGGTAAATTTATTTAGATATGATGAGGAAATAGATCTATGTGCATATACTTAAAGGGTTAGTATTAAGGCAGCAGATGGACATTGGACCTCCACTCAATTACTTCCTCAATGCAAGAGCCCTTTGTCCTATTGGCATTCCTTGATTCTCACCTTCCCGACACAATTAATGAAAACAAAAGTGCAAAAATAAATGAGGTGAAGAAAGCTGATGGTGTCCAGCTATCAAAAGATATAGCATCTGGGGTCTTAAACACTTGAAGACAAACAAGCTGCCATAAAGCTGGGAAGAAATAAAACCCACATGGAAGAAGCACACCAGCCTGTGGAACATCAAAGAACTCAAAATTATATCATTGAAAATGAGGGGGGGGTGCAGATTGGGGACTGACAGTCCATCTGTAGGGGAGGTGACATCCCCTTACAGAAAGGTCGTAGAGAAGAGACAAGCTAGTCAGGGTACAGAGTAGCAACGATGAAATATGCAACTTTCCTATGGCTCTTAAATGCTTCCTTCCTCCCACTATCATGATCTGAATATAAAGCCACTTAGAGCAGAGGATCTACACTGGTACAGGTAAGAATTGGAAAAATGAGTAATTCAGGACAGATGATCCGTTTAGGACCAGTGAGAAAAGTAGTGACATTAGAAGGATGGAGGGTGAGTGGAATTTAAGGGAGAACAAATTATAAGGATCTACATATAACCTTCTCCCTGGGGTATAGACAATAGGGAGTGAGTGAAGGAATACATCGGACAGCGTTTGAAAAGACAAAATTGTAATAGTATATAAATTATCAATGGTTCATGAGAGAGGGGAGAAAGGGAAAGGGGTGGAAAAAGAAAGAGTCAAAACCAGGGCCTTAAGTGGAAAGAAAATGTTTTGAGAATGATAGTGGCATCAAAGGTACAAATGTGCTTTGCATACAATGGATATATGGATGGATCATGCTAAGAGTTGTATGAGCCCGCAAATAAAATGATTAAAAATATAAAAATAAAAATACAAGTAAAAAAAGAAAGAACACTTTAAATTGTTGAAAAATAAGGATGTTATTTTGAGGACTGAGATGAAGAAGTTCCAAGCCATAATATTTTCGTGGCTTCAGATGCATGTGAAAGTTGGATCCTGGACCAATGTAGAATCATTGCATTGGAATTATGGTGCTTGCAAAGAATATCAAAAGTACCATGGACTATGCAAAGAAGACATAAATCTGTCTTGGAAGAAGTATAGGCAGAATGCTCCTTACAGGTATGGTTGAAAAGACATTTTCTTCTATAAGCTGATCAAATCAGAAGAGACAAATCCTAGGAGAAGGGCATCATGCTTTTGGAAGTATCAGGGCAGCAATAAAGATGAAGTTCCTTGACAAGATGGATCAGCATGGCGGCCCCGCCTCTGCATGCATTTAAACACAAGAATGACTATGAGGATAGCGGGAGCCTGGGAAGTGTTTGGTTCTGTTGTACACCAGGTCACTAGGAGTTAGAAGTGACAGGACAGCACCTAACATCCTTCCCCTCACTGCTTAGCTGCTTTAAAGAAGACTCCATCAAAGAGTTGCTCACTCTGGCTTAGCTCACAACACGAGTGCCTGACCCATTTAAGTTTATATAAAGCCTAACAATCACAAGGAGCTTTGTGCTCCCATTCAGCGTTCATAGCCTGGGAAATCCAAAGGCAAAAATGCACTTGATCTTCCAGGATCCCTCTTGAGATGGAATCAACTGGCTGTCAGTGTTTTTGGAGTTTGGATTCTATGGTCAGGTCTAATATATTAGAAATGATATTTTGCTAAATATTTTAAGAATATAATATTTTCTAATTGGACTAATAAAAGTTTCAACAAATGCCAGGTGCCTTTAACTAATATTCATAACACAAAGTTATAGGCCAAAATTAATATAGGGAAGATGACTAATTCTACCAATAATTTTAAGATTCTAAATAGTTTGCCTTTAATAAGCAAATATAAAATTGGATAAATGTACACAAGCATAATGTATAATTGGAAAGACAGAGTTGCCCGTGAGCTGGAATATGGGTGTGGTAATTACATAATCTATTGTCAATGTGATTTTCCTGCATTTGGTATCATTGCATGTGTTATGTGAGTCTGAAGAGGAATTAATAGACTGACATTGGACAGATGGATTAATGCCAGACTTATGGACTTGATATGGACTGGGCTGGAATGTTTTCTTAATGTACAATTACTCTTTTTATAAAGCTCTTTCTGAAATACATGTGAGTCTCCCTGGATCTATTTCTCTAGTCTACCTTCACTAACACCATGGTCAACTGCAAACTTTGTGTATTGCCTACATTAAAATGCAATTTTATGAAATTCTTAAATAGAAAGTCTAGCTTTGGGCTGACATGGCTTCTGGAACTTTGATTTGTCCTGCTGTTTAAAAATGGCAATAAAGAAAGCACACGTGTATCAGGAACACGGTATGGGCAGGGTGATGTCCTCAAGTAGAGATAGAGGAACACTAGAATATAGAGTAAACAATCTGATTTCCTAAATTTGCAACCCAGCACTCACCCATCTCAGTTGCAGAGCCTTTGGCAGTTTACAGAATCTTTCTCTACTTTGGTTCTTAGGAAAATGAGAGCTAATAGCAGTACCTACCTCATGTAGAATGATAAAATGAGAACACACACAGACATTATTTAGAACAATTTCTGGCACAAAATATTCTTTAAGTTATAATTATTGTGGTTGTTACTTGGAGAAGGGAGTGCATGTAAACAATTAACAACACAAGATGTTCTTGGCAGGATGGTAAATCAGAGGCATCCCAATTGGTAGTCTTTTGCTTTGGGAGGGCAGAATTCCCTTGGCAGACAGGTGCTTTAATGTCTGGTTGCAAAATGCTGTCACCAAGATGGTGTAAAAGATTTACTATTAGGGAAAATACAGCATCTGAGGCTTTCAGTGAGAAGAAACAGAAGTGACCCTGTATCTCCTAGATTGCTCTCCTGATAGCATATAAGACATTCTGTAGTGCAGATTGGCAAAAAATTTAATTTGGTACTTAACATTTGCTGAGTAAATGGCTGTTAGGAGGTAGGGATAACAGGATAAGATCATTAGCCCTCTGCCCATAAAATATTTTTTATGACAGCACAGAGAGTTAGAAAATAAACAAGCAAAAAAAAACCTAACAGAGAAGAATATATATAGGACTATTATGAAGTGCCCTGGGTAATCCAGGTCAAATAGAATTTTTTTTCGTTATTTTTTGAAGTGAACTTGTTTGTCACAAGACTCCAAGTCCATTTCAGTTTCATATTCCTCATTTTTTTTTCACATTCCTCATTTTTAAAGGGCCTCACAGACCACTGTTTAAGTTTGAGGAATAAGGAATATGGAGGAAGTCAAATAGAAATCTTGACTTACAATTCTATTATTTTTTTGGCAAGATGTGGCAGTTAAACGCAGGCAGAATTGAATATTTTAAAATATGCTGTCTTAGGCTACACAATTACTCTCTGAGGTGACTTCCCTTTAATTCTATCCTTATGTTCTTTTTAACTCCACATGATATAAGGATTAAATGGAAGGCTGCTAACAGAAAAGTTGGCTGTGAGAACCCACCCAGTGACTCAGCAGGAAAGTGATCTGCTTCATGTAAAGATTACCACAGAGAAACCCTCATAAGGAAGTTCTACTCTCCCACATGGTGTTTCTATGAGTTGAAATACCTTACATGCTTTCTCTATTCCCCCTTCCAAGGCACGTTGTAATAAAAAGCAATTGTTTAAATGTCCAGTCTCGTCCTTCTTTAGGGTCAGTTCTTTGTCTGGAAGCTCTGTTGAAGCCTGTTCCCTTTGGATGGCTCAGCTTGTATTTGAAATATCATTAGCATTGCTTCCAGTATCACAGCAACACACCAATCACTATGGTAGACAAACTGACAGATGAATTGTGATTATATATATACATATACATATACATATACATATACATATATACACACACATATATATACTCACACACACACGCACACACATATATCTGACTCAATTGATCCTAATGACACACCCACATCTATTTGTGTACGAACATACCTATGTAGACATGTGGGCACAAACATGTGTGTGTGTACACACATACATGCCAGTTTTTTTTCTAAATATTCAGGAGGGATCAGTCCCTTGAAAGATTTGATGGTACATTGGAGAGGCAGTGAAAAAGGGGATATACCTCAAATAGATGGATGGGCACTGTAGTTGCAACACTGGACCTAAACAGAAGAATACTTATGAGGACGATACAGGAGAATCAGGAACTTTTTTGTTCCATTCCATAGAGCGCTGATAGGACAGGTTGGACCAAACACAATGACTTATAATATAATATAAATACATATATTTATATGTATACATATACATAGATACATCGAGTTTAAATATATATATAATATGTAAGCAAGTAAACTGATACCATATATATCTATGTGTGTGCGTATATGTGTGCACATAATTTACAAGCTTTTGTACTTATAAATTTATCACCCATGCTGGTACCAAATTAATCAGTATTCAGTGTCCTTTCACGTGAGTTAAAATATTTTCACTTACTTTTCTTATTTATGGAAGAGAAAGACAAATGTCTGAGGAGCGACTATATTTTTGTGAAAGAACTTTGATAGCTTAAGTGGTCATGCATTGGGATATTAACTGCAAGTTCGGCTGTTCAAACCCATCAGCTGCTCCACAGGAGAAAGACTGTCTGTCCAGCTCTGTAAGCAGCTAGATCACCGGAGTTGCCTTCCACTCAATGGCAGTGAGCTTTTTCGAGTTATAGTTTTGAAAAATTTCATCTTATAATTAAATCACAATTACTTCTATGTCCCACATTTTATTTTAGTGTATGACAGTTATTTAGTTATATGGCAAGGTATTTTATAATTATATTTTCTCTCTCTTTTTGTTTCTTATATGTTTCATTCATCTCCACTCTTTTATCTTCCCCATTTAGAGTACCTAAGAGAATCTATAACCACGTGTTCCCATAACAGAAACTCTCTTCTTTTTCTTAAAACCATCTCTACCTATAATTTTTGACATTTTCTGTAAATCATAGCTAATGCATAAGGTTTTCCTGAGATGTTTAATTTAAATAATTTTATCTCCTTGAACTGAGACACTGTCAGTCCTCATGTGTATAATTTTCATAATTTACTAACATGCTTATTTGTATATTCATTTCCAACTTGAAAAATTTATATTTTTGCATAATGGAGATTTCTATCATCTAGCAACAACTTTTTATGTACCCTCCTATCCATAAATCATATCTGTGCATAAGCATATTTAGATATTTTATTAAATATAATAATCACTCTATAATATATACATAATATATGTGTGAATACATGCACATCATTGTTGTGAGGTGTTGTGAGTTGCTTCCAACTCATAGTGACAAATACATATCAAAAGTACTGTTAAAAAATCATATGCACTGTAAGTAAACACATAGATCAAAATGTGAAGCATTTTATCTTAATATATCTGCATCTATGTCTACATGCTTCTGAGGGTGGTGTTAACATTCCTCTAAGTCTTCCAGGAACATATCTGTAATGTTCAATTTATACCATGTCAAAACAATAATCTTAGACATCTTGGGCTCAAATCACGTTCTTTTTGAATAGTTTTTTTTTTTTAATTTGGAAAAGAAAACGAAATCAGGAGGAGCAAAATCAAGGGTGTAAGGTGGATGGGGTAAAGTTTCCCAGTGGAATTGCCCCGGGAGATCCTCTTGATCTCTGAAGACTGATCCTTGTCTGAGCATGCATTAATGTCTATGGACCTATTGTGTCATGAATGTACTAAACATGGACCTACTGAAGACAATTTTTACAAAGTTTAATAATTTCACTTAACTGTTCAGTCAAAAGCATTTCTAAACTTCTGGCAAAGTGTATAAATAAAAGTACTCCACAGAACAATCTGCTGAGTTTACAATATTAGCTCACCCATTTGTGCCTACTTATTTTTATCTCAATGTGATTAGTGTCATTGGTGACAGTTTTTCTAAATCTGAAAAAATTCAGATCAAACATGGAACCTAAGTGGCAAGAGAAAAATTTTTGAATGCAGCATAGTCTAACAAAGATGTAGAAGAAACTGATCTGAGGCCTGGAGCAAGCTGACTCCTCCTATTGGCTCCGAGGTTGATGTGTTGAGTGACTTTAGGTCAGACCATTACTTCATCACTGTCTTGTTCATATACACACCTCACTACTATGCTCCAGAGACTGCACTCACTGACAAGCTCATGTGGAGACAAACAGATTCCTCCCCTCAAGTAGTTCACCACATGGCTAAGACAGCAGAGTCATAGCACATTAATAATGTATTGCACTATCCATAATCAGATAAAAGAAAACAGCTACTGGCATGGAATGTCTTCAGAGAGAATTGCTGAAGAAAATTATACCATATTTGAAGTTTGTAGAATATATAAAAAGGAAAAGGAAGTCCGGAAAATATAGCAGTTCATAGGAATCCCCTCAATATACTATATACAAAAGAAAATATATACCAAACTGGGGGTATACATATATATATACTTGGCTTTAAGTTTTTGAAAACAATGGGAAAGTATGGATCAATGACATTATGAAGCATCAATATAACACATCATCAATCAGAGTGAAATGTATGCTTTGAATACCAAGCAGTTCATTCTCTCAGGAGTGTCTTAAGAATGGAACAGAAAATTACCCACGGGTTTTGTGACTGGGCCCAGGCTAAAATTAGGTCGAAAAGATTAGAAGAAAGTCTATTGAAAATCTGCTCAAAGAACCTAGACAGTACATGCTAGGGAGTGAGTAAAGGCCAGAGCTGCTGGGAATAAGTTGGGGGGGGACATTCAGAAACCAGTAAATGGAGTTGGAGAGATGGTTAGGAGATAGTGTGTTTAACTGCACCATGGTAAGTGGAGAAAAGTCAATAATAATTCCCAGCATAACAAGGTGTGAGAGTTATATAATCTGTTGTCAATTTGCGAGGATTAAGAGGGAAGGGGTGGAGTTTAGCCTGTCAATCAGGTCACATTTTGATGATCTCATTTGGAGACATTACAGAAACAAACAGCTCATCAGAGGCAGGAAACATGCTTACTCCCTGTGAGACATTTCTGTTTACCACAAACATTGAGCTATGTTAGAGCTATGGAGCCAAAGGAGCACGTGGAGACCCTGCCAGCACTGAGATGCTTGTGTCACCACTGGATCCACAAGACCTTATAGACTGATATCAGATACATGGGTGAATATTGGTTGGACTTATGGACTTGATGTGGACTGGGATGTGATGTTTGCTCAATATTCAATTTCTCTTATATATATAACACCAGATCCTGGGCCAGTTTCTTAATCTATGAATCAGTTTATTCATTTTTTAAAATGAAGATAACATTAACCAGCTCTCAAAGAATAAAACAAACCAAAACAAATATTCACTGCTATGGAGTTAGTTCCTACTTGAAAATTACTGTGCAAATTCAAGTAGATAAATCTTCTGTAGCACTTCGCAAGTTAAAGGCAGTTGTCTAAGTATTATGCATATTAACTCACTTATTTTGCAGTATTACCTGATGAAATAGATACCTCTGTCATTTCTATTATACACAATAAGGAAGCAGAGACATACAGGTTTATTAACTTGCCAAATGACACAGAACTGAGAAATGGTGGAGTTCAGACTTGAACCGATGCAGTCTGCCTGTAAGTTGTCATCTACTCGATGACAGTGATAAAACTATGGCTATCAATGGTATGCCTTAATGAGTAATTTATAATGCCTCTCATGAAACTTTAGGCAATTTAGTTACTCTGGGTAGGCATATCATAGACGATAGATAATTGCTATAATTTCACTCATTTGTTCAGCTAAAATGGAACACATATGCTCATGATATGCATATATTATACTGAGGCTTAAGATTTGAACTCTAGCAAGAGACACATAGCAATGTACATCATGGATTAGAGTACAGTGAAAAGGTTTTAAAGTGAAAAATAATTTACATAGTTCCAGTCCAAGGCACTTGGGCAGCATTCAGATGATGAACCTCACACAGACAAATGGATTTGACTCTCAGAAAGACATGACAAGATCATGGGAGGTGTGTTGGCAGGGAGTTGCAGACTTGTTGCTATTAATTGCTGTAGGACTTAGAACCACCTATGCACAACGGAGCCCGGGCTTGCACCATTCTCACGGTTGTCTTTCTGCTTGAACCCACGGCTACAGACACTGCGACAATTCATCTCCTTGAGAGTCTTCCTCTTTTGCCCTGCCTGCCCACTTTATCAAACACGATGTCCTTCTACAGTGACTGGTCCCTCCTGATGATAAGTCCAAAGTATGTAAAGTGACGTCTTGCCACTCTGGCCACACATTTTCCAATACATTTAGGTTTTCCCTTTTAGCACATGCTGATACTTTCAATAATCTGTGCCGACACAAATTCAAAGACATCAATTCTTTGACTCTTCTTCACTTGGACATTCAATAAGGAAGACTGAAGAAGAAAGCATGCATCTGAAGTGTGGCGGGTGACTTAGAAAAACCAGAAAACAGAAACCCGGAAAATATCAAGGTGATGATTAGACAAGGACATAAAAATCTCAATTGGCTTCTAGGAATACCAGATTCCTTATGTGTAAAAAAACAATGGATCTTACTGTGAAGATCTGCTAAGAAGTTTCTACTTCTAATGTTTGCAGTTTGTCCTGTGGACAAGTATAAACAATATGGGAAACTGCTGAAAGTAGATGCTCACCCTATGGAAGGCTTACGAAAAAAGCCAAGCTCTATTACTGTTTTTGTTTTTGTTTTTGCCATGGTAAATAATTATGGAGCAGTTTCTTTTTCACTGGAGACCATTCAGATTCTTTCAATTGCTGCCATTTATTCTACAGGATGTCCCTTTCAGGAATGCTCTAGCTGTTACTATGTAACTAAGTTTTGCATGGGAGGTTTCAGGAAGAAAGCAAAATGGCTTCATGAATACTCAAGAGGAATATTAATGTGGTGGAGTAGATAATAGGAAGAGTTATAGTCAGCTTCCTTTCTGTGTGTCTCTTAATAGTATGGTTTGTTTTGTCCTTGCCTAATTTTGTCTTTCTCTACTTCATTTGGTAAAACATATAAAGTTTTGTTGAACTTTTGTTAACGAACAATAATGTGGTGATGCAATATACAAACATATGAAAGAATGAGGGATAAGGAACGTTATGAGGCTATCAAGGATGTAACAAAGGAACACTGAGAAAGGCTTAGAGCAAGAAAGGAGAAGTATGGCATCTTTACCACCAGTCCAACCCCACTTGTAAGGCCCACAGAGGGGTTTAAGGTGGTCATTGATGAGGCAGACAATGAAAAGACATTTATTGTGTGTCTGCTGAAGCTTCCACTAATTAGAAAAATGACAACTCAAAGCTGTATGCAAGGTAAGCCAATCAGAGAGATGACCATTAGACCCAAAATTGAATTGACTGAGCACATGGTTGCTTTGAGGCTGTGTGTGTGTGTACCCATGCTATCTTCTGGTCTCATCTAAAATTCATTATTTGCACTAAAAACACTGCGAAGAGACTGAGTGCAGAAGCAAGCGCATTTAAGTTCTGGTCAATTTGGGGAGAAGGACCAAGACACCAGTGGTAGTTGGAAAAATGAATGGGCTTCATGGACTGATATTGCTGAGAAATTCATCTATTTATAGGGTCTATAAATTAATAAATTTAACATTATGAGAATTATGAACTCTGGCAGCTTAGTGGTCATATGTAGGCGGTGATCCAAAAGTCTGAAGTTCAAATCCACTAGGCACTCATCACGGGGAAGATGGGTCTTTCAACCCTTGTAAGCAGATACAGGCTCCAAAACCCACAGGGTTACATAGAATCTCTATGAGTCAGATGGATTCTTGCTATTAAATATCGCGATGGCGTGCATGCCCTAAAGAGATGCTGCTCTGTGTTTCAGAAGTCTGAGACAGGCTGAGAAGAATACTGACAGTAGCAGCTTCCTAAGAAATTAACTCTTGGTCACTTTATACCCCAAATGCACAGTCATAATTTAAGTGCATTTAACTATATTTAAAGTATAAAAGATGGCAAAGCAGAAATTTTTAAAACATTTTAATATTTGAAATTGCTCATCTGTCGAGTCCATCTTAGCAAGATGTGAACATGCTAGATTATTAAGGACTTAGAAATTGTATTTTCAAATAAATGATGAAAATCTATCTGCTTAAAATATATCAGGGAAGGCATTCTGTTCAAACTGTTACCAAAATGAGAGTTTTCAATGTCTTCTGTCCTTAATTTATGTACCCCAGCAGCATTCTTAACCCCATGGGTTTCCCTTTTCACAGCTCCTATGTTCCCATGAATTTTTATCTAAACATCACTTCAAAGATCGAGCTTATGAAAGGTAAAGTACTTCTCTTACACCCCAACAAAGAGGGAAAATTAAACCATAGACGAATGCTGCACATTCAGACAAACAAGTCGATTATAAGAAATACATTCAGAGAGTTAGCGAGGGAAGCAAAGCTGTTCATTGATGTTGCTGCCTGGTTAGCTGATCCAAATGCTGATCCAAACATCAGCAGTTCAAAATCACTAGACACTCTGGGAAGAGAGGCTTTCTACTCAGAAATTGACAGAATCCTACCCTAGGCTCTAGGGCAGCGATTCTCAACCAGAGGGTCACAACTCTTTTGGGGATCCAAAAACTCTTTCACAGGCGTCACCCTAGCACAATTGCAGTGCTGAAGTAGCAATGAAAATAACTTTATGGTTGGCGGTCTCCTCAACATGAGGAACTAACTCTCTTAAAGGGTTGTGGCATTGGGAAAGTTGAGAACCACTGCTCTAGGGTCACTCTGATTTGGAAATGAATCTATGGCAGTGCATTTTTTTCTTTAATATTTCTTCTACTTCTGCAACTATGGCTTCAAACTTGTTCACTAGTTTTTTTTTTTTCAAAAGGTTGATGGTTGCTACATGGGATCCCTGGTGAAGTGACTATACAAGGTCTACAATGTAAAACTATGTGCTCCTCAGGAAAAAAAGAAGGAATTCTATTCTTTTAAGAGGCATATGAGAGGAGTACCACTGCAAAAACTTGAAAAAAAAAAAACTCTGTTGGGCAGAGTTTTCTTAGTACTTATTTTTCCCACTAGGTCAGCACAGAGCAACTCACCCTGAGTTAGTGCACCCAGTGCCATCACCTGGGAAAATTCTTTCTGATCGCAGTGGATTTACTCTTAAAAGCAGTTTCACTCAAACTTAATTTTTAGTGATGGCTGATTTAATAGAAGAGTATGAGGCTGTTAAAATTGTTTTCCTGCTCAGAAAAAATGACTCAGAAACTGTTGTGGAGTTAAACAAAGATTACAAGAACAGCTCTATGGAAAAACTCAAGTATACAAGTGGTTTTCTGTTTCAAAGGAGGTGAAATGTCAACTGATGACACACCTCATTTGCATCTCCATCAACTTCCCTAACTGATGAGTTGGTTCCATCAGGTCAGACTATTCATTGAGTTTTCTATTTAGAGGTTCTGAAAAGATTGCAAAACAGGGTATGACAAAACAGACCTGATTTGTGCAGACGAGGGGGATGGTTTTATGACTCCAACAATCCTAACATCCTTACAGCCATTACAGTGCATCAGTTTGGGCCAAAAAAAGAACAAACAAAACAGCATGCCTCTCCTGCCCCCCACACACCTGGTTCACATGACCTTATGAAATGTGACTTCTTTCATCCCCCCAAATAAAGAGGGGCATGAAAGGACACCGATTTGATGACATAGAAGAGATGTAGGAAAAAATGAGGGAGATGGTGTCAGCCATCCAAACAGATGAGTTTGAAAAATGTTTCCAAAAGTGGAGTAAGTTTTGACAAAGGCATTAATTGTAATGGAGAGTACTTTGAAAGTGATGCTTGTTTTGGAAAAAAAAAATTAAATACATATCTTTGAAAAAATATCCTGGCTTTTTTTCGGGGGCGGGTACCCCTCATAATCTCAGAAACCCAGAGGTCAGTTCTCCCCTGCCCTATAGGATCACTACAAGACTGTGAGTCTGAATGAACTCTATAGCAGTGAGTGGAATGGTTCTTCATAGTGTCTGTGTCCTTTGTCTACTGTGTGTGAAGGGAAGGGCAAAATGCCTACTAAATATAGCCTATTAGTTACTAAGTGAAATATTTGTTTATAGAAAAATCTCATAATATATTTGTAAAATGTAGCACAAACTTACCAAATTATGTCTACCATAATTAAGCATCAACACAAAGATGACAGATTCTTATACATATCCAGAACAATATTGTTTGTTAGTGTTTCATAGATTGAGCCTAAAAGAACATAAAACAACAGTAGGTACTTAATAGCTATCTTTAAAATAAATGTGTCACTAAGTGGATCTAAAATACAATGGCTTCATGATCTATCTAACATAGATAGATTTTGGTATTACAAAATTTTATCTTAAAATAAGAACACTCGTAATTGTTGAAAAGATGCAGCTTGCTTAATAATGCAAATGTGCACTCTGAAAAGATCTGCCACACAAATGCTCACTGTACTGGACAGACTTTTATTTCTTCAGTTCTAGGCCATCACAGAATATAGTGTAAGAAGAACACCATAAAGCACCATCTGCTACATTTCAAGCAGGGTAGTGATGACAATCTAGTGTGAAGTGAATGAGTCTAATTGCAAATGAATAGCAATTAGACTAAGGTTTTTTTACTTTGGAAAACTGTGACATGACTACTGATATCTTTTCTGATTTCTTGAAAGAAAAATACAGGGTTGTGAACAGGTCATTCTAGCTTGACCCCTCGAGGAGTGAAAACTGGATATATGGCAGATAAATATTGGGACACCATGAAACTAATGATATAAATTTTTTTAAAAGTATCCTTATTTCAGTTTTAGACTTCACAAGCACTGTAGGGTCAACACTGCCTTTTCCTTCAAGCATATGCTGAGATCTTGGTGAATGTGGCCAAGCTGTCTCTTGTGTCCCCATCACGCTTGCCAATTTCTGTCATTTCCTTCATCAGATGATAGTGTTTGTGTGATAAAGGTCCCTGGATATATTTCAGAACACGGTCAGCAGTTTAGCAGTGTACCAGCAATCAGCTATCTCCAAACATTCCATGTTTATTCTTCACATGACTCAGTTTGTCAGCAGACACAACCCAGATTCCACCCTACCCTTCCTTCTCTAGAAAGGAATGTTCGGAAGCTCATGATCACCTTGGAGCCAAAGGCATGCAGATTGTCCTTTGCAAAAGGCAGGGGTGGCGGTGGGGGGGGTGGAATTTCCAGGGCTTAGCCGATTTCTGTCCTTTGACATATAACACACAAAACATAAAGGTAATTGATTGCCAAATGATATTCTTTTTGTATTCTTAATGTACTTATGTGGCTTCAGACTCTTTCCAGTTTCTGATGGATAGTCCATTGTGACTGAGAGAATCACTTTGGATCAGACATTACTTAGGGTTCCCGTAATCTAATATGGAAATACAGCCAGTATACCCCACCCATTGTCCCTCCCACTCCCTTACACCATTGCTCCCCACTCAGAGTTAGTTTTAGGGTTGCAGTAAAGTGGTGACACAATTTGTAATTTTCTCCCCCAAAGCAACACATGATCCTTTAAAAAATCACATATTTGCAACTTCTACAAATATTTTTGCTTTATATCATTTCATGGAATCTTTCTCTTTCATATCAAAATTGAGGGATTTTTTTCCCCCTAACAATGATTCTTCTGAATTCAGGAGCTTATCTTTATTTTTCCCAGGTGAAAATTGTTTTATTACCCTCAGGTATTTGCTTTCTGTCTTAAACTTTCAGAACAATTAATTACAAAGTTGTCATTGTCCTTTACAAAAGGATCTAATTCCAAATAATTAGTGTTTGTGTTGTACATCACTTTGGTTCTTGCCCTTTTCCTCTTGTTAAGATTACAAGAGTCTCACATATTACCCCACAAATCCCACTTTTATTATTTAGTCAGGCATACCTGTGGAAGAGTTCAAAAAGTAATATAAAGCTGTTTATAGAAAAGTAACCCAGCCCTTCAAAGAAAAGGAACAAGATCGCATATTTCTTTCCAACTGATCCAAATCTTAATCTGAATTCAGGATTTCTCACATGGAGTGAAGAAGCTAACACTTAGAAAAACAAAACCAAACCTTCATATTGTGATTTCAGTGAAGGATAACAAAGTAAACTGCCAGCTTAACATTCAACAGTTCATATATAAAACTGCATGCCAAAACCATTTACTTTCTGCATAAGTTAGAATTCTATTATGCTTTGTAGTTGTGCCGAGTTTTCCATAGCTACGCTATGAAACATCATACAGCAAATAGTTTCTCTGTCACAGATTCCTCCTTCTCCAAATTAATAAAACACGTCATGGTAAGCACATTTATCAACACTCTAGGGATTCACAAGTCCTTTGTATGGGGATATTTTTGTTATTTTCCTTTTTTGTATGGATAAAGATAATAAAGCCACTGGGTTTATTAGATTGATTTTTAAAATATTTGTCAGTCCTGACAAGAAGCCAAACATTAAAATGTTTTCTGAGAACTATGAATGAAGGTAACTTTAGGAACAGCCTCATTAAAAAAAAAGAAAAAGAAAAAAAGGTATTCCAAATTAAAGACAAAATCTAATTGGCAATGTTTTAAGAGCATTCTTTTCAAGATAAGTTATATTTGAAAGAGCCTATCAATAGATAAACAAATTTAAATAAAGTAAGTGAAGCAAGCCATCTAAATTAGGACATGTGAGACTAGTTTAGAGAATCTGCAGGAAGACAATTTGTGACTAAAATTGCAATTTGAGAAATTAAAGTAAGAGACAGTTATGTTTTCTGATATGTTCTGAATACAAGTTATAAAAATGTGCAAAATGTAGTGCCACAGTTGGACTTCAGAAACTTCTGAAAATACCAAAGTTTTAAGTGTCAGCCATCACTTTTGTTCACAGTTCTACTTAAAAGTTGACAAGTCTATTAGACTGAATTGTTACACTAGGTAGTATTTCTCTCCTTAAAGAGACCAAACTAATAATAATAATCAAATTTTCTATAGCAATGTCGATTCTAAAATGACACACCCCTTGACAAAAAAGAATTTGTCTCACCAACCTCTAGAGGAGCTTGTTTGCCCCGATGCAGGATCTCAGGACCGGCTGCAAGGAAACTGTGGCGGGAGGGGAGGAGGAGAGTAAACACATGATTTCCACAGTACAGCAGCTGAGAACTCAGACATGAGGCACAAGGTCTCTTCATCTATCTTCAAAGTTAGCCTGTCGCCCAAAAGCCATTGACATCCTGAGAGTTCCAGCACTTCAGACGCATGCCTGATGCAAGATAAATATAGATCTCTCACACCCGAGTCAGATGAAATGAAAGTTAACTTGAAAAATCACACTCATTTTGTGCTTCAATAGAGAAAAAGAAAATCTCTTAATCCTTTTCCTTCTAAAAACCTGTTATGCCCCTTAACACATAGCTGCAGTGCTTATAAAACTTTTAAAGAATCAAACATTGACAACTTTGTCTTTGTAACTTAATCACGAATGCACTTCTGCCTGTAGCTAATATTCTGTATGGTTATGCAGATTAGAATCACATATCCAGTCCTCTATTTTTATATAATTATTTTATTAGGAGCTCTTAAAGTCATCATAACATTCCATAGTTCAATCACATCAAACAGTATTGTACAATTGCTACCACGATCAGTCTCAAAATATTTTTTGATATCAGCCCCTTTATCACCTCCCACTGTACTCTCCCAAACCCTTCTTTAATTTTTTCTTTCATATCTTCTACAAGCCAATATATCTGTTCACAAATAATTCTTCAACTCAACCCCATCTTGTAGATTTATAAAATCATCAATGCTATCAGCTCCCCTACCCACTCCCTTGTTAGTGTAGTAGACTAACAAATTCATAAACATGCACATGTGTATAAGATACTTACATAAAATTAAGAAAACATCCAACTCAGTCCAGATCAAGTCCATAAGTCCAAAATTAGCCTATACATATGATACCAACCTATAAAGTCTTCTTCAGACTCACGAAGTACATGCCATGACCCTGAATGCAGGAAGATCACAGTGCAGCGGATGGGAAGTCTTGTGGATCCAGTGGCATTGTAAGCATCTCAGCACTGGTAGGGGCTTCCATGCAGCTTCTCCAGCTCAGGGAACTAGTGTATTTCCAGGTGTCTTGTCAGTTGCTGTGTCTCCTGGGATGGGAGCAGAGGGCGAGTGTGTTTCCAGCCTCCAAAGAGGAATGCAGGAGTTTCCCTGAATCCTCAGGAGAGGGCCTTACCCACACAGAAGCCTCATTAGCTATGACCCAATTGACAGATTAGACTCTACCCTTTCCCTCTTAATCCTCACCAGTCCCTCATTAAGGCCACCCCCACCCACCTCACCCCCTGGTGCTCCCTTCTCCTATATTGTCAGGAAACTATTGCTCCTGTTACTATTTATGACGGGTTATCTATCTTCACTTTCATGTACTGAATAGTATTAAATATATAAATGAACATGAGAAGATGTAATATATTTAATGATGTAAAGCACATACACAAAACCCCACTAAAGGGAAGATAATTATGTATTCCATCAGTGCTATACTGCAATCTGAATTTGCCATCCCTTCCATATGACCCTACTGAAAAGGACCATACATTTTTCTTACAGGTGGTTTTGGGTCTGCACCACTTCCATCCCCCTTCACAGTGATTTGGTTGCTTGTTTTTGAACTTGTGATATCCCCTCTTGTTGACAGTTCATGGTCACACAGGCAGGTGTGCTTCTTCCATGTGGTCTTTGTTGTTAGCTTCCTGACTGCCTGCATGTTTAACTACAAGTCTTAAGACATCATATTTTTTATTTCAAATTTTGATAAATTATTGTATTGGGGGATCTTATAGCTTTTATAACAATCCATATATTAATTGTGTCAAGCACATCTATACAAATGTTGCCAATATCATTTCAAAACATTTTCTTTCCATTGGATACCTTATTATCGGTTCCTCTTTTTTCCCCTCCCTCCCCAACTCTTCCACCCTCATAAACTTTTGATAATTCGTAACTTATTTTACTTTCAAACTTTATACTCTCTGCTGTTTCTCTTCACCTACATTTTTGGTGTCCATCCCCTCTGCAGAGTGGGGGTGATTAAGTGTCAATCATCAGGATCAGTTCCCTCTTCCCCCCTTCCGCTCCCTACCTTCTCTTCACCCTCCTGGTATCACGACTTCCATTCCTGTTCCTAGATTCTGTATGTCTTGAGCTCTTATCTCTTATCTATACCTGTATACATGCTCTGGTCTAGTCCACAGTGAAAGGCAGAACTTGGATCAGGATAGTGGGGGGTTAGGAAGCCTCGAGGAACCAGAGAAATGGTTATTGTGCCACATTAAAGCTATACCTCATATGGTTGACTAATCCCTTCCTTATGACCTTTCTGAGGGCATGTCCCATTGTCTAAAGATGGGTTTTTGGCCTCTGTACTCACCTTCTTATTCTCAACAATATGGTTTTCTTACATATCATATATATCTTTCACTATGTATTTTATTAACCAGGTACCCCCATTGCTATTCCTGCAATCAAGGAATGCAATGATCTTGTGTTCCCCTCCCAATTAAACCTTTAGACATTCAGTGTGGCCCCCTTGTGAGTAGTTCAGATGAGGTTCTAAGTGCTTCTCCCGCCCCAAGTCAGACGTTTATAATCGGGAATCTTCAGAGATTTATGGCTTTTTCCCATCACTGATCTATTGTACACACCTCTGGATTTGCCACCTTACAGGAAGGTCAGACTGGCCACTCTCCCTGAGCTCTATCTTCAGGGCTGTCCTCAATGGAGAGGGCATCAACTATCAAGCTGAGGTCAACCCTGAAGTCAAACAGAACAAGACCAGACATGCTCTCCAATTTTCATCACTGTGCAGTTTAAAATCTCTCTCTCTCTCACACACACACACACACACACACACACACACAAAGCAATGGAAAGAGTCCAAATCTCCACCAATAGATGAATGGATAAAAATAGCTCTGGTTGATTTTAGAATACTACACATCCTAAAAAGTATTAATGAAAAACCAAACACCTCATCCTGAAGAAAGAGTTGGAGGATATTTTGGTGAGTAGCATTAGCCAAGCACAAAAAGTCAAGGAAAGCATCAGTCTGCTGAATAACTTCAAAGATCAGAACAGGTATAAGGGAAAAGGCAAGCAGCACACGACGTCCAGGCTAAGGACTAGATATTCTGGCATGAGCCAGACCAAACCCAATGATCCACATGGCATCAAAAACCAGATACAGACAGCACCTGTTTTGGAGGAATCCTGATGGGAATGGGGCCTCAGGGCACTAACCAACCCAAGGAGAGGGTGTTGTTTGTCTCACCACAAGAATGTAGACCTCATTCTGGCATGACAATCTACAATGTTCCTGCTCAGATTAGCTTGTTCTCAGAGAGGACTGATCCCTTTCTTTATTGTACGAGTACTAACAGTCTATACTGAACATTGAGTTTTCCTTAAAACAACAAGCCAGGTTGTTGTTTTTTCAATCATCATTGCAGGTAAATGTTTGAAATGTAACTATAATACAATTTCTTAGTATTTGTGTTTTCAGAAATGAGTTGTCCTGAGGTTTAAAGTGTGTTCACGTTTGATATAGTTGTATAAAGTAGTTGATTTAGCTAGAGATTTGACTAGCACCACTGCTAAGTTACTACAATAGGTTCAAAGATGACAACAATTGAGAAAATGACACAGGGGTGGGTAGTGTTGTGCTCTTTTGTGCACAAAAGAACAACTATGAGTTTGGAATCAACTCAATGTCACCTAACAACAAAACACCTATAGATAAGTAGGTGAATTAAACTCTACCCTCTGCTTGAGGTGACTCTGTGACTGTAGTTATTGTGGGGAAAACAGAACAGTGATAGCCTCGTCTTTCTCCTACAGAGCAACTGGGGGGGTTGAGTCTCTGACCTTGTTCTTAGCAGCATACTTCATAGCCCACTAGGGCACCAGTATTCCTTGGTTCCAATACTGAAATGTAGTATAAAATGAATTTCCACCCACATTTTATCTGCACGAGAAGAGTCTTACAAGTTTTTTGTTGTTGTTGTTTAAACAAACAAAAAAGCTAGGGAACACACAGTAATAGTCCCAAAGGAGTATTGCTATGATACCAGGAAATCCCCAGAAGCATTATGTTTCTAACATTAGGAAAGGATAGAAAGGTAATAAAGCACGGCGATAGCTGTAATGGAGCTCATCTTCTATTGCCACGCTTCTCCACTTTTTCATGCCAGATGACATCAGCAAAGTTGAACCTGCCAACACCAGGAACATCAGTCCATTTCGGCTCAGTGCTAACAGTGGGTTTGACAGCTGGAGTCCTGCACAGTGGCCACAGGGAAGGGTGCTCAGGGGGCAAGCACTCCATTGGTCAGATCAGGGGACATTTCCAGGAAGGTGTTTGCATAAGAAGGAGCACCTCATACTCTTAGATATCAATGATTGTGCTCCTTATTGTTTCAGGTGTAAAAAAGGGCGTTTTAAATCACTTATAATAGGAACTTGCTAAAATGAAGGCAAGAACTACGCAGTCAACTTATAGTAGACATTCAGTAAGCAAATTTCCCATATTTTTTGGACCATAGGATGCCCCTGACAATAAGACGCACCCAGTTTTTAGAGCAGGAAAACAAGAAAAAATAGTCTGAACCAAATAGTATCAGTATACTAAAATGTTCTGTGGTACCACACTTTTGGACCACAAGATGCATTCTCATTTTGCCCCACTTTTTGGGCCCTGTGTGTGTGTGTGTGTTTTCCAAAAAATACGGTATTTTATGAACCACTGTGGTCAGGTTAGAATGTTGCAGGCATTCTAAGTTTCACTCCTTCAGATAGTGCATCTGCCCTACTAATAACATCAGGAAATCCTGAATATCTGCATAGCCATTCAACTTCATTACCTGCATAAGGGGATATATGATAATCATTAAAATATGATTTTCTGCTGAGTGCCATTTTGTATGGGAGTAGGAAGGAAGTGGCAGATTCAGTGATACTATACAGCTCTAGGGTTAATTATCCAGGAGAGGATTACAATCTCTCTTCCTTCAGGAGATCACAAGATGTTTTTTTTTTTTTTTAAATGGTTGCCTCTGAAATGTTTATAATCTTAAAACTTTAAACGAGGCAAACCCAAAGCCTGGTCTGAGTTTTACTGCACAATGAATGACAGGTCTTTAAGTCGTGAATGTTGGGCCAAGAATCGTGCTACTAATAGCAGTTGTGGCCAGCTGTGGAAGGAACATTCCTCAGAAGACTTTAATTTTCTGATTTTGGTGTGAAAGTGCTTTTCTTTTCTTTCTTTCTTTTTTTTTTTTTTTAACCAAAGAAGCAGTATTAAATTCCTCTGTACCCATGCGAACATTACCAAATATTACAATAGTACTTGTTCTGTTTCCTAACTGAAAACAACTGCCGAGGACTGAGCTCCCACTTAGGGGACGCTGGTGTTGCAGAGTCGAACTGTGTGACCTTTCAGAAGCAACCTGCCATACCGCTGTATAGGTGTTATCTCTGAAACTCCGCGGGCACGTCACGAAAAGTTGGCTTTCCAGTTCCTAGTTGACAGTTTGTGTCATCTAGGGACTCTTCTGTCTTGCTTTCACCAATCGCTTTTCTCAGATGCCTTCTGGCAGCTACTTGTCCCATTGGGGCACTAATGACGAGGTTAACTGTTCACATCCAGCTGCTCTGCAGGAGAATCATGGGAGTTTCTACTCCAGGAAAGACTGAGTCTCAAAAGGCCCTGGCAGTGAGTCTACACAGTCCGGTAGGGTTGCTAAAAGCCAGAATCAACTCAGTGGGGGTGAGTTTGTTTTCTTGTGGCTGTTTGTCTTTCTGATATATTTCTTGCCCCTTCAACCAGCACCAGAAAGTGGGTCTGACTTAGAAACAGCTTTCACTTACTCCTTCAGCAAGCCATATTATACATATCTGTGTTTAGGAGTTTTCAAAATCGTAATAATTGTTTTTCAAACTTTTCCAAAGAAATTCAACTTTTAAATGAAACAAGTGCCCTTTTTATGTGGACTGATGTTTATTTTATGAGTTAATGATCAATTGTTCTCGAACCTCTGACTCTACAGCATAACAAGAACACTTTGTCTTCTGGCAAAAAATAAATAAGAGCTGGCATAAACCTTCTATGCACTTGAGAAGAATGAGTAATATTCCTCCAAATGCACATGTTGGCCTTGTTACTAGCTGGTGTTTAGGGAAACACATCCTTTGGATAGCTATCAGTTTACGTAAAGTGTGCTTTGAAGCAACAGAAGACATTTCAGTGCTAATTCATATCAGCTTTCATCAGATGATTCTTATTGTAAAGATATATATTTTAAGTGTTTGTTTAGCATTTAAGAAAAACATAACAAAATGATACAATATATCCTTAATCTTTAGGAGAGCTGAGTCTAAAACTTAATATTAATCTTCTCTGAGTAAGCTTTATATAACTTGTGGTATATATTGTGTCTACCAACCTTTCCCACTCTGTTTTATGGGAAGCTGTTATTTAATTTTTATCTATCTATGTACATATACCTATTATTAATTGTTTTATTGGGAGCTATCACAGTTACTAAAACAATTCATAATTCAGTTAGATCAAGCATAATTTTACACAAACCATGACCATCAGTTTCAAAACATTTTCTTTCCTCCTGGACTTTTTAATTTCAGCTCCTCATTATCCCCTCCCTCCCTCACTTTATCCCCCCCCCCATGGACCCTTATTATTATAATATCTGTTACATATATTATTGTTATGTCATATCTTACACCACCCAATTTATCCATTCATCTGTAATTCTTTTATTCATTATTTAACTTTGTGCATACTGCATAATGTAATGGGGGCCTGTATAACAATATGAATCTGAGGAAATGATAGACATCCCATATACTTATATATGTCCCACTAATTTAATCAAAATTCCAAAAGTATTTCCCTTTCATTCAAAAGTGTTCCATTGCTGAAAACATGTAGTTTCAAAAATTTATTCAGAATATTCTTGTACAAAAACATTTAAATGCTACAACAAAAACCAAACACACCCACATAAATGGGGGAATATACCATACTCATAGATAGGAAGACATATTATTGTGAAAATGTCATTAATTTACCAAAAATAACCTGCAAATATAATGAAATTCCAATCTAGAGCCCCAAATTCTTTGATATTAGAAAGGTTAATTTGCTTTCTCAAATTAGTACATATGTGGAATGCCTCTTATCTTATATAGCTCTAGGTAAAGTTTCTATTGCCATTCCCTTGCAGAATTAATTTTAAGATAGAAGGCTTGTGATATATATTCTATTCAAAAACAAATATGCAAACAAACAAACCAAGGTTTGATGAGTATTTGCCCCTTAAAAATAATAATGAAGTGCAAATATTTGCACTTAATTTCATATCCTTATTCTTTTCTTCCTTCCAATAGCCTTTGTATTAGTTAAAAGCCTTATTCAAGGTTTGGTAAAAACTTGTATGGTATTTTTTAGTTATAAAACAGTCCATTTTAGAAGGCTTAATGATTATTTAGTCATGTATTCAATCAACAGAAAGATAAGAGTATGCCAGTACTTAAGAACAAAAACAAAATAGCTGGAACGTACACTCTCAAGGTATTTACTGCTTAGTGAAGTTAAAAAAAGTGTCTAAAAGGTGTAAAACACTATAAAATAAGATAAAGTTAGAAAGGAAATTATTAGCTGATATTGACTTTAAAACACAAAGCTTTAGAGTTAAGAATAAATTTTTTTCTTTAAATATGAGTGAGAAATATGAGCATTTCTAGAGAAATGAAAGGAATTAAAAAACTTACAGAAATACTAAGGGGGATAATTGAAATATAGCATCAGCAATAATAGCAGACATCAGCTTATAAATAAATAGAGAGATCAACAAAAGTATTATCCAAGTAAAATGATAAAATTCTACACCCCAAAGACAAGAGACCTACACTTCTATCAAAGCAATCTGTAAATATAACACAGTTCCAATCCAGATCCCAGCATCATTCCATAAAGAGATGGAAAAACGAATTGCTAACTTTTACAAAGTAGAAAGAGACCTGAAATAAGCTATGCATTACTTAAGAACAGACTAGGAGTATTCTTACTTCCTAACTTAAAAACCAACTACCCAGCTACAGTAGTCTAGCACTTTGTACAATTATAGATACATAAACCACTGGGAAAGAATGGAGGATTCAGAAATAAATCCAGGCAATTACAGAAAATTGTTTTTTGACAAAGGGTTGAAATCCATTAAATGAGAGAAAAATCAATCTTTTCAATATATGGTACTGGTAGAATTGAATTTCCACTTGTAGAAGACTGAAACAGCACACTTACTTCACTCCATATACAAAAGTTGATTTAAAACATATTAAGCACCTAAATGTAAAGTTGAGAACTACAAAGAACTCAATGAAAAACATAGGGAGAAACTTAGGGGTTTAATACATACCATAAATGCACTTTTTAATATAATGAAGCGTACACACACATAGACAATAAAATAAGTGACTGGAACTTCCTGAAAATAAGACACTCATGTGCATCAAAAGACTAAAAAGAAGAGCCATAGAATGGGAAACATTTTAGTGATGCTGCATCATACAAAGGAATAAATTCTGAAATTTATAGAAAACATCAACACCAAAACAATAAAATTACAAACAATGCAGTTCTAAATGGGCAGAGGACACATCCAAGAAGACTTCCAGGCAACAAAAATAGGAAGAAATGGTCACACTCACCAGCCACTTAAGAGACGCGAATCAAATCAATAATTAAAGACTACTATTTGCTGGCATGTCTAAAAAATTTAAAAAACCAAAACAAAGTAATAGATGCTAGAAAGGGTAAGGAGAGTTTGAAGCCCTCACACTCTGGACTATAAAACTGTACAGCTATGGAAAGAGGTATGGGACTTAAACAATGGGGGATATAAAGTCCATAGGATCCAGCAATCCCTCTACTTGGTAACTACCCTAGAAATTAAAAACACCAAGAGAGGTTTGTGTTCATTGTATTATGGTGCCCAAGGAGACAACCTCAGTGCTCACTAGTGAGACAATTTAATGTGAAATTAAGGAGTAATATTAGAACCATGAAACGCCTCGCAACTTGGATGGATCTGGAAGAACTTCATGATACTGAGTGAAGTAAGTCAATCACAAAACTAATATTGGATGAGATCATTGTTATTTTAAAAAACCAAGATACATGTTTCCATACTAACATAAATAGACACTGATGGTGGTTACCAGAAGCGGGATGGAAGAGAGAGAAGGGGGCTGGGTGGTGAGTAATAGACTAGGTTGATTGGTGTTAATTTAGGTGAAGAGGAAGATAATATCCAAATAACAAGAGGGGGATGTGCAAAAATTAAATAAGACATGGTGGGTTACAGACAGAGGTTTTATATATTGTTTAAATAGTTGAATGCAAAAATGATCATCTGAGATGTAAACTCCCACCTAACACAAAATAAAAGTTTTTAAAATAGATAATACATACATGAGATTTAACTAAATGAGAAAGCACTCTAACCCATTTTAATAGTGCCTCTTACAGTTCTTATCACAATCCATACCTATATCCATTGTGTCAAACACATTGGTACATATTCTGCCATCATCATTTTCAAAACATTTACTTTCTACTTGAGCCTATGTATCTGTTTCTCTTCCCCCTCCTACCCTCTCTTATGAACACTTGATGATTTATAAATAATAATTTACAAATATTATTTATAGATCATAATTTTTAACAGACAAAGAAATAAAGGGCCAGCACTTACATGGATCCTCCATTGATATAGGAAGAGCATGATAACACAAGTAACTGAAAACAGAAGGTCAAAACAGCTGGCAAAGAGAGGACAGGGAGAGGTAATAAGAGTTGTTGTTGGACAGTTGAACTGGGACCAGATATTACGAGAATTTGGAGGGACTCAACGATCAACAATGAGAAGCCAGCGAAGTGTTTTGATCAGATGCACTGTTCAAACTGAAGTGCATCTATTTAAAAAATGGTGAGAAACAGATTGATGAATGGAATAAAGGATAATAAAAAGCAGAGAAATCCAGGAAAATAATTCCTATTGTTTTTTTGACAGCAACTTAGATGAAAATAAACTCAGGATAAATAAAGAAGCAGAAACATAAAGTTGATAAAATTTTAGAAAGGAAAATCAATAGGTGCTGAATCTATGTGAAGAAAGAGGTAGAAAAAGAATTGATTTGCACTGTAAATGGAGTCCAAGCTAGAGATCATCTTACACGCTCAAGTTTTCACTCGTTCTTTGCATAAACCATGAAAACAAATCCAGCGCAGTCTTTCACACATAGCCAATGCTCAAACGATATTTCTTCAATTAAAGAATAAAGAAATGACATGAGAATAAATGAAATTCAAATGAATAGGTGAAAATAAAAGTATATTGCAACAAAAATATATCTGTGTCATTGGGAGCATTCTAGAAAGTTTTCACTAGGCAGGTTGAGTCACAATACACTCACTGACACTTGAGAGACTGGAAAGTTAAAGATATACTTAATTCTCCAAGAAGACAGACTCAAGGAAACTGAAAAGAAAAACCCAATATCAAAAGAAAAAAATAGCATAATTTACAAAAGTTGTGAAAGCATGTTGCATACATCTGGTTGTGTGTACAGAGCTTGCAATCTAATGGAAACTTGGGTCCCTCTGGACCACAAGCAAACAATATCCACAGGACATAAAGTCCTTCTTCCAGCAAACAAAACAACAGGCCAGCAGCCAATTACAGTAGCAGCAAAGCAGATGTCCCACTGGTTTTTAAATCAGGCACAGAGCCTTGGGTTGGTATAATTATTACTTCCATGCTGTAGCACTTTTGTTTTGTTTTGTTGTTATCAATTTTGTTTTATTGTTATCAAGTAATCAGACAGTTCTTAGACATTTTCTTGGTAAATTTATACACATCAGTGTCTGTGAATTCTAACTCTATCCTATTTTCTTCAAGAGAAACATGGAGAGATTAATTAAGACAATTCTGAAATTGATTTTTTTAAAGTTAAGTAATAAAGCTCTAGAATTGAGTCATGACCGTTAGCTCATATTTCAGATATGATTCCTCTGGTTCTGCATACTTTTCCATAT
>PVJH01001305.1:0-181094 GCA_004026705.1 Nesogale talazaci | reverse complement strand
GAGTGGGCAAGCAGTTCCTACCACAAAACACCCAACCTGTAGGACAGCGTGGATGCATGGAAGGATGCAAGAAAAGAGAGAGCTACAGAGCTGGAAGCAACCAGAGTCAGATGGGCTCCTTTTCTAAAAGTGGACATGGCAGAGAACAGGTTGGGGGAGGGGCCAGCATCCCTCCCCCACAGGGATAAAGAAAAGAAGGGAGGAAGAGGAAGAGTGCTGAGCAATACTTGTGAGATTATGTAGAATTGGCGGGATGTGTTTCTTGTTCTAGTGTTATTAATGATAGGGGCTCCTTATGTGCCCTTAATAGTTCAGTTTTTGTTTGTGGCAACAATAGGGCTTTTATCCAGTTATCCAGCATTTGGACAGTTATGTGTGCTAGCCTTTCTCCTTCCAGACATAGATATTATTCCTGGAAACGAGCCTATCCCTATCCCTACTATTGATTACATGGCAGGAACAGCTAAAGGGTAGTGCAACTAGGTGCCCTATTTGTAAGATTAGGGACCAGTACTGCAGTAGCTTCTGGAACTGCAGGATACCAAATTATCTAGGCAGCTAATCTCAGATATGCAGGCCTCATCAGGCACGACATAAGATTTGCAAGATCAGGTACATTCTTTAGCAGAAGTAGTATTACAAAATAGAAGAGATTTAGATTTACTTGCTGCAGAGCAGGGAGATATTTGTTTGGCTTTACAGGAAAGATGCTGTTTTTATGCCAACAAATCTGGAATCGTAAGGGACAAAATCAAGCGGCTGCAAGAAGACTCGGAGAAGAGAAGAAAGGAGTTGACCACCAATCCACTGTGGACTGGGCTCAATGGACTGTTGCCTTACCTCTTGCCACTTTGGGGCACCCTTGTTAGTTTAATTACCAACTCTTTTCCTTTACTTCTAAATTCAAGCTTTTCCTTCTACTTCTAAATGCTCCTGGAGTCGTATTTTTGAAGTTTTTAATAAATTATTACAGGGTTTGCATTATCTCGAGTTACTTTTTTGTTTTTGTTTTGGGGGTTATGCTAAAAGGAAATATAAACAGTTTCTATTGTGAAGATTAAAAAGGAAACTCTAAAAAATTCACTTCACTGTTGCAAATAGGACTCACTGTGAATCAGAGATTAAAAAATACCACAGCAAACATACTGCCGTCGAATCGATGCACACTCATAAAGACCCTAAAATCACTGTCCCTGTGATTTTCCCAGACTCTAACACTGTGGTTCTCAAACTTCCTAATACCTTCTTGGAAGCAGGAGACACTTGCTCACTCCTTGGGGGTGCTCTTCTGACAAGGCCCTCTTCCTGCAAGACATCCCTGAAGAGAAGCCTTAATGTGGCCTGAAAACTGAACCTAGAGAAACTACCTGGAGACTCCTGCCAAAGCATTGGTTTGGGTTTTCTACAGATGACTCTCCTTTGTTGGAATTCCAATCAACTTAATGTTATGTTCAAATGTGACAAAAGTGGTTCTGGGGAGAAATTTGCTTATGGGGTATCCCCACCCCCCAAAAAAGTTCTGCTGGGCAGAGATATCATAGTATGCACTTTATAACTAGGCTAGCATTGAGCAACTTGCTCTGAGTGAGTGCACCCACTGGTGTCCCCTGAGAAGATTCTCTCTGTGTGCAATGGAGTTTTTCATAAAGTTGTTTCACTTGAACTTTTTTTTTTTGATGGCCAATCTAAGAGAACAGCATGTGGGTATGAAGTTTTATTTCCTGTTCCAGAAAAATGCCACAGAAACTGTTGTGATCTTAAACGCAGCTACAAGAAAAGTGCTATGGGGAACTCAAGCTTATGAGTGGTTTTCTCATTTCAAAAAAGGTGAAATGTCAATTGATGACCAGTCTTATTCTGGACGTCTGTCAACTTCCCAAACGGATGAAAATGCTGACTTGTGGTGCATTAAGAACTTGTTCCATCAGGTCATACTCTTAATCAAGATTTCTATTTAGAGGTTCTTAAAAGATTGCAGTACTCTGTGTGACAAAAAAGGTCTGACTTGTAGCAGACTGATGTTGCCATGATGACAATGCCTCTGCTCACACCGCCATGTCACAGTGCCAGTTTGGAGCAAAACCCAGCATGCTTCTCTTTCCCCACATACCTTATTCACCTGACCTCACTCTGGGTTACTTCTGGGAATGCAAAGGGACATGAAAGATCAGTAATTTGACAATATAGAAGAGATGAAAAAAAAATTAGGGGATATGTTGTTATCTATCCAAACACGAGTTGAAAAAATATCTCTAAGAACGGCATTGTAGATTTGACGAATGTATTCATTGTAATGGAGAATACTTTGAAGGATATACGGTTGTTTGAAATAAAACTTTCAATATGAAACTTTGAAAACATACAATCTGAGGAGGGTCATACCCCCTTGTATGTGCTGTTAGGCACCATGAAGTTTATTCCAACTCCCCGCGACCCAGTTCTTAGACAGCTTCACAATTGTCGCTGTTCTTAAGCCCATGGCTGTAGCCACTGCTTCATCCATCTCCTTGCTGGCCCTCTCCTTTTCTCTCTGCCCCTCTACTTTATCACAAATAATGTATGTGCCAGTCTAGGTTGACTCAAGAAGTCAATTCACAAACATGCCTATGTATGTAAGAGAGAGTGTGATATCCAAGAGTAATTGTACATTAAGAAAACATCCCCGCCCAGTCCATAAATCTGATATTAGCTCAGATGTCTGATATCAATCTATAAATTCCTGTTCAGACTCATGCAACACATGCAATAATATTGAATGCAGGAAGATCATAGACCAGTGGGTGGAAAGTCTGGTAGCTCCACTGGTGATGGAAGCATCTCAGGGCAGTCATGCATCTCCACTTGGCTCCTCCTAGTCCAGTGCTCTGGCTCCATCAGTGTGTCTCCATGGGGCTTGACAACAGCAATAGCTCCCAAGGAGTAAGCTTGTATACTTCCTCCAGAGAGTTATGTTTCTCTTCAGGGCCTCCACATGAGGTCATCAAGCTGTGACCTGATTGACAAGCTAAACTCCACCCCTTCACTCTTAAGTCTCGAATTGATGACAGATAATGTAACTACTGCAATGTCCTTCTCTAGGAATTGGTCTCTCCTGACAACATGTCCAAAGTATGTAATACAGAGTCTTACCATCTTTGCTTTGAAAGAGTACTCTGGATTTACTTCTTTCAATGCATATCACTTTGTCCTTTGAGCAGTTCATTGGACTTTCAATATTCTTTTCCAGCATAACAATTCAAATACATAGCTTCTTCTTTGGCCTTTTAAATTCAGCATCAACTTTCACAGGTTTAGGAAACAAAATAATTTCTGGGTGGTGCCACTGTTCGCAAGCTAAGGGAGCCAAAGGATTGGAAGTTGAAATCTACCCAGAGGCACCTTGGGATCAGAAGTAGGAGAATGATATAGACTATGCGGCAAAATACACCAAGGATCAGTGGTTTTCTTTGCCACCAGAGCTGAGAACTCTGGATGGGACCAAGCTCCCATCATAGAATATTTGGATCTAAGATTCTATAGAAGAATACTGTAAAATGGGGGAAACTCCAGAATAAAATCCATTTCTGAGAACACCAGACTCCTCAGAGGCACACATGAAGCAGTGAATCCTTGGAATGATGGCCTTACTGTAAACCTTCCTTGCCATGGCTACAATCCTGGCCCGTAGAAACCCTGAGGGAAAGAGTAGAACTGCTACTGTGGATTTCCAAGTCTAAATCTCTATGGGAGCTGAGTGGTTGAGTGTGGGACTGCGGTCCACAGGGTTGCCAGTTCAAATCCAGCAGCAGCTCTCCAGGAGCAAGGTTGGGCTTCCTACTCCCACTAGGGCAGTGATGCACAAATCAATCAATCAATCAATCTCTATGGGAATAGGAAGGCTTACGTTTCTCCCTTGGAGGGGCAGGTGGTTTCTGATTGTTGAACTTGTGGTTCGCATCCCAACGTGGGAGCGGGTGGGCCACACGGGCTCCCCGGTGATCTTGAAACATTCTTGAAACCAAATAAGAGATCATTTTAGTGGTAAAAAGTGTTTTAAGCCATTGGCTTTTTTTTTTTTTTTTTTTTTTAACAAACCATACACGTGGGTTCAAACTGACCACAGTAATTCAAAAGATTAAGTGGGAAATTGAGAGTGCTATGTATCTATGCTTACGGGGAGAAAAAGTGACTCAAACAGGAGGTTGAAAATAGTTACACAATTTGAATTACGTCATTAACATCACTAAATAGTGCATGCCAAACTGCTGACTTCTGTATATGGCAGATGTGAAAGTGTATTTGGATGATATTCATAATAATAGCACAGAATTTTGCCATGGTATTATTATGATGCTGTTAAAATTTTACAGACCTTCTCTATGATGCTCCATTTCCTTTTTCACATATTGGTGTTAAATTTCTAGATTTCTGCTATTCAACTTAGAGCTCTAAGTTTATAAACTGAATATTCTTTTTATACACTGTTTGCTGTAAATCATCTACGAAACTGAGAGGAATAATTTGAGAGTAATGAAACATTTCATGTTACTTTGATGTAAAGCAGCACTGGGATTGGGGGCATATTTGACCTCTCCCAGTTCCCCTATTGCCCCAAAGCACAGCTCAGACCTGCCTTCAGCCTCCGTCTTTCTTTTCCTATTTCAATGCCAAACATTGTTTCCATAGCATTTTACTTCTCTGCTAGGTTTGATCATTCGTGGCAAAGGCCACACAGAATTCACAGACTTGGTTAAAAAAATATCCAGAGACACAAAATGTCTTGTACTTTGATTATCTCACCCAATTGTGGAGGTTTATTAGAAAAGTGAGCTGTTCACCACAATACAGGATCTGTCAACAGAAAGGATCCCATCACTGGTTCGCAACAACCCTTCTACTCAAGCTTGCAGCAAGTCTCTCGGTAGTCTTCAGCCTCTCAGCCATGAGACCCCTTACCTCTGCTCCTTCTGGCCATGAAGCCAGCCTGTCACACCCTATCACATCTCCGAGTCTTGGTGTTGCTCCACTCTTCTGTCTCATAGTTTTTTAGCTTTGACATTTGGCCTGCCCTGGATCCTCTGCTCGGTCTCATGCTCTTGGTACCAAAGTCTTTTAGGCCTCTAATATCAGAGGTCACAAATGTGCTCCACTGTGGGTCTTCTTCCTTTGATCCTTTGAATTGTATGAGATGACTCTTAATCCACACTTCTATCAGAGCCATTCCTCTGTACATTTGTCTCTTAGCAGACCATATCACCAGGGAAACAAAGGGTGGTGCGATAGCCCAAATCTCATACTAGGTGGAGACTCAATGCCTCTCACCTTTATCGTGCTACAGAAAACTTCTTCCAAAATGGAATTATAACCATAGGCATAGGGGTTAGAATACATCTCATGGGCTTATATAGAGAAATATCTTGAGAGGAAAATTAATTGACTATATCTCACAACAATTCATAAGTAGAAAAATATAAGGGATAGGTATGTCAAGGCTATGTAGACCATTATGGAGTTCAGATCATCAGTGTTCCTAGACAAAATTCAACTGGTGACTCAGTGTACTGCCAGGAACCAGATATATATAATCAGAGTACAGGAGATTTTGTACCTCACGATATTTAAACATTTTTTTGCATATAGTCTGAAGACTTAATAATGAGATCTTATAAATATATATCATATAAAGTAGATCTTATAGATATATATATCATATCACATAGCATTTTAGCATTATTATATAAGCCAATATTTTCTGACAGTATTATATAACAATATGTGTTTATATATTCTTGTGACATAAAGCTCAAATAGTTACTTAAGGACTGCATGACTCACTAATGACTTCAATTACATGATAAAGAGGCGCTGTACTTCTGTTGATCCAAGTTATTTAATTTACTTTCTGATTCAGACACTACAGTCATAGACTCCTGAAAGAAAAGAACTTCGGTCAGTGATATTAGCTTTGCTTTTTACAGTAAGAGATGTGACACCTTTCAGGTTAGATAAGGCCAACAGTCACTTTTTGCTGACCATGATTTTGCTAATGGGGCCTAAATCACGATATGTGAAAGAGTGATATTTCTGACAGTGTAGGCTTCTTCAACCCCAATGTGAAGATGTAGTGCCTATAAATGAAAAAGTTTATAGATTATATGCGATTACAGATTAACTATGTATGTCAGACTAAGAGATACAGATAAACTATAAAGACCAATAGATAGAGGAATAACTATATAAATTATTTGATCAAAGGTCAAAAACCTTGAAATCAACTGTTTTGGAAATGTGAAAAATATTTCTTACTGGTTCCACCTGTTTTGTACTGTTCTCCCTTTTAGGAATGCTCATTATATAATATATTTGATCTCCATTACAAGAATGATTCCCTGTGTTCCTGCAATCTATCTGTCACTGAATAAGCTTTTGTTCTGAGACACACCTGATTGTGTAACTTGAGGCTATGTTTCCTTTACTGTCCCATGAATATTTCAACAGTTGCCAAAGGCTGTAGCAATACACTGGAAGGAGGTCTAATATGCATTTTTCAGTGACGTAGAACTGCAAGTATATAAATGATATGTGATGTGCTTAGTGCAAGTGACATGAACTATCCAGAAAGCAGATTTCACATAATGATTAAAAATATAATTTTATTATTTGTTTCTTTTACTCTCTAGGTCAAGTAGCGTGGTGTCTGGATGTGCTTCTGAGTGAGTTACCACATTGACAGTATAGCTTATTATCGTTGAAGAAAAAAACAAGAAAAGTCTGGGTCATTTTATCTAATTAGTGGGATAGATTTCTATTAAGTTTATATGTTAAATAGAATTGCCTTCTTTGCCCTCTGAACTTGGCTGTTTAGCCCAGGTAGACTGTGATTGATCATTGCACATGTGCATTCGTAACATTTCTGACACCCGCATCTAACTTGGAGCACTTCTCTGATTGTAACCCCCCAGTATTATCACTTGGCTATGTGTTCATGGGTTTTCTACCTCGAATTTGGGCCTTTGATTTACCTCATAGTCTTTCAACAATTACTCACTGCCATTGAGTTGATCATGACTCTGACGAACCCTATAAGACAGGGTTGAACTGCCCATGTGAGTTTCCAGAGTGTAGCTAAAGTTTATGGCAAGAGAAAGCTCTGCTTTTCTCCCAAGGAGATGCTGGTGGTTTTGAAATACTGGATTTTTGGATCACATTCCCACTCATAGTTATTATGCCACCTAAGTTTCCTAATTTGCTCAGGAGAAAATTTTCACTAATGTCACAGAGGTCAGAAAAATCCATCTTTTCTCTGACTAGGGAGATGGTGCCTGAGAAAGTCTACCTGTTTTTAATAGTTCTGAGTTTGGAAACTCAACTTAGACCTCTTAAATTAATTTAGCATCTACTTTTAAAATGTGCTTTAAAAATCAGTTGTGTGTTTACAGGTTCTTAAAAATGTTATTTATACAAGGTAAGTATTGAGATATAATCATTTGAAAAAATATTTTGATGAAACACTAAAAATATTAGACTTTATCCCTAAATTAAGACATTGTGTCAGTCCGGGTAGACTAGAGAAATAAATCCATAGACATCCATATGTGTATAAGAAAGAGTTTTATATACAAGAGCAATTGATCATAGAGAAACATCCCAACCCAATCCAGTCCAAGATCCTAAGTTCGATCTTAGCCTTTACGTCTGATACCAATAGATACTTCCTCTTCAGACTGATGAAACACATGCAATGACGCTGCCTGCAAGATGATCACAAACCAGAAGGGTAGAATGCCGTTGGATCCAGTGGCATTATAAACCTCTCAGTGCTGGCAGGGGTCTCCAAGTGGCTCCTTGGGACTCAGAAATCTAGTTCCATCAGGGTAGGTCCATGTGGCTTCTCCTCCAGGATGTCTTACAGGGAGTCAGTCTTGTGTCTGGTCAGTAGAGTATCTCCAAGGGATTGAGGCGTGAGTCTCTCACCTCCAGGGGGGAAATATGGCTGAGTTCTCAGGAGAAAGTCATGCCCACACAGACGTCTCATTGACATCTCCAGATTTACAGGCTAGACTCCACCCCTACACTCTTAATCCTCAAATTAACACCAGATTAGGTGGCTGTCACAAACATAAACAAAAAAATCTTGATTTTCTTTTCTCTTGAAAATATGTTATTTGGGCTGAGCCCTGGTGGCATGGTGGTTGTGTGCATGACTGCAGCCCACTGGGATGGAGGTTCAATTCCAGCACCACAGGAGCAAAGGCTGGGCATCCTACTCTCACCACCAGAGGGCAGTGATGCTCCCCCCAAAAAACAAACAAACAAAAAAGAAAATATGCTATTTGTAAATACATAATATCTTGAGAAACTTTGTGCAGTCATTACAATGTGCCTGAGATGAAATGCAGAACAGTGAGCAATTCGAAATGTGTGGTTTGAAAGATACTTTGGTTGAAGTTTATGCAAAACTTATGCAGAAGAATTTTGAAAACCCCAAATAAAAAATCAGAATATATTTCATTCATGGTCAAAAGAGAAAAATTGTGCAGTTTTGTAATAAGGGCACTTTAGAATAAAACCATTTAGAATCATGAAGTTTGGGATCAAGTGTTAATTCTGCCAATAAAAGACTGTGTGATCATGAAGAGGCTTATTAAAGCCTTTAAACTTTAATTTCCACATCTGTAAAGTTCAACAGAATGATAACAAATTAGTAAGATTTGGTTAGCTCATTTTTTTATAGTACCTAAGATAATTCTGAATGTTTTTTATTGAGACATTTTTTCTGTATACTCATGGAACAAATGGTGCATCAAAAGGAGCACTGTAAAGTGACACTGGCATAGAGGGGAGCTGGAGATATGGGGAAACCAGGATGGATGGGCCCCTTTGGGCCAGTGGTTAGATTGGAGTTACTGGAAGGGCGGAGAGAAGGGGGGAGTAGAGAGACGGAACCAACAGCAAGGATATATACACAAGCTCCTATTTGAAGGACAGGCATCAAAGGAAGTGGGTTGGGGGAGAGGTCGGGCAGTATAAGATATGACAGAACAGTAACAATGTATAAAGTATTGAGGGTTGGTGGGGAGGAGAGACCAGGGGAAGAGGGGAAGGAATGGAAAAACTGATACTAGGGGGCTTAAGGGAAAAGGTGGATGATTGGAGTACAATAATAGAAGTGGACATGTGAGGGTGCTTGACGAGTATGCTTATTTATATATTGTGAAAAATGATGTATGAGCCCCCAATAAAATGATTAAAAAAAAAAGGAGCACTGTAAATCACAGAGGGGAATTTCTGTCTTATTTCCAGTAGATGGTGCATAACAGAATACATTTTTACCAAATGAAGCAAACCAGGACAATACAGGGATGATATTATAAATGATAATTCTTAGAATTCATAAGAATATTAAAATTAAATCATACTTAATGTGGACATCTAAGCTTTTCCTCTAAAATACTTTATTAAAGTAAATTGATGACATTTTATATGTATATATGTGTGTGTGTATATATATAAGTTCTTAACCTCATCTGAGAGTCCACATACTGTTTGTGTACCTTTTTTTTTTTTTTTTTTGAGTACAGCTTCCTTTCTTGCCCCTTAGACATTCATCCAGGATTCCAGCTCAAGGTCTCCGCGTTATGTAGTCTCTCACACAACCACCAGAGCAGACCGGTAGAAATGTATTAGAAGAGAAAGGGGAAGCAAGAAAGAAACCCAAACTTGGTCTGAAGGAAACATCTGGTCCCTAACTGCAATGGTGTGCTAAAAAAGAAACACTAACTTGTGGACTTTGAAGTTCAGTTAACAACCATGACCACAACAGGTTCAGGGTAAATTTAGTTCAGATGTTAAAGCCTAACCCGTGGCCAACTTTACAAAACACCCCCTTCTAGGAAACTTAATCATCTTTCTTATAATGACTTAATTACATGCAAAAGTCCTAAACTAGCAAACACTTCTGTTTGGAATTTAACAGTTTCTCTATTTTAGCATGACGGAAGCACATCTAACATTTGCTAAACATTCCTGTAGATTTCTCATAAAATTAACTATCAGTCCTGTGCCTATTGTGCTCACAGAGCAATATCTAAAAATGACTTCTATTATGTTTTTTTTTGCCTTTTACCTTTTTTTCTCAGAAATAGAGACAATGGGATAATGAGACCTTATCTGACCATATACAAGTTTTCCAGTTTATCAGCATTTTGTTATCTTATGAAAATTGTGCAAACTGTTTTCTATGCATTCAATCCAAAAGGCCTTGGAGAATAAAAATACATGCATGGAGGACACATAAATGAATGAATGCAGAATAGTTCTCTTAGGCAGCTAAAGCAGAGATTAGAAGCACAATGAACAGGGTCACTAAGTAATAAACAAAAGCAATTGCAAAATAATCTGAATATTTTTCATACAAATTAATACCCACAAACAAGAGAGTGATGGTGGGATTTATTTAGCTACCATAGGCTATGCAGAGTGCAAGAGATGACATAAAAACATCAAGTCAAAAACAAAATGTCACCACAGTTTTGCTTGTAAGCATCACCTTAATGTCCAAAAGAATCTTTTTCATGGCAAGAAAAATATACCTTTGCATGAGAGTGTCCTTAATTTCCGTCAAAACCAAGTAATATGTGTTACACCTGTCCAGCACATGGACAAGATTAGATATCATAAAACATCTTAAATGATATATTTTCACAACTTAAGTGAAGAAAAGTAGTTTTGCATATCAGGAATGGTAATTAGATAAATAGGATTGCATAATAAAGATGATAGACATGATTAAAGGACAGGCTACTACTGATGCTCTCACGATAAGAGTCACCCGCTTTTAATACAGGAGAGAACTAGTTTCACTATTCAGTGACAACAGCAAGTATTCTTTCCTCTTACCAAGGAGTAGTGAAACCAATAAATATATAACTTTTGCATTGAATGTATTCCTACTATGGGGACCCTGGGTGTTATATACTAGAACTTGCCAATAAAGTTTCCTTGGCTATAATCTTTATAGAAGTAAATCACCAGGTCTTTCTTTTGTGGCACCTCTTGGTGGTTTTGAACTGTCAACATATAGGTTGTTGGTGTTGGAAAGTTCTAGATAATAGCAAAACTACGTAACACAAGCTCCTGCAAAAGAAACACGTCCCAATTTATCATCGCTCTCAAAGTTGTTAAGTTTGATTGTATTTTTGTACCACTGTATCAATCCGTCTTGTTCAGGGAATTCCTCATTATCATTGACCTTCTAATTTATCAAGCATTTCCTTTTCTAGAAATTCCTTTTTCCTAATAAAATACCCAAAGTATGTGAATTGAAGTCTTGCTATCTTCACCTCTATGGAGCATTCTGGTTATATTTCCTTCAAAATAGACGTGCTTGTTCTTATGGCAGTCTACATTAGTAACAACAGTCTTATCTCACACCCTAATCCAATGCATCAATTCTTCTGTGGACTTTCTTATTCACTGTCCAGATTTTGCATGCATGTAAAGCAATTGATAATCACATACTGTGGATCAAGCCCACATCAGGCCTCAAAAGTGATATATTTGCTCATTATTTAAAAGGGTTTGTGAAGCAGATTTGTCCAATATGATGTCATTTGACTTATTTAGTTCGGTGTGAGATTTACCTAAGCTAGCATCATTTTGAGGATTAATAATGTAAGGGTGGCAACGAGCCTGTCACTATGGAGGTAGCCAATGAGACTTCTGTGTGGTCACACAGAGTGCAGGTTGTTAATAAGTCTTCCTCCCTTCTTGATGTCACATTTAACCACTGTACCCACTGTGCCTAAAGGAATCCTATTAAGTAGCAAAGGCATCTTCAAGAGAAAACTGAAGGTGGCCAGACTTCATTGTAAATCAACATCATCAAAACCATTTTTCTATTAAATACTCATGAATAGATCTCACATATGCTGTGTCCATGCTGAGAATGTAACTATCATCTTCAAAGGAATAACTATAGTTACTTAACTTGTGTAATCATATGAAACGTAAATTCTTTAAAATATAGCAGACCACCCAAATATTACCACATTTGTCTTAAATCCAAGAGAAACACTTAACTCCAAGAGAAACACTCAGGAACATTAAATAATCATTAGATAGAATCATTGGATTGGAAGAGTTCTTTATATTTTTCTAACGTGCAACTTATCTTAATGGCTACATTTGAGTTGTTTTAGGGTAGTGGTTCTCAATCTGTGGTTTTAAATTCCTTAGGGGGACCAACAACCCTTTCACAGGTATTGCTTGATTCATTTCAGTTATGAAGTAGCAACGAAACTAATTTTATGCTAGGGTGGATCAGCACAACATGAGGAATTAAAGGATCATGGCATTCAGAAGGTTGAGAGCCTCTCTTTTAGGGTACCATTGAAAAAATTATTAGTCAGTTACCTTTCCTTTGACATTTTATAAATTTACAAAATTTCTGTAGAAGCCTTTGACTAGCTATTTGAAAAATAACATGCCACATATGTTTGTCTTTCCTGGTTTCCCTCAGGATGAGAGATCTTGGTTAAATATTTTTGTAACAGTAAAAATTTAGACTTGATTTATACAACTCTAGATTAATAGATTGAGTCAACACATGCTATCAAAGCAACTTCCCCTTTTGTCACCTAGACCCAAGTTCCTGAATAAACTTTTAGTTTATTTAGTTTATCACCAGAATTGCAAACTGAGCATTATTTTAATTCCTTTTATGAGTCTTAGAGTTTTTCTTTCAGAAAAAGTTTTATTTAATAGAAACTTCTAGGAATATTATTATGCAGCCTTCAAAATTTATATTAAAAGGCATTGATAAAATATCTTCAGAAAACCACATTGTTAGATTCCTCATTTGATTTTCTGTTTTGTTTGTTGTTTCTAGCCATGTTACAAGATGTACTAATTATGGTGAGAACTGACTTATAGGAATCTTATGTAAATGATATTTTATAACCTTTGAGGAGAATCAAGGATTCTTGTTGATCATTACAAGGGAAGCTAGACAAATGTTTTTCCTGGAACATGGAAAATTATAGAGCTTTTCATTTAGAGAAAGTTTTTTCTCATGTATTCTCGGAGAACTTGAAATGCTAAAAGCAACAACTCCTTTTCTAAGCTCCCTGCTTTGTTCTAGGTGGACAACATTTCTTTTATCTAAAATCTTCGATCCATTAAATCCTAGCCTTTAGAATTTTGTTGTAGTATAGGTAGATGAGAAAACAAATCCAGGGAGACTCATATGTGTATAAGAAAGAGCTTTATATACAAGAATGCTGAACACTGAGGATACATCGCACCTCACTCCAGATCAAGTCCATAAGTCTGATATTAGCCCATATGTCCAATACTAATTTATAAAATCTTCTTCTGACTCACAAAACACATGCAATGATGCTGAATGCAAGATCACAGATCAGTGGGTAGGAAGTCCTGTGGATCCAGTGGCATTTTAAGCATCTCAGTGCTGTCAGGGGTCTCCACATGTCTTCTCCAGCACCCAGGACTGCATCAAGGTAGGTCCATGTGGCTTCTCCTTTGAGATGTCTTTCAGTGAGTCAGCCTTTTCTGTAGAGAGTCTCCAAAGGAGTGAACTGAGAGAGAAAAGTATCTCCCACCTCCAAGGAGGAAACACAGGAGCATCTAGAATTCTCAGGAGAAAGCCATGGCCACACAGAGCCCTCCTTGGTTGTATCTTGATTGCCAGGCTAGAGTCCACACCTACACTCTTAATCTTCAAATTGACACCAGATTATGCAACAACCACAAATTCCCGCACAAGGCTCTTCTAAAAAGCATGGCCTTCATGTCTTCCAGGTTGAACTGCATCTGAGAACACACAGTATTTGTGCATCAGTGTCCTCCAAGTCATCCCAGTAATGCCACGCCCAAGAATCGTAGGAATAGGTTACATTATCTGGTCCATACTTCTTCCTGAACCCATTTCTCAATTGAGAGCTTATCTGGAGAATGTCTACAAGAACATGATTCATGAACTCCAGTTTGGATAGAGACAAATTTGAGGACAAGGGGAGACAGGAAGAGTGAAAAATCCCAGAAATCTAAAGCAGCATTTCTCAACCTGTGGATCACATCCCCTTAGTGGTTGAATGACCCTTTCACAGGTGTTTTGTCGGATTCATAACAGTAGCAAAATTACAGTGATTAGATAGCAACGAAAATAACTTTACCATGAGGGGGGGGGGAGTCAGCACAACACGAGGAACTGTATTAAAGGATCATGACATGAGGAAGGATGAGAACCACTGATTTAAAGGGATAAGAGACCTGGGTGCCTCCAATTGGGGGAACATATGGCATTTTTTTTTCATGAAAACACCACATGGTCCTTGTGTAGATAGACAATAAATTAATTTTCTCTTTCTTGTTCATGTACTCTCTGCCTTATTTCAGTTGTCTAACAAAATAAGACGAGCCACTTGTGAGAAGAGATATTGTCTATCAGTCATTACAGTGTATGTTTAGTACATACTGGTAAAGCTCAATGTTTTTCAATATCATAAAGAAGTCTTAGGCACCAAATTTATGCAATGCAATCCATCTATTGATGTCTCAACTGTTTCTATTAACATTGATTGTGAATACATGCAAGATGAAATACTTGATAACATCAATCTTTTACCAGTAGGATGATGTTATCGATTGGTCCAATTATGAAGATTTTCATCTTCTTTACCTGGAGTTGCAATCCATACTGAACGCTGAAATCCTTGACCTTCACCAGTGAGTGCTCCAAGTTCTCCTCACTTTTAGCAATCAAGGTTGTGTCCTCTGCATACGGCTTTTATAGTTCTTAATAAGCCTCTCCCCCAATCCTGGTGCCACATTCATCTTCATGCATTCCAGCTTCTCTGATTATTTGTTCAGCACGTAGGTTGAAAAAGTATGGTGAGAAGCTACAACCCTGATGTACCACTTTTCTGATCCTAAGCCATGCATTATTCCCTTGTTCTGTTTGCAACCCTGCCTCGTGATTCATGTGCAAATTTCTCATGCTTCGGTGAAATTAGTACTCTATATTAATTGATCCCTATCTTAGCTTACTTGTAAGATTTACTATTTTAACGTTATGACTATGAAATAGTTGATTTTTATTAAGCGGTTCTCTGAAGCAATAAGAAGTATATTTTTCAAAAGAAAAGTGATGAAAATTGAAGACACATGGAAACAGTTAATCCAGTGAACTAAGTGATCACAATCCTCAATGACCATGAGCACTGACTAGACAGTGATGCCAGGATACCCGGACCAACAGCTCTGAAGGAAATAGCTTTAAAAGACTTGGGCAGAGAGAGAATAGAAGGAGGGGAAATTTCAAACTCATGAAAGATTCCAAGCTTAATCAAATAGGCACTGAGAAAACCCCCTGAACTCATTGCATGACTCAATTTTCAGGTGAGCAATAGGTAGGTCTTTAGAGATGCTAACGACACTAGTCAGGAGTGTACACTCTAGAATAGATGGACCCTTTGAGATCAATGAGTCACCATTTTCCCAAGGACAGAATGCAGGATGCTTAGAAGAGAAAGAAGCATGAGAGAAGCAATCAGGAAGGTTGTGGATGAGCAGTGCTGCATTGAGGAGATGCAGGAGATGAAGCAATATGTACATGAATTGTTGAATGTAAGGCTGGTGAGCTACTCTGTAAACCTTCATCATATTCACAATGAAAAGTTAAAAAACAAACCAAAAAACCAAAAATCAAGGAAGAACAATCATTTTCACTGAAAAGCATACACAATATATGTAAAGAAGTCATCTTTGGATGACAGAATACATTTGATAGAAAGGATTTGTTTTTCCCACTTTTAGATTTTTCCTAATTGCTTTTGAGAAATGCACTTATCTTTGTAAAGAAAAAAAAAGGAAAAACATGATGGGAAAGTATTTCTTCCAAGGTCATAACGCTTTTAGACTACTTGTAAGAAATATCTTTAAAAAAGAAATATCTTTATATTCTTAATATCTGGAAGGGTATAAGACATAAAAAATATAAATGTGCCTTTACTTATTTGTGGGACCTTCAAAAAGATGATGGGAAGCAAATGAAAAAGAAATCAAATGTTCCCACAAAATTTTTGAAGTCCTTTTGTGAAACAAATATCACAAATTTTGTCTCACACACAATGCTCCATATTATATTTGGACATCTCTATCACTTTAATGGGGATTCTTTTGGAATAGACAATGAGAACGATGTGGAAGAATTCTTGCAGACTTCCAAGCTGACCCAGTTCTCCAGGCTTGGATTGCAGAGTTTGTCTTCCTGAGGTATGTACTGCCTGGGATATGTTAGAAGGGTCTGAGTCTGGAAATACACAAAAGGAACTAGTCTTTACCTTAAATGCAACTCTTGCAGGCATAAGGAATTGATGTAAAGACATAATTCTCTAGAGAGAAAAGTGGAGGAGGACTTCCACCTCAAAGTTATGGAGCTGGAAGTCATTAGACTTGGGTTCAAAACTCTTCATTTTGCCCAATATTTGCCACTGTCATATTTTCTTGCCATTTTATCACATGTCTTAGTTCAGCAGATGAAATGTCCCTGAATTGTGCACATTGTGTCTAACCCTCATTATTTTCTTATACAAATTTCAGTCCCTTAAAAATTTAAGCATATATGAATAAACATGCATCTTATATAATTATAAGTATTTTTCCTATATAAAAATAATTGTCGAGTTGCTAAGGGACATAGAAGAAATGTGGAAGTGAAAGAGTTCAATAGAAAGCTTCAAAGAGCGGCTTAAGAAGAAAAAGGAAAAGATGACTGTGGAGTGTGCAAAGACCTAGAGTGAGAGAACAAAAGGGGAAAATCACACTCAACATCCGTTACATGAAGATGATTGGGGGAATCTTCAAGCCTCATGTTGCAATGTAGAACGATATTGTCAAAGATCTTTGTGTTGCTTGGTTTCACAATCAGTGCTCGAAAGGGCTAAGGATGCATGTCTTGGCTAAATCTGCTACACAAGATCTCTTTAAAATGTGAATAGCAAGGATGTTTCTTGGAGGACTAAGATGCTCCTGGCCCAAATCATGGTACTTTCAATCATCTCATATGCCCATGAATATTGAACATTGAATAAGAAAGACTGAAGAAGAAGGGATGCATATGAATTGTGGTGCCTGGGAAGAATAATGAAAGTACCACAAACTTCCAAAAGAACCAAGAAATTTATCTTAGAAGAAGTATCGCTCCTTAGAGACAAGGATGGTGAGATTTAGTCGTATTAAATTTGGACACACTATCGAGAGAAATTACTCCCTGGAAAAGGACCTCCTACTTAATAAAATACTGGGGAAGTTAAAAAAGAAGGCTCTCATCAAGATAGAGTGACACAGTGGCTGCCCCCATGGACTCACGCATAAGAGCAACTATAAGGATGAAGGATGACTGAGTCGTATTGCCTTCCATTGCACATCGAGTCACTCCGAGTCGGGACGGGCTCAGCAGCACCAAACGAACGATATATATGAACACCTCCTGTTTTCACAGTATTTAAAATTATATACCATAGGTCAACTGCATGATTATTAGATTACCAAAGGTCCCATGGGGTTTATTAATAATCTGTCAAAATGGTGATAATGCTGCCATGAAAGTGGAAAAATATATATACACACACAGAGATAAACTTTATGTATATGATTAGATTTTGGTTTGGGCTCACACTTAACCATAAGCCCTAACCTAAGTGAAATCAGTTCTTGTGATGTAGCCTTATTTGATACTTATCTTCATGAAGGAGCCACTTAAGATTTAAACACTATAGAAACTTGTGGTAAAGAAATCAGATTGTATCCAGCTATGAGAAAAAGTAGCACTGGGGTCTTAAATGCTTGTCTTGAAGCAAGAAGCCAACTAAGTGGGATATCATTTAGGTCCACATGAAGTTCACCAGCCTGTGTGATCCAAAGTTTTCAAATAGTAAAATCTAAAACCATGTGAGGGAATTGTAATAGAGCTTATAGTCAGAAGATCCAGTTTGCAGAAGGCTCAGGGATTACAGTAAAAGCTCAAATTCCATTTGCAGAATTCCCTTCTGACCACTGGATTAAGTCTCTAGTGAATCTCCTCTGACCACTGACCATGGATGCATAGCCTTGTCCTCAGAGTTTATTATAAAGTGGATTAATTCAGATATAGTTAGGTTAGAATTTAAGAAGTTATCATTAGTTTTCCCTTTGGGTCCATTTTAGATTATTTCTAGTTTTCATTATTTGCTGGTTATCTTTTTGGATTGGGTTATTTTCTTGTTCTTTTTGTTTTGTTTTACTTTTGTATGGTTTTCTATATATGAAAACCAGGATAGGTAATTCTATAGAAATAATAACTAGATTAATAGTTTGAGGGGTTATGGAATGGAAGGTTGTCAGGGAGCTAGCTAATAATAATGAATATGAGGTGAATAAAATGTTCTAAAATTGATTGTGGTGATGATCACATAACTATTTTTAATATAGTTAAACCTTTTAATTGTATGGTACCTGAATCAAATGTCAATAAAACTTCCAGAAATTTGCAAGTAGCTGTGGTTTCAATTTTTTTAATAGCAGGTCAAATTGTTATCTTCAGACCATTTGCCTTGTTTTTTTCCTGTTTTTACTTTTCTCTCTGAAATTGTTTGTCAGTACCAAGGTTTATAGGTTTTTATACAGCTTCAGAGAAAATCCAATTGTTAAGACTAAGAACTTGATTGAAAGAGCAACCAAAATGTCTTAAGAACAATTGTCTTCCATCTGGGAGCTACTGTAAATGAAAAGGGGATTATTTTTATTTGCTAGATAAATCAAGTTTTAATAAATTAATACGGAATGATCTAACATCCTAAATTGCCCAACAGTTACACATCTCCTAGCCAGCTGCATTACTCTGGATTGTTTGATGTGACTCTTCCAGCCAAAGTGTATGTCATTCTCACCAAAGACTATGGATTTCCTGATAGGTTTTGATAAGAATGTAGGGTAATACACTGACTGGGTTATATAAATGATTGTTCACAGGGTTCATTGTGATTGCTATCACAATTGGGTATAAAACCAATCACACCAGAAAGCAGGAGATGGAGGAGAACTTCACTAGTAGGAAGAGAGAAGAGCTATGAAAAGAGAGGGTCATTTTGACCCCCAATCCCTGCACATTAAAGCTCCTTGATCCAGAGGTGCAGAAGAGAAGAGCCAAGAGCTAGAGCATAAGACAGAGGGGTGGACTTCCTAGCCCAGAAAGCAAGCAATGATGAGTGCTTTGAGATAGGAGTCTGGCTTGTGGAGTAGATGCCAAACTAAGTTTGCTGATTCATGGAGCTGAAGTTGAGTGTCTTCTGGTAGATGGTCATGCACTTTGGGCATTTTCTAGCCGCCCTAAAAGAGCTATGTAACATTGCCCATAAATGACAGAGGCCAGGTCAAGCGTCTGAGGGCTATAGAGTGCCTGTTAGCTGTTACAGCAGAAGACAGACTGCACAGATTGAACAATTGCTTCCTGAGCATTCTCAGCAGAATTGCAACCTTCCAGTTTCCCAATTGAAGGTGTAGCTTCTGTGAGTAACGTGTGGTCTTTGTAGTAAATTATGAAACCCAGTTTTAAAAAAGTAGTCCTAAAAAAAAATGTAGACCTGTGGGAGGGGCATTTGGTTTCAAAATAAGACAAAAAGGTTTGGGTGGGAGTGGAGGCATTGTTATTTGCTACCTGTGGTGCTCAGCCCCAAGAACTGCAGGAGATCAGATATGCCCTCTACAGCCCCCCACCCCACCCCACCCCACCCAGGACCATTTCCTCAGTAGTCCACTGAGATTTTATAAAATCAAAGTTTAATTAAAAATTCATGAACACAGATAAGTAAGGACTTTAAGGTCTCTGATAGAAGAATTGAACAATATGTGTTGGGGGGGGGGAGGGAGGGGATCATAATCTTGAAAACCTTTAAAATGTGCAGATTTTAAATGCACCTTGGTGACTTTCTCAAGCATCCTTTATCATGATCATTTTTGACATTTCTATATGAAAATTACAGTACACTGATGGTCTACCTTTTCTGTCTAAATATGCAGACATTTTAGGATTAATTTGAGGATGAGTAGGCAACGATGCTATCTAACATGGAAACAAATAGTCCAATATAATCTGGAAGATTCATTATGAAGCAAAGCTCCTTTCATTCACATCTAAAAGCAATTGACAAATTCAATCTTGTATGAAAGATCTCCTATGACCTTTGGAGCAAAACCTGCAGGAGAATTCAAAGAAAGGGGAGGGGCAGATAGTATCACTGAGTAAAGGTGACACGCCCTTCCTCCCCCAGTCCACCCCCTACACCTTTGTGTCTCCAAGCTCTTCTCAAGGAGATCTTAAATTCAAGGTACATTCTCTATATTTAAAAAGAAAAGGGAAAAAAATTAACACCTTGTCTTTGATCTTGGGCCATAGAGCCTAATAGTTTTTCACAGAACTAGATTCAGATTTGTATTCAAGCCTCGTTCAACTAGTAGATTGTTTAAGAATATCATTATGGGCCAGTGATCCCATCAACCAATCCTGCTTCTCTTGCACTGAAGTAGCAGTTTTTGTGGTTTGCCCCTTCTCCCCTTTACTCTGCCTTTTTACTCTGGCACCCTGCACGTACTTTGTCCTGTGCCACAGGATTGGATTACACAGCTGAGCCACTTATGCAATGTGCTGGCATGCCTCCTGCCTTCCTGACACTTTAACCACCATGCTCAGGGCAGAGATTATAATGAGAATCTCTGACAGAGGCTATTTTACATGATGGAGTAACATAAGCAATGTCAAGGTCTAAGGGTGAAAGGTGGCTTGGGAAATAGAGGGAAGACTGAGAAAATTGGGATTAGACCAGGACTGCAAGAATTATGAAGAAATAAAAAATGCATAGAGAAGCAATTGCCTATGACATCTTAATTATATGCCTGACGTCCCCATTGCCATTACAACCCACACAAAGAGGGATGAAGAAATATGGATTCTTGATAAAGTTCTATATCGATGCTTGCTGGGAGCCAGCCACTTCAAGAAAGCCAGCCAGGCAAACTCTTTAGGTCTGTCTTCTCATCTAACAAATGGGAATACAAATATTTTCCTTACCAATCTTGTTACTTACTGTAATTGTGATGCAGTCTAATGCTTGCTACCAAATAGGAACACAATACAGTTGTGAATGCAGAGAAGGAGGTCTGGGGAAGAGTAAGACTTCTTTGGAACAGTAAGACTTCAAGGCTTTTCTGAGGAAAAAAGGTCAAGTAGGTGGTTAATGGAATTTGATACCAGGCCTTTGCCTCTTGAGCTATTCCTGGCTCTTGTATTATTTCCATCCACTTTCTTTGAATGAATACACTTATATCATTTATTTTGCATTTAATAATATTACTTTGTAAAACTTTAGAATATTACCCATTCAAGCTTGATCCTTCTCAGAGCCAAATTCAGTAAGCTTCTTTATGTCCCTATGAATGAGTAGTAGGGCCTGCTTGGCTTGAAAAAAAAAAAAAAAAAAAGGAGGTCTGAGCTCACTTGAGGAACCTCTGAAGAAAGGCAAGACAATCAACATTTAAAAATAAGTGATTAAAATCTGGTAGAGCTTAATTCCACTTGGCCATGCCTGGGTTTGCCCTAAATCATAACTGATTTGACAACAAATGTGTTATTTCACTGGAAGATGAGGGTCCAGGTAAAGACATGACAAGAGAAAGGGTAGTGGCACAATTTCAAATACAAATTATAAATTTGCCTCACAGTTGTCTTTCTTTCTTTTTAAAAAGATCATTTTGTTGGGGTCTTGTACAGCTCTTAACATAATCCATTCATCGATTGTGTCAAGCACATTTGTGCATTTGTTGCCATCATTATTCGCAAAACATTTTTTTTCTACTTCAGCCCGTGATGTCAGCTCCTCATTTCCCCTCCTCATTCCCTGTGCCACCATGAATCTTTGATAACTTATAAGCTATTTATATTTTGCCCTGTCTTACACTGTCTGATGTCTCCCTTCACCCACTTTTCTGTTGTCTGTCCCCCAAAAGAAAATAGAGAAATACACTCGTTGGCAAATGGCATTTATAGAGTCTAAATACATATGGAAATATATTTACATATGATAATGAGAAAATAGACCTATGCTAATATATTTATAGGCTTAGTATTAAGGTAGCAGATAGAAATTGGATCTCTTTGTTCTATTAAATTGTCATTCTGTGATGCTCATCCTCCTGAGACAATCACTGAAGACACATCTGGTACATAAACAAATATGGTGAAGAAACCTGATGGTGCCCAGCTATCAAAAGGTACAGCATCTGGTGTCTTATAGGCTTGAAGATGAACAAGCAGCCATCTAGCTCAGAAGCAACAAAGCCCACTTGGAAGAATCACACCAGCCTGTGTGATCACGAGGTATTGATGGCATTGGATATCAGGCATCAAAGAACAAAAAATCATATCATTGTGGTGAGAGTGGCAATACTGAGAGGGTGGAGGGAAGGTGGAGTAGAAAGGGGGAACCACTTAGAAGGCCTCACAGTTTTCAATAAAATATTGCAAATTATATGTCCTTGATTTCCAGAAGGTAAAATTATTTTGTGTCATTTAAATCTGACTCTCTTATCCAAGTTATCAAGTTGTAATTTGAGTTTCATATATCACTTATAAATAAGATTTTTAACCTATACTATCCAATTACTGAACATTTGGAGAACCTTCCCTTTTAACAGAATCTAATCATTTTAAGAAAACACATGATATTTATGACTGACTGATATGTTTTTCTCACTTATATATGAATGATTGAAAGATAATTTTTTACATATTGGGAAAATTCAACATAAATATTTTTTGTTTAATAATTCAATGAGGCTCTTCCAGAGTCCTTTAGAGCCTGTTGTACCAAGTTACCCACTCAATTTATAAAGTTTATAGCTTTTAAAAAGAAGACTGAGAGATAGTTGGCCAGTATAAATGAAACCTACAAAGCTATATCTAGTTTAACAATTTCAAACTCTTACAAATTATCAATGTATTAAATAAATGTATTTGTTACAAGACATACTAAGGTGTTCATAGTTGGATATGTTCTGATTCAGGTGTATTTAGTACATTCTATATATTAAGTCCAAATCAAAGAAAATTGGACATCTATGACAGAAGACAAAAGAATGGATGCATTGAATGGTGGTGCTGGTAAAGACCATGGAAAGTACCATGAACTACTAAAAAGTACACAGGGATCTGTCTTGGAAGAAGTGAAATCAAGGACAGCAAGACTTCATCCTGTTTACTTTGGGTGCATTGTCAGGAGAGGCCAGTCCCTGCAGGTCAGTCCCTGCAGGTAAAGTAGAGGGGCTGAAATAAAGAGGAAGGCCTTCAAGGATCCAGGTTGACACAGCGACTGCAACCACGGACTTAAGCAGGCGAATATTTTTTATGAGGACAGCTTAGCACAGGCAGGGTTTCCTTCTGTTATGCATAGGTTTTTATGAGTCGAAATCCATTCAATGACACTTAACAATAATAACACATATTGAGTGCTAATCCTTAACTGTCTATGTAGCAACTGGTGTTTTTGAACTGTTGACCTGGGCACTGTTTACTCAGCAGTGTCACTGTAGAAAAATAGCAGAAGAAGCAACAAAGTGGATGTATGGGTTCACTTCAATTCCTTCTTTAATAAACCCTATCTCAGGCATTCTTGGGAAATGGTGTTCAATACCCCACAACATCCCAATGTTTACAGCATCCATTGAGACAGTTCATGATTCATGGTAACTAGCTGTGTTCAAATGTAGAATTCTTCCTGTGCTCAAAGGGAACCTAATTTCCATCCATAGAGAAAGTATCACACAAGTGTAGCCCCTACCAGTCTACCAATGAAGGTTTAAATGTATGAGATTGGAATTGTTTGTTGGTGAAATTGTTGAAAAATATATACAAACTAAGTGGGAAAAAAGAGAGTTTTATTTAAAGGGTAATTGTATATTAAAAAAGCATCCCAACCCAGTCCAGTCAAAGTCCATGAATCTGATATTAGGCCATATATCCAATACCAATTGTGTTAATCAGGGTAGACTAGTGAAACAAATTCATAAACACACATATGAAAGAGTTTTATATGCAAGAGTAAGTTTACATTAAGAAAACATCCCAACCCACTCTAGTCCAAGGTCCTATGTCCACTATTAGCCCATGTGTCCCATACCAGTCTATAAAGTCTTCCAATTCACAAAGTGTGCAATGACATCAGGACAATCACAGGTCAGTGGGTGCAGAGTCTTGTGTATCTAGCGGCATCCCTATCCAATCTACTCCAAACCCTCAAGTCTAACATTAGCCCATATGCCCAATACCATTCTATAAAGTCTTCTTCAGATTTAAAAGGTACATTACAAGGCAATGGCGTCAGTACAACCACTGACCAGTGAGTGCAGAGTCTTGTGTATCTAGTGGTGGTGGAAGCATCTCAGCCCTGGCAGGGACCTCTCTGAAGCTTCTCAAGCATCTCAGTGCTGGCAGAAGTCTCTACATGGCTTTTTTGGTTTCAGAGGTCTGGTTCCCTCAGGGTAAGACCATGTGTCTTCTCAGTTGCAATGCCTCCCAGGATTTGAGTTGATTATCTCTCATCTCCACAGGAGAAATATGGTGAGGTGCTTCAATCTTCAGAAAAAGCCATGCCTCCACAGAGGTCTCATTGGCTATCTCCAGATTGGCAGGTTAGACTCCACCCTTATACTCTTACTCCAGTTGACACTAGAGTACATGACTGTCACACCAATCTATAAAGTCTTCCTCAGACTCAGCTGACACATGCAATGCATCAGATGCAGGATGATCACACACCAATTGGTAGAAAGTCTTTGGACCCCATGATGTGGTAAGCATCACAGTACTGGCAGGTGAGTTCCATGCCTACACAGAGGCCTCATATCTTGATTTACGGATCAGATTCCACCCTTTTACTCATAATCCTCTCAAACTGACACCAGAATACATAACTTAAAGATCACAATGATCTAACCCTCGTGTGTAGGGTTATAACTAATGTATACTCATCCCCAATATGAGGGTACTTGCTCTCAATTTGTGTTAGACATGAAGGTGTTTATATTGGCATGTCATTTTTATTATTTAGTTTAATTCAAAGCTCCAACAAGTGTATCTTATGTCCAGTTGGTGGTTAGGGATATACTCATAGAAAATAGAACTAGTCCAGAGATGAAAATATATTGGTCAGAATTCCTAAATGCTTTAGTATATCCCAATTAGGAGTGAAAACGTTGCTAGCACTTAGATGGCTTACAAATTTTATTTCATATCTGAATTTTTTCATCAGGGCTGTGTAGAGTAATTATTAACTCACTACTCTTGGAAATATTTTCCATGATTCTTACACTATGAAAATATCCTATCTTTTCTTCCCAAAATGCTCAATGATTTTTTTCCTTTTCTCTTTATTCTGTTACCATTACTTCTTCAATGAGATTTAAATTTTACTAAAGGAAGAAGAATGGTAGCATGCAACAGCTTTTGTTTGGCTCCATAATAATAAAGAAATAAAGAAAATGTGTCAAGAAAATGCAAATGACCTTAGTAGCTCCCTAAATAGGATAGATAAGCATCAGAAAGGATGAGCATGATATCACAGAATTTGGAAAGGAAGGAATGTCATTTCCCCATTTTTAATATCACCATTGTTATAAAGAAAAACAAAGAAGAAGAAATGTGGTTTATACACCAAAAGTGGCTATAGACAAGACATTGATGAGTATGAAGGGAGCAGGGACATGGGGTGGAAATAGGATAAGGAGAGGTGACAGTGGGGAGGGGAGACAGAAAATATGGAAGATTTTACAGGGAAAAAATTTTAGTTCATTACATTTTTTTTGTTTTGTTTTGCTTTATATATCACTTTATTGGGACCTCATACAACTCCCATCTCTATCAATACATACATCAATTGTATGCAGACCACATCTGCAAATCTGTTGCCATCAGCACCCCAGAAACCTCCTCCCTCCACTTAGTCTCTTCATATTTCTCTTCCCTCTCCCCCCCACCATGAACCTTTAATAATGTACAAATTATTACTTTTTGTTTGTTTTGTTTTGTTTTTTTTTGGGGGGGGCATCACTGCCCTCTGGTGGTTGTGGGAGCTACCCAGCCTTTCTCCTGGAGAGCTGCTGCTGGATTTGAACAGCCAAGCCCATGGGCCGCAGTCCGGCACACAAGCACATATGCCACCAGGGCTCAGCTCTGTTATTACTGTTTCTTATCGTACTCTGCCTGATGTGTCCCTTCACCCATTTCCCCACTGTCCTACTCCAGAGAGGTCATAGGTAGATCCCTGCAATTGGTCCCCCCCTTCCAGTAAATAATTTTTAAAAATAAAATACCTCTAGACATTTTACCTCTAAGTGGTGTTCTGGGTGGCTAAGAAAAAGGAAAAGGGAACCCGACATTGACTTTGAATCATTAGTGACCTACGAGTTCATTTCAAGCATATCAAAAGGAAAGAGAAAGAATGAGGGTCACATTGCCTTCTCTGATGAGAGTGTTCTTGGCGTATCCCTTCATGACTGTGTCTGATGCCAAGGGACGAATAGCAAGGAATTAGCCAAGGGCTGTACTATGGCCAAGGAATTATACTGACTCTGAATATAAAGATTAAAGTTAGTCCTCTAAAGATTAAAATTTGGAGTCAAGGAGGAAACAAATACCAGACTATGGATGCATGGTACAGTGGCATGGATTAGGAAAACCCCGAACACATGGTCAGGCCTTGTTAGTACTTTCAGATATGTCCGGTCCTCTTCGGTCATTCATTTGTTCATCCCGTCTTTCATCGCTCCCTCTCTGCACTCCTTCATTCTCTTTTCCCTCTGTCCTGCTCTCTCCTTTTCTTCCTCCCCCTCCCCAACCTTGCTTGATCCTTTTCACAATAGGGGAGAGAATGGAGGGGTCTTGATTTCATAGGATGCAAAAAAAAAAAAAACGATCTCATTGGATGAAATATAGGAACGCAGTGTGAAGTACTCAGTCTTGCAACCATTCTCATTTGAGTTCTGTGAGCTCATTAAGCCCTGGTGCCCGCAGTTAGCCACTGTGTGAAACAGGGTTACCTCTCATGTATCTGGAATTATACTTAGTTTACATTATCCTTGGAAGAACTATAATCTGGCTGAGAAAATCTATAAAGAGAGGAAATACACTTAAGCATTTGGAACTCATATTAAGACTTGCAGAAACTGCTTTAAGGCAGCGGGGTGATTAGGGAAATGATGTGATATGGCTGTAATTTAGGATTTGGTGATTTGTCCCAAATCACCAGAGTTTTGATAGGATGATTAGCTTTAGGCTATGCACTTCTTCTTTTTTTAAATTTTAATCATTTTATTGGGGCTCATACAACTCTTATCACGATCAATACTGTTGTACACAGACTACATTTGTACATTTGTTGCCATGATCATTTTTTACACTTCCTTCCTCTACTTAGGCTATACACTTCTTAGGAGAACCAGGACTCTCCTTACTCTCTGGCAGAGGCTGAGTCTCTGGGTGAGGTGAAGTCACCATTAGGAAAAGAAAAATTAAGAGACATGACCTCCTGAAAAGGGTTTCCAAACATTTTCTTGGTTTTACAGCTCATAGTCTAGTCCTTAGCATTTTGACAGATTGACTTTGTATACATGTCACTATGCTGGGGTCACATAACAAAGATATGCAATGTTATAAATTTTTCGGTAGTGTCCATGGTGATGGTGTGTAGTGATAAAGGAAAGGAAATGCAACTTTTTGGAACAGACAGGTTTACTAGTAGGGGAAAGGTGACTAACTAAATTATAATCATGTATTTTTGTGTATGATTTGTGATAAAGATTCACATTTCCCTCCAATGTGACTAAGTAAGTTGCTAGACCATGTTGATGTTCTTAGTTCAAAGTTTTTGTAGAAGATATAATCTCAGTTGCTTGAAACAAACTTCGCTTTAGGTGGCTAATTTTAAAAATAAAGTTTCTGGTGTATAAGTTTATATTATGAAGAAAATAATGGAGAAAAGTGACTTTGGAAAAAGTATAGGAGCAAGACTCCAAGTGTCAAAAATGACTTGCCACCAGCTTTGTAGAAATAGCCTGTGTGTAGAGGGTGGAGCATGATAACTCTGGCCTGAGTTCAGGGAAGCCTGGGCACTTCCAGCCTCCACAAAGATTTTCATTTGGTGAGTTGTTTTTGTGTTCCGTGTAGCTTACTAGGAAAACTAAAGTCCATGAATTCATTCTCCTTTAGGCTGTACCTTTGAAAATTTTCATGATAATCAGTGACTACAAAACTAGTCTCTTAAAGTTTTCACTCAAATCAAGCAACTAGAGTTTGTCCATGAGCTTGGCAGAGAGGGGGAGAAGTTGCATGATAACAGAGGCTGAATAAAAGGCCAAAATAAACCAGTATCTTATAATTCTGACTCACAGTTTCTTTAGCCTTTCCCATTGTTGTGCTGTTAACTCACTGTGAAATCTTTGCTACTGAGTTTCAGCATACTGGTAGTCTCTTCTTCTGGAGTGTTATCCACCAAGGAGGGAGTCTAGAAAATCAAAATCCATTCAAGTTACAAATGGATCATGAGTTCTGTTTCTGTTCATTTTCTCGCTTATTTTTGGTTCTCAAGTAAAATTCATCATCCTAATGACTGTGTCTATTATTCTAACTAGTAAACTTCTGGCAAGGCACAAACTGAATACATGGTGCCAGTGTTCTGCCATATCTAAAAGAAAATGAAGATGGCATATGTATGTTAATGATCAATTAATATTGTTAAAGGAACTGCTTTATGGCCACTTCTAAATATATTTTAGTCCTGTGTTTTCCATTTCAGTTCTGCATTAAATGAGATTTGAAAGAGTTAGACAAAGAACTGCAATTGAATGCCAGGAGAGTGATATTTAAGAATGTAAAAATATACATGAAATAAAGACAAAATATGCATCACATACGAGGATATATTTGAGGATTATCACTGCATATATGATTTTCCTGGAATAAATGCACTTTAGCCTGTAAGCATTAGCAAATAATACTTTACGAAACAAGCATGGTTTGGGAAATTTTTTAAAGACTCTTTTCTTAATCCAGTGCTCAATAAATATCAAACGCTAACTGGCAGATAAAGTGAAGAAACGCATTACTCTTGTTTCATCAGGAGGTTTCTCTTTGCACAATGCTTTCAGACAGCATAAGTGGTAATGAACACAGCTCATAGAAAGACATAATGAAACTTAGAGATGGCCCACATAGCAAAGCAATGTTCCTGAAACAGCTGTTCAGGAGCTATCCAACTCTAAGTAATGCTACGGCATGATTATTTGGGTACTCGTGTGTGGAAATCCAACAGTAATATTTTCACTCTAAATGGAACGACAAAGGAATTAAATGGCGGGGGGGCATTTAAATTAAATGGCAATTTCTTTCAGCTTAGAAATGAAGAAGAAATGCTCTCGGATTCACTAAGTGCCAGGGTTCTTAAGGTTAGTTAGTAGCAGAATGTGGGATCTCCTCATGTCGAATACAGTGTGAACAACTTATAGTAAGATTTTGATAGATTCAAGCTGCTTAGAGATAACAAATAAACACATGCCCACAGATACTTTAAAAGTGAATACTGTAAGAAATATTAACTTCTATTGAATTAAAAAATTATCTTTTTTTGGGGGGTGCATCACTGCCCTCTGGTGGCCGTGGGAGGCCCAGCCTTCCTCCTAGAGAGCTGCTGCTGGATTTGAATCGCCAAGCCAGTGGGCTGCAGTCCCTCACTCAAACACTACGCCACCGGGGCTCAGCCCAAAATTATCATATTTTTAAAACGATTTAAAGTGAAGTCAGCTGACAAGTACCACAAAGTCAATAATTTATTATACTTTATAAAATGTTTAGTACAATCATCCGAAGAAGTAGTTTCCATATTTCACCATTGAATTAAGAAATACTTTTTCTTTCCATCTTTTTCTTTAGCATTACATTATTTTCTCCAAGCCTTCCAATGAATATTGATGGGTTCATTGATAGGGCAGGCATGATCTTCACAATGTCTTTCAGATTCTTGGGGACTATGTCCAATTAAAATTAGCCTTTAGTATAAAATATTCATGAAGTTCCCATTGTGGTTGAAGCACTGTAGATTTGTGCCAACTTGGTACCTGTCAGAAAATATGGGTGGAGCCAGACTGCCAACATGGTCAGAGTCTGCGGATGGCTCCTTGGGGGTGTGGCCTATTTAAGAGAGAAACTGGGGAGAACATTTGCCTCTTGCCCCTCTCCTTCTTGCTTAATCCAGTCCTGATTCACATCCATGTGTGGGGCAGTCCATGTCACCTGCCAAACCTGGGACTTGCCAGCACCTGGCCGTGTTTCCTGCTCACCTTAGAACCCCGCGACTTTGCACCCACTGGCCTGTGATCGCCCAACTCGCTGCTGCACATCCTTGTTTCATCAGCATGCAGGTGAGAAATCTGGAAAGGGCTCCAGCTCGTCTCTTACCCACTGACTAGAGTTGGGCTGGGTTAGGATCATTTTACAGGAGATAAGGCGATTTGTTCATATGAAGTTCTTCCAATACACATGTGATCGTCACTGATTTTGTTTCCCTAGAGAACGCAGCCTGACACGAGGACTGTTCTATGAATAAATAATATCAAACAAGTCAGGAAAATGTCCTCTCTGACCTAATTCTATGAAAAAGAGAGAAACCGAACAAAATGAGTCCCATGATGTCAGACAGTGATCAATGCAAGAAAATAAATAAAATAGAGTCAAGGAACAATAGCTAGAGAATGAATTATAAAGTCACACTCTCATAAAACCACACTGAGCTGGTGATCTAGAAGACCATTCCAAAGTAATTGTGTAAGTGGAAAGCTTTGAACTATGGGAAATGCCTGACATATTAGAGGAATACACAGTAGGACAGTATGGTGGGAATAGAGCTAAATAGAAAAATATTATTATTAGATAAAGCAATAGGAAGTCAGTGCATATTCGGACTGGTTTGTAGACCATAAGAGGAGCTTGGTTTTATTCCAGATGTCTGGAGTAGTCATTTCAAAATGGGTTAGTGTAGCAGGAGAGAGAAGAAACAGGGTAGCAGTTAGGAGATAAAGGCTTCAGGAAAGTATGGTGACTTGACAAAGGATGTTACGAGTGACAGTGACAAGAAAAATAAAACAACGTTGACAATGAAATTTTAGAATGTCATGGAAATAACTTGAGGGTCATGTCTGACTTCCTGTGACTCCAAGGTTGATTGTCACAGGGGCATTAGATTATATTTACACCCTCCATCCTTTCCAACCCTATTTTGACGTGGACTATTGTTCTCATGGCCTTCTAGTTTTCTGGTGCTGTAATTTTCTGCTGTGTTTAAACATTCACTGAAATTTCCACACAGAAGTCTCCAAAAATATTGAAGCATATATTTGGTTTATTGGTGTGTCATTCTGGATAGATTAGAGAAACAAATTCATAAACACGGAAATGTGCATAGAAGAGAGTTTTATACAAAGGGTAATTGTACATTAGGCAAACATCCCAATTCAGCCCAGTCCAAGGCCATAAGTCTGACATTAGCTCATATGTCTGATACCAATCTACAAGTCTTCAGACTCACAAAATAAATCCAATGATACCAAAGGCAGAACAAGCACAGGCCAGTGGGTGTAAAGTCTTTGGATCCAGTGGTAGTGTAAGCATATCTGTGGTGGCAGGAGTCTCCACATGGCTTCTCTAGGTGCAGGTTTCTTGCTGCATCAGGGGAGGTCCATGTGACTTCTCCTCAGGGATGTCTTGCAAGGAACAGTCTTGTTAGTCGAATGTCTCCAAGGGAGTGAGCATTGTCAGTGGAAAGTCTTCAAAGAAGTGAACTGACAGAGAGAGTGTCTTTGCCTCCAAGAAGAAATTACCATATTTCCCAGAACCCTCAGGAGAAGGCCATGTCCGCACTGAGGTCTCATTGGCTCTCTCCAGATTGACAGACTAGCCTCCATTTCTACACTTTTAATCCTCAAATTAACACCACAGTAGGTGACTGCCACAGACACCTTGTCAATTTGACTCGTTCACATAACTCTGTAACCATACGTAATGTTCAAACAAACAATAATAAAACCATATTTGTACTTAACAGGATAAAAATAAAATGCATACAATTCAACATGTGCCAACCTTATTCAAACCTAATAGTCTGTCTATAAGTGAACAAACAAAAAAATAGCCTATGCCTTACAATTACAGTTAGGTAACACCCATACCTTGATCCCATGACTATATATTTCCCCACCCATGAGACTTTGTAAGTCAACCACTCATGCCTTTACTCCCCCATTTTTGGTATCCAATTTCTATATTGTCCACTTACTTCAATCCAGTGCTCTGAGAAAACTATCATATTTTTGATGTGAAGAACTTTCATTTCAGTTGAAACCTTGTGAAGTCCACATTCATAAGCAAAGTCAAATCAGGACAGGCCAGCCATAAAGTCTACAATAATATGCACCAATTCACAGGCTCAAATAACTTCTCTTTATCTCAATAGGTTCTAGTCAACTCAATGTGGGATGCCTCTCTTAGTCTCACCAATGCTGGTTACCTTGCCTTAGACCATGGTCCCATCACAAATTCCCAATAAACTTAGCCCTATCATGCTAAGTTATGAACTTCAGAGCTGTCAACCCACTCTCCCCTTCTCCTTTAGTTCCGTGTAAACCAGATCCATGGTTGCCAGTGGCCAGACACATCCCATCTCTTTATTGCTGCTTTCTCCCACTTCCACTTACCAAGTAAATCTAGGTGGCCACTGTATAAGTCTGAGTAGATTGGAGAAACAAATTCGTAAATACTACTAGTTCAAGTTTTCCAAAAACACACAATTCATTTTTCTTGAAGTTATCAATTTGGCTCTTAGGCAGATCTCTTGGAAGATAAATATTCTGAGTACTCCAAAGTACTGGGTGGGGCTTGTTTTTTCAGAAACTTCTCTGAAGGCATGTGCTAAACCCATCTAAAGATCAAATTAATGGTTTCAGGCAAGAGGACTTATAGACTTTATTCTCATACTTCCTAGTAAACATTTCTATCAATCATTATATTAATAATGTTAAAAAGAGAACATCAGTGTAAATAAGGTAGAATTGGGTACTAAGCTCAATTCCTAAAACAGTCAAGTTCAATCCCTATTTAGCTTATCTAAACTATTCTATTTATACAAAAATATAGGATTAGTTCTTTGATGGCATCAAACCAGATCCAGACTTTCTGTCAGCCATTTTCCTTAGGAAGCATGGTGGCTCAGAAATTACAATGGGATTTCTACCCCGGTCTCAAAATATACATTAAAAAAGTTCATGTTCACCCCTTCATACAGGAATAACCAAAGACAATACCCAAACAAAACAGTCAGAACTTTAACTTCCCATATTGTTTCCAGAAAAAAGTTCGGTAAACTGCAAGGACATATTTGACCTCTGGCTAGTCCAAAAAGAAATCCTACCATGAAGCAGAAGTCAAACACACATCTACTCTCCATCATTATGATTTGTTTCTCTAGAACCCAACTCCCACGGTACCATAATGTGTCAGTCTGAGTAGACTAGAGAAACAAATTCATACATTCGCCTATGTATGTAAGAGAGAGTTTTATGTAAAGGGTAATTGTACATTAAGAAAACATTCCAATCCAGTCCAGTCCATAGTCCGATATTAGCCCATATGCCCAACAGTAATCTACAAAATCCTTGAGATTCACGAAACGCATGCAATGATACCAAATGCAGGAAACCACAAGCAAGTGGGTAGGAAGTCTTTGTATCCAGTGGTGTCGTAAGCATCTCTGTGCTGCCAGGGGTCTTCATGCAATTTCTCTAGGTGCAGGTTTCTGGCTGCATCAAGGTAGGTTCATGTGGCTTCTTCTTAGGATGTCTCCCAGGGAGCCACCCTTGTAAGTCAAGTGTCTCCAAGGGAGTGAGTATTGGTAGCAGAAAGTCTCCATGGAAGTGAACCAAAAGAGGGAGTATCTCTTCCTCCAAGAAGGAATTGTCACATTTCCCAGAATTCTTAGGAGAAGGGCATGCCTATACCAAGATCTCATTGGTTATCTCCAGATTGACAGACTAGACCCCACCCCTACACTCGTAATCCTCAAATTGACACCAGATAAGATGACTTCCCCCAAACTGACCACCAACTTCATATGGAGAAGGAAAAAGCCCAGAATTAGCAGAGATATCCTCACGGAGAAAAATGCAGTTGGAAGGCTGGCTTTACCTGACTTTCACACTTACTACAAAGCCACAGTGGTCAAAACAGCGTGGTACTGGCATAATAACAGATACACAGATCAACGAAAAGAATAGAAAACCCAGAAATAAAACCATTAGCATATAGACAACTGATTTTTCCACAAGGGCCCCAAAAGCATCAAGTGGGAGGGTGATGCCCTATTTTACAAATGGTCCTGGAGACAATGGCAATTCACATGTAGAAAAATGAAACAGGATCTCTACCTCACCCCATGCACAAGAACAAACCCAAGATGGATCATGGACCTGTAAGTAAAACCACAAATCATCAGGACCATTAGCAAGAGAATTGGGGAAAATCTAAGAACCTTGACCCAGGGAAAACAAAGGCTAACTGTTAATAGGTCAGGGTACACATGCAGGGGAACCTGCAATTGAAAATGGGATTTACTAAGAATAAAACACATGTGTGCATCAAAGGACTTTACCAAGAGGGTAGCCAGGCAACCCACAAACTGCGAGAGGATTTTCAACAATGGTACAACAGACAAAGGGCTTATTACAAAAATCTACAATACCCTCATCTCAAGCAAGAAGATGAAAACAGATAACCCTTTGAAGAAATGGGAAAAAGAACTGAATAGAAATTTCACTAGGGAGGAAGTCCATATGGCCAATAAACATATGAGAAAATGGTCCCGCTCATTAGCCATCAGAGAAATGCAGATCAAAACAACCATGAGATACCATCTAACACCCTTGAGGCTAGCCCAGATAAGAAAATCAGAGTGCAACAAATGTTGGCGGGGATGTGGCGAAATAGGAACACTCCTACATTGCTGGTAGTTGTGTAGATATGTACAGCCACTATGACAAGCAGTCTGGCGATACTTAATGAAAATGGAAGTTGAGCTACCCCATGATCCAGCATCTGCTATTGCGTACATACCCAGAAGAGGTAAGAAATAAACCACAGCCAGTGGTATGCATGCCAATGTTTATTGCAGCACAATTCATAGTTGCAAAGAGTTGGAAGCAATCCAAATTTCCATCAGTAGATGAATGGATCAGCAAACTCTGGCACATACACACAATGGAGTACTATGCCTCACTCAAAAGCCCTGACCAGCACATGAAACACATCTCTGCGTGGAAAGAACTGGAGGAAGTTATACTAAATGAAGTCAGTCAATCACAAAAGGATAAGTTCTGCATGAACCCCCTGAGGTAAGTAGAAACAGTATAGTGGGGATAAGAGTGAAGAGTCCTATACCATAACAGTTGGTCCAAGATGTAGGGTAAGGGGAAGAGGGAGGAACAAACCCAGGGAGGTACATGCAACACTGTAATGGGAGAAGGATGAGGGGGTGGAAGGGGTAGGGAGTTAAAAGGAAGTACAAAAGTGAAAGGATAACAGGGAACGGGGCACTAACGCACCCGGGGGGGGGGGGGAGTACTGATCTTGTCTCCACAGAAACCGGAGTGGGAGAGCAGTTCCTAACATGAAGCACCCAACCATGAGGACAGCGTGGATGCATGGAAGGATGCAAGAAAAGAGACAGCTACAGAGCCGGATGCAACCAGAGTCAGATTGACCCCATCGCTAGAAGTGGGCGTGGCAGAGAACAGGTTGGGGGTGGGGCCAGCATGACACACCCACAGGGACAAAGACAAGAAGGGAGGAAAAGGAAGAGAGCTGGTTCAGTCCCCATGCCAACATATGATGCTCAGAGGATTACACCCCTCTGGGGACTAATAGGTCACAGAAAGGACTGGGCAAACAACAACAGATGCATCACACTGGCTCCCTACTGAAGCAGACAATGACAAAGGACACTTCAGGAACCACGTGGTGGGGAAGCATTGTGGACTGATTCTTCCCACCCACCCCCCAAAAAAATAAAACCAAATCAAGAAGGGAGCACTCCTGGTGAGAGCCAGGAGTAAAGAATGACAGGTCCAATGGTTCCTGGGGCACATAGGAGAGGGGAGGAGAAGGGGGCACGGACAGGTTTGTGGACCGGGTGGAGGGGAGTGGGAGGAGAAACAAGTGGTCCGGAATATATGGAAAGGAGGGTGTGGGAGGTCTGGTAGGGATTAAGCAAGGACAATGAATCTGTGAGGAAGCCCTGAAACACCAATGAAGGTGTAGCATGGTGGTTGGACAGGAGGAAGATGGAAGAAAATAAGAGGAAAAAGCTAGAAGGCAAAGGGCACTTGCAGAGGTTGAAACATAGGTATCGCCATACACATATACAATTATCTATTAAAAGGAGGGAAGAAATTTAAGAACATATCTATAGGTCAAATACTAGGGTATTTGGGCCCTCAAATACTAGGACCTTGGGCACTCACCTAGGTGCTCCCTCAATACAAGAACACTTTGTTCTATGAATCTTGTATTCCATGAGGCTCACTGGCCCAACACGATCACTGAAGTAAAATGGGTGCACAAGCAAATGTGGTGAAGAAAGCTGATAGTGCCCAGCTATCAAAGGATATCATTTGGAGTCTTAAAAGCCAGAAGATAAATAGACCATTTACTTGAGAAGAGACCACACCCACACACAAGAAGTACAACAGCCAGCATGGCCACAAGGTGGTGAAAGGTCTAGGCAACAGAAATCAAACAGGGGGAGGGGGGACACATATCACTGTGTGCACACATCCCCAAGGTGCCCACAGAGGACATGTGGGTGCATGAGCAAGAGTAGTGAAGAAAGCTGATGGTGCCCAGCTATTAAAAGATATAGCATCTGGGGTCTTAAAGGCTTGAGCATAAACAAGCAGTCATCTAGCTCAGGAGCAACAAAACCCACCATAAAAGAAGCTCACTTGCCTCTGCAACCATGAGTGCTGAATCAATCAAGAATCACGCACCAAAGAACAAAAATCAAAACCAATGGACCAATTGACTCCTGATATGATCGCTGAAGACAAATGGATACAGAGGCAAACAAAGTAGAAGAAACAATGGTGCCCAGCTACCAAATGATTGAATGTCTGGAGTCTCAAAAACCTGAAGATAATGAGTCGCCATTCAGCACAGAAACAGCGCAAAGTCCACATGGAAGAAGCACACCATCCTGTGTGATCAAGAGGGTCCGAAGGGAACAGGTATCGCGCATTAAAGAACAAGAATCACTTCATTATGAATGAGGGGGAGAGCCGGGTGGAGACCTAAGGCCCACTGGTAGGCAATTGGTCACCCCTTTACAGGGGAGTCACCGGGAGGAGACAGACCAGTCAAGGGACAGCTTGGCAGTGATGATGCATTCAAGTTTCCTCTACTTCCTGAAGGCTTCCTCCTCCCAACTGTCATGGTCCCAACTCTACCCTACAAATCCAGATGGACTGGAGAAGGTACACTAGTAGAAAGGGGAGCTGGAGATATGGGAAAACCAAGACAGATGAGCCCCTTTAGGCCAGTGGTCAGATTAGAGCTGCTGGATGGGTGGAGAGAAGGTGGGGTGGAGAGATGGAATCAACTGCAAGGACATACACATAAGCTCCTATTGGAAGGATGGGAATCAAAGGAGTGGGTTGGGGGAAAGGTCGGGCAGTGTGAGATATGACAGAACAACAATAATCTATAAAGTATTGAGGGTTGGTTGGGTATGGAGGGGTAGAGGGGAAAGGACAGAAAAGCCTAATCAAGTGCTCAAGGGGAAAGGTGTATGTTTGGAGAATAATGACAGCAACGAAGATGTGAAGGTGCTTGGCAAAGTTTGTTTATTATGTTTTATGAAAAACGATGTACGAGTCCCCAACAAAATGATTTTTAATTTAAAAAAATATATAAGGTAGGTGAAATGCAGATTTATTCTTACTGTTGCCTAAAAAATCGTGACGATTTCATACTGGGTTACTCTCATTGCCAAGGGTTTGGGTGACCCTTATGGATCTTTTTGCATTAAAAATGAAGAAGATAACCCACACACAAAAAAGATGACTTCCCCAATTAGGAAGTTAAAAAAGAAAGAAAATTTCACTGTCATTGATTCAATTCTTGCCCTTAGCATACCTATTGGATTTGGTACTGTGCTAATTATTTATGAAATTTGGAAGTGTTTCCCCTCCTCTGAGGAATGACTAGAAGTGGCCCACACACAAACCACCCTCTGGTCCTCGGCCTTGCGGCCTGGCTTCTAATGTGCTCAGGAAATGTTACATAGTTCTCTTAGGGGGGCAGGAGACAGAGTGGGGAGCAACCTAGCTCATCAAGCTTTGTGGACAATGTCCCTGCATGGAGAAGCCAATACAGAGAGGATGTTTGGGTCAGCCTCACCACCAGATACAACATCCCTTGCCTGACTGACAGTGCTCAGGGAGTCAGCTGGGGCCCCATTGTGGGAATTGTGTCAGGGCTGACACTACCCCACCCCACTCCTCATACCAGAGTGTAACATGAAGGGAGCACAACAAGGCTGCAAGTATTGTGAAGCAACAAAGTCCTGGAAGGATTAGGAAAATAGATGTATGACTCAATGAGCAGGGCAGGACGCTGCATCAAACCCAATAGGAAAGCACTCACAAGCTGATAGACCTAGCACTATTCATAAGGTTTCCTTCCTTCCTTCCTTCTTTCTTCCCAGCTATATAACATAGGCAAGATAAACAATCCTGATGAGAGACAATAGATCCGATGGCTCTGTGGGGACGGGGTAGAGGAGGAGGTTGGGTAAAGTGAGGGTGGGGTGGGCCAGGGAGCCAACAAACCCAGGGCCAAGGTAACAACAAGGGATCTAAAATTGATCATGAAGAGGGCATAGAATGCCTGGCAGGGTTCAATCAATGCAGTGTAGCTGAGAGGTACAGATAGCTGAATGAGGGTCAAGCACAGTGTACTGGATGAAAGTAAAAGGAAATAGAGGAAAGGACTAGGAGGCAAAATACATTTATAGAGGTGTAAATATAGGCATGTAAACATGTAAATATAATGATAGGGATATATGTCCATGTACATATATTCACAGGTTAAATATTAAGGCAGTAGACAGACATTGGACCTGAACTCAAGTCATTCTTTGAAGCAAGAACACTTTGTTCTAATAATCTGGCCTTCTGTGATACTCAATTTACCAACTGGTTCAACGAAAGACAGAATGGGTATATAAGCTAATGTAGTGAAGAAAGTTGGTAGTTCCCAGATATTACAAGATATAGAAACTGGCATCTTAAAGGCTTGAAGTTAAATAAACAGATGTGTAGCAGGGAAGCAACAAAGCCCGAATGGAAGACACACCAACTGGTGTGATTAGAAGGCGTCCACAGGATGTGGTATCAGGTATCATAAGTCCCAATACTACCAAAAATTTTGATGTGAACAAGGGGGTTTGGAATGGAGACCCAAAGACCTTTGGTAGACAATTGGACATCCCCTCATAAAAGAGTCACAAGGACGGGACAAGCCACCTGAGGAGCAGTACAGCCCTGATGAAACAGACAACATTCCTGTCATTCTTTAATGCTTCCTCCCCCTTGCTATTTTGACTCCAGTTTTATCTTACAAATATGGCTAGACAAGATAATGTACACTGGTACAGATAAGAGCTCTTGACATACAGAATCTAGGACAGATAAACCGCACAGGACCAATATTGAGAGTAAGGTTACCATGAGGTCAGAGGGAAGGTGGGGTGAGACGGAGGGCAGGGTGGGGAGTGAGGGGGAGAAGAACAGAAACATAGGTGAAGGGAGAAAGTGGATGGTATGAAATATGAAAATAAAAATAATGTGTAAATTATCAATGGTTCACGAGGGTGGGAGGATGGGGACAAAAGAGGAACTGAGACCAAGGGCTAGAGTAGAAAGAAAATGTTTTGAAAATGATAATATGTACAATATATGTGCAAACATGCTTGATACACTTGATATATGGATTATTATATGCACTGTAAGGGTTTTTACAATAAAAGTACTTATTAATAAATAGATATAAGTACAGATAGATTAAAAAAATAGGAAAATAGCTGAGCCCCGGTTGAGTGTAGTGATTGAGTGTGGGACTGCAGCCCACTGGCTTGGTGGTTCAAATCCAGCAGTATCTCTCCAGGACCAAGGCTGGGCCTCCCACTCCCACCAGAGGGCAGTGATGCCACACACACACCCCCCCCCCAAAAAAAAAAAAGAAAAAGAAATAAATAATAGAGCTCTCTTAAGGCTGCCAGTAAATGCCCAAAGTTCATGCCAATCCTCCATTCACGTCAGTCTTTAAGCACCCAGCTCCAGGTCCTTGAGTCAGCACACCCAGCTGCGCCCAGGCTGCAGACCAGCCTCTTGCCCCCGAACCCTAAGCTGGCTTTCTCGAGGGTTGGGGAATATACCGCTCTGTCTCCTGTGGGATATTTGTTTGCCTGCAAAATATACAAAAAGCATCTCTAACACAGATTTGGAGACAAAAGAACTTTTAAAAATGTCATTGTCTCCTAGCTTTACATGAACCCATAATACAAAAATTTCCGAAATAAACATAACAAGAATGGTCCTTTATTTTTTTCCCCTTAATTTTTATCTGATTGGATGAGAGTTGACCGAGATGATTGGTTTCCCACTCACCAGTACATACACATTTTGTTTCATGGAGCAAAATGTAAGCCCTACAAGACAACTGGACTCTATCTGCCCCCTGCATGTGGTGCTTTATGTTTCCTGAGTGGCATCAAGGCAGTTCTGACTGGCAGCTACTGCGGGTACCACTTCAAAGGAAACACTCTTCTCTCCTGTGCAATCGGCGCTGCCTTTGAATTCCTTGTTGCGGCCATCACCTGGCTCTCTCTCATCCACGTCTTGACTGACAGTCGGCTTCCCCACACATTGCGTTTTTCCCCAGAGACTGGTCTCTATGGGTGTCCCACATACCTGGTTGTATCTCCTTCAAGTGTCTTTTAATAGTCTTTTGGCTGGCACCGTAATTCAAGCGTATCTAGCTGTTTTTCAGTCTTCCTCATTTGTTGTCCGATGTTCACGTGTATATGAGGGAATTGAAAACATCGTGGCTTGTGTGGGGCACACTCGATTTGATTCAGTTCTCCAGAGAAGCAAAACCAGTCACCAATATATATGCATATATTTGCAGTGGTATATCCATTGTCAAAGGGTGCCAAGCAGGAATTTTCCACTACAAAATTTGAGAAAAATCTGCTTGATGTTTGTAAGTTTGCTTGGTGTTTGTAAAGTTTGCTTGGTAGTCAAACCTAAAATTTGACATGAATAGACCTGTACATCTCCAGAGTGAGTCTCACTTGAAGCTTCCCACCTCTAATACAAAGGGGTGATGCTCCAGTCTCAGCAACTGATCTCCTTCAGACAACATGTGCTGCGTGTGTCAGTGCATGTGACACTCATCATCTGCTTTGTTCACCCTTTAGTTGCACAAAAGACCATATTCATAACTTCAAAGAAAGTGATGTCAGCAACAAAGCTAAGAGAGAAAACTGTGAGAAGCTTGGAAAAGTTAAAGGAAAAATTCATTGTGAAATTTGAATCAGGTTGCTGCTTGCCAGATTTGGCAGCTAACTACAAAATGGCTATGTTGACATTATCGACATGGAGAAAAAAGTAATTAAAATGGCTAACGTAGTAAAAAGTAGGAAATCACTACCCTCCAAACAAGCCATCAAAGAGGCTGAAAGGTGACTGTTAATTTGGATAAAACATGATGGGAATAGCATCTCTGTGACTGTGGTATGTGAGGAGGCAAAAAGCCTCCACCATGATTTACTGAAACATGTTGCCAGTCAGTGCTAAGCACCCCCAAGTATTCAAAGCCAGTCCTGCCCAGTGGGAAATTCTAAAAGAGAGCAGGCAGACACAGTGTCATGAGGCATGTCCAATGTGCTTGTGCAAGGGGCACACGCGTGTAAAGAGGAAGCCAAAAAAATCTGTGCCTGAAATCGCTGAATACATGGTAGTTGAAAGTTCTGTTCCTCAGCAAGTGTTCAAGGGCAAACAAACAGCACATTTTGGGGGGGAAATGCCTAATAGAAACCTCATTACTAAAATGAAAAAGGATCATCAGGCTATAAGTCTGGGAAAACAGGTTCACATTGTAGTTTTGTGGGAATGCTAATGGGGATTTTAAAGTTTAAATGGTGTACTCTTCTAAGGACCCATGGATTTTGAAACAATCAAACACCCTGAAAATATATTAATTGTGATAGCGAGGGCAAATAATCAGGAGTGGTGACTAGAGAGCATATTCTTGTGTGGGAACATCAAGTGTTTATGCTTAGTGTAAAAATATATATTTGCTCAAGAAACACTTGCCTATAAAACCACTCATCTTAGTGGACAAAACTCCTGTTCATCACTCAGTCTTGGGAAGTGAGTTAGGTGATGCATGTTCCTTTGTCATCATGAAGTTCTTGCCCCAGAATATGACTCCTGTCATCCATCCCATAGACCAGCAAGCCACTGCCAATCTCACAAAAGTGTACACCAGAGCACATTTCCAGTGTTGCTTGGAAATAACCTCAGACATCTAGTTGAAGCTTCAAGTGTCCTGAAAAAAGTCATTGTCACATTCTCCACAGCATTGCCTTTATTGACAGAGAGTCTCTTACAAGACCACGGTGAAAGTTGGGGCCAGAAGCTGTGACCGATATGTTGAAGATATGAAAGTCTCTGAGGAGGAGCCTATCATGGGGATATCGTCTTTCTCAGATGGTCAGTGGGTGCCCATGCTAATGAAGAGGATGTGGAGCCTTCGGTAAAGGGGCACAGGGCAGAGCTCACCATGGGAGAATGTCAGTATCTTCAGGAAAACAACTGCAAACAATAGCAGAGCAAAGATCCTCAGAGAGGAGAACAGAAGACAGGAGGTCTTTAGTTCATTAATGAAGGAAAAGAATGTTAAATGGATGGAAGTGGTCACTTTATACACAGAACATCACTCTGAGAAAATCATGATGAACTTGTGAACCTGACGCATGAAAAGGTTGCTTCTCAGTTTAAGAAAATGTTGAAAAGAAGGCAGAGTAGATAACAGGAGACAGATTTTTAGTGAGATAAGGTGAAATAAAGCAAACAGAAAAATAAAAACAAGAGAAGAGAGAGAAGAAGCCAGGAAGTGTACTGCCCGCAATCGTTATGGTTTTATGTTTGGTTTTCTAGCTAAAGAGTTTAGCGCATTAATTATAATGTTGTACATTCTCTTCTTAAGTCACTCTTTGACATTTTTTTTCAGCTCTTTAATTTAATTTAATTTAATTTAGCTACTGTATGATTAAGTGCAAGAGTCAGAGTCTTTTCTGAAATTCACTTTGATGTTATCTTTCTTTTCTGTCTTTTAAATCACCCCTTGATTTTTTTCATGTATGATGTTATTGATGTTATACTACAACTCACCACATCTTCACTCATTAGTCTTTAATGTATCATATCTGTTCTGTAATATTTTGAAAATTCAGGTCTGATAAATGCAGATCATATTTTGGGCTGCTTATAATTTTCTTCAGGTTCAACCTGAACTTACAAATGAATAATTTGATGGTCTATTCCAAGGTCAATCCTGGTGTGGTGTTAGCTGCTGACAATGAGTTTCTTCATCAACTCTTCTCATAGATGTTGTGTTAGTCTGGATAGACTAGAGGAACAAATTTCAGAGACATGCATATTGGTATAAGGAAAGGGTTTATATACAAAAGAAATGTGGCACTAAGAAGGCATCCCAATCCAGTCCAGTGCAGTCATAAGTCCATATGCCCGCAATCAGTCTATAATGTCTGCTTCCGACTCAGGAAGTCACAGGTCAGTGGGTGCAGAATTCTGGTGCTGGCAGGGGTCTCCCCATGGCTCCTCGCTTCCAGGGCTCAGGTCCATCAACAGCATGCCACTCCAGCTTCAGAAGTCTGTCTTCATCTGGGCAAAGCCGTGTGGTCTCTCCACTGGCTACTCCAGCCTCCCAGACGCCACCATTCTGTGTCACCTGTGATTAATCATTTCTGAAACTAACTCCCAACAACTGGGGAAGATAACTTCTCATCGTCACGAGGGAAATATCGTGGGATTTCCCTGGAGTCTCAGGTGAAAGCCATGCCTACACAGAGGCCTCATCGGCTACTCAATGGCTATCTCCAGGTTAACAGACCAGACTCCACCCCTACATTTCAATCATAAAATTAACATAAGCAGATGACTGCCACAGATGTAGACAGTTTATTTTATCTGGGGAAGATCTCCACTGTGTCATCACTGTTTTTATTGTTAAAAAGGGGTATTTGCACTTAAGAAGGCATTGATCTTGCGAAATTTGATCATGCAGTCTTCAGATTGATTTACACCAACAAGGCTATATTTTTCAACTACTTTCCTTCCTTTACACTCCTGACTGCTTCTCTAATTGTACACTCCAATCACAATTAATTATCAAAGCATCCTGATTGACCAATTTCAGAATGAATGTGATAAAATTCTTCAATTTCTGTATAATTAGCTTTAGCAGTTTGTGTATATATATGCATACTATTTTATTGACTGTACTTACTTATTTGTGGATACATATTATCCGATCAAAAGTAGAATGTGTCCTTTTAAATCTGTCCTTCATGGCATTGTAAAGTATATATTTTTTTCCAATCAAAATGGCTGTGTTAGTTGGGTAAACTGGAGAAAAAAATTCACAAGCACACATACAGACATAAGAGAATGTTTTATATAAAGGGAAATTATACCTTAAGAAAACATTCCAGTCCAGTCCAGATCAAGTCCATAAGTCTGATATTCGCCCATATGCCCAACAGCAATGTACAAAATCCTCTTCAGACTCATGAAACACATGCAATGACACCAAATGCAGGATGATCACAAACCCATGGGTAGGAAGTCTTTGGATGCAGTGCTGTTGTAAGCGTCTCAGCACTGGCAGGAGTCTCCACATGGCTTCTCTAGGTCCAGGTTTCTTGCTGCATCAGAAGAGTCTAGGTAGCTTCTGCTCAAGGATGTCTCACAGGGAGATGACTTTGTCAGTCAAGTCTCTCAAGTAGCAAGTGTTGTCAGTAGAAACTCCAAGGAAGTGAACTGAGAGAGACAGTCTCCTGCTTCCAAGTAAGAATTACCACTTTCCCAGAATTCTCAGGAGAAGGTTATGCCCATACAAGGATCTCATTGGCTATCTCCAGATTGACAGGCTAGACTCCCTCCCTACACTTTTAATCCTTAAATTGACACCAGATTAGGTGACTGCTACACCACATGACAGAGTAGCAGAGGGCACAGGATTTCCTAGGGCACAATTGTTTCTAGTTTTTGCTTGTTTTTTGCTTGTTTTCTTCCTTCCAAAAAGTCACTGCAGATTTGACAAGTCAATCTTTCAGTTAGCATCTGCATGCTTAATCCTTGCTACTATGGGGATCCTAAGCACCCCCTCATTTTTTAAATGTAACTCTCATGTTGCCACCATGTTACTTGTGAATACAGTTGACTTCATAAAGAGTTAGTGAAGACAAGTACAAAGAAAGCATCAGTAAGAAACAATTTCCAGCATTAAACAAACAAGCAAAAAAGTCTGGTGGGAATTTTGTAAAAGAAAATATAACTAGCTCATAAATTTGACAATTTGCATTTGTCCTTACCAGATTCTTTCTTACATGCACATGATCTACTGAGGCTTGAATCTGAGTTGACAGCCAGATTGAAGGAACACTCATTTACACCCACTCTGCCTGACCACACACATCATACCCGAAACACATGCAAGTCACAGGACTCTGATTCAAGAGAGGAGAAGGAGAGGTCATCAAAGTGGACACATTGAACAAAGCTAATACTTACTAGAGCTGTGAGAACTAGCGGAGCAGAAGAGAACAGAGTGCAACAAAGAAACACTGACTTACGATATTCATGAGGAGTTCCTGCATGCTATACTATGGCAGAAAGATTTGGCAAACTGCTGCCAACAGACTTTTCTTCTTATACGCAATAGGGGATCATTTTACTCACTCCAATTGTAGTAGGTCAACATAGAAAAATATTGTACATCCTAAAGATAACAGGGATACCTGAAAAAATAAGAACCTGAGAGTTGAATTAGCACTTTCTTTGTGGCTATGTTACATCCACAAAAATTATTCCTAACTTCATTGTCTAACATTATCATGTTACACAAAACTAAAAAATTCACTGCTATTGAGTTGATTCCTACTCATAGCTAAATGTTCAGTAAATCTAGTTCTTTGAAATATTCTCAAGTTATGTGCTGGGTGAAGCTTACCTAATTAACTCATTCAAGGATATATGAACTAAGAGAGGGGGGGAAGCAGACAACTGTACTATATTATGTAAATGCTTTAATATCTTAAAATATTAGATATTAAGTAGTAAGTTAAATGATAAGTATTGGTTAATTGACATAATTGCAACATAAATACATCCCATGTAATCATTTTAGAGTAGTAGCTTCAGAAATGTCACAATACGTAGCCCCATTTTCACAGAATCCTAGTCTTTGCATATGATTATTATTTTTGTAATCATAAAGTCATTGGAGGTTCTCTCTTGGCAAGAAGGATGGAAGGCAAGGCTAAAGGAATAGCCTCAGAGGCCTGTCTGCAGCCTCAACTGAAAGGCAGGCAGGAGCAGCATGCATTCCTCTTTATTTGTATTCCCGTGTTTAGATATTTACAAGTGTTCATTTTGACTAGAAAATAAAAAGCATCTACACTATAAAAGATCATCATTAATATGTAAAGGAATTTTCCCCCCAAAATTTTGTGCAGATTTGTTGACGTATATCTTGATCATGATGGGAGTTATATGAGCCCCCAATAAGATAATTCATAAAAAAATCAAAACATAAAACAAGCATCAGCATCTAGTGATATTTCGTCACAGTTCCTGGAGAGCCTTCAGAATGATCATGAACCAAGTCTCTGGAAGCCTTTATGCTGAAGGGTGAGTTGTCCTCCTTCTCACCATTAGATGCTTCTTTCTTCCGAAAGGAAAAATCACCACAAAAGCTTTAATGTCTCAAGGTTTCACCCTACACACATCCCAAAGTCTAAAAGAGCCTAGTGGAAACTTTTAAAAATGAATTTGTTTGGAGCTTGCCAAGTCATCTGTCGACACACGTCCGGTTAGCTCCGTGGCATTGATCACACTCTCACGCAGTGCAGTCAGGACCGCTCTGCAGTTCCAAGTCAGTCCAGCACCAGGAGCAGACTGGTGTCCTGTAATCAGACTCCCCCTTCTTCACACCCCACTCCTGATCATGAGGAATAATACACTTTGGCCTCTACCCACGTGTCTGCTTCCTGTAAGTGGAATTTCTACAACAGTTTTTGTGTTGTGACTGACTGTTTCAGAGAGCACAATGTTTTCAGGATTGGCGTGCTGTAGCACATATAAGGACTTCTGTTTATGAGTGAGAGTAGTCTACGGATATAGCACACTTTGCTTATCCATTTATTAGTTGACGGGCATTTTGCTTATGTGCACCTGTTAGCTACAAGTCTAGCTCAAATTTTCAAGATTCACTTCAGAGCCTTCCTTGTTGTTGTTGTTTTGTTCTGCTGAATTCTGGGGGGCCGACTGACCCCAAGAATGGAATAGAACTGCTCCATTGAACTTTGTAGGCTATGATAGGTCTTTCTCCCTTAAAGCCTCAATTGGCCATCTTTTAAAAATGCAGAATAAAATTAGGTAAGACTTTGGATCAATTGAAGCAAGAATTGTGCCATTTCTACCCACTCCAATGACGTTGTATAAGAAAATGTTCTTATTTTTACTCACTGAAAAATTGGATGGATTTATTTTTAACCAGAGTAACATTCTGGCTTTTAGCTTACAGGGGAAAAGAAGTAGGAAAGAAAATGGGAACGGAGAAGCAGAAAGCAACAAAGCATATATGAAAGAGAATTGAAAGCAAAACTGTTGGGAGTGTGAAGAGATACTATCAAGTCACTTCCAGATTGCAGTGGCTCCTTTTGCTAAATCTTACTATGTTGGAGCCTGCTTCTTTTTATTATTGGCATGGGGTGGGTGGGGAGTAGGGGGGATACCCTCTACAGAGAAGCACAAGAGTAGGAGTTAGTAAATACAGAATTGTATGGAAGACTTTACTCGAGTTTACATAGCACATCCCCCGAAAGCATGTTATGCACCTACTTAACTAAGTCCATGCCCAGTGCCTCCCTGATATGAAGAAGAGGAAGGCCTTCAACATGAACTGACATGGGGGCTGCAGCAACTGGCTTTGGGAGGGAACAGTTGTGAGGATGACCCAGAACTGGGCATTGTTTCATTCTGTTGTGCCTAAAGTCCCTATGGGATGGAGCCAGTCTGATGGTACTTAATATTGATATCATACCAGCAATAGAGTCTAGGGCAGAGATCAGCGGAGTGTGGATTGCAAGCCAGATGTGGCTCTTAGAGTACATACACATGACTCTGAAGTGAGATCGAAAATGTAAATACATCTCTCATAGTTACATTTATATGATTTCTAAAGGATATTATTTAGATAATGGTGATGTTACTTCTTTGTAAACTATATTTATGGTGGGGTACGGACAACAGGGAAATAGGTAAAGGGACACATCGGACAGTATACAATATAAAAAATGATAATTTATAAATTTTTAAGGGTTCATGAGGGAGGGGGGAGGGAGGAGTAATGTGAGGAGCTGATACCAAGGGCTTAAGTAAAAGGATGATGTTTGGGGGATGATGATGGCAACAAGTGTGCAAATGTGGTCTGCAAACAATGGATGCAAGTATTGATCAGGCTAAGTATTGTCTGAGCCCCAATAACATGATATGTATATATGGTTCTCAAAAAATGTATAAAGTTGATTTAAATTTGCCTTTTTCTTTCAAAAAACTGCTGACCTCTGGTGTAGGGGAAATGATAGGCTAGGACGACAGAGTGACAGATTTAAATCAACAACTGACTCCACAGTCGCTGGTTTGAAGTCGTTCAGTGAGGCCATGGAATGCCGGGGTCTGCATCTGCAAAAGTTACAGCCCAGACACCCTGCACCCTCTCAACACACGGGGTTGCTTCCACCTGGAGACTGTCTGGCCACAGGCTTGGCTTTGGTTTTGCCTACTTAACCTCCTATGTAAAATTTAGAGAAGCGATTTAAATCCTGAACCAACTTAGCCACTTTCAAATTTTAAAGATCACCTATTTTATTTGAATAAGTTATATTTTAAGTAATAGTGAACAGATTTGGAGCCCTTTGGAACAGAGTCTATACCAACTTTTAAGAACGTTGTGTAGGTTCTGTTCACTGATAAATCCTCGCAGAAAACAGACTGCCTCATCTTTCTGTCTTGGAGCGGCTAGTGAGTTTGAACCACGGATCTTCTGTTAGCAGTCTGAGACTTATCCCGCACAGCCACCAAGTCACCTGACTCCTTACCAATGCTTCGCACACTTGCCTTCCCTCTCTAATGCAGCCAGAACCTGACCAAGGTGAAGGGTGGGAAAGTGGCAGAGGGCCCCTCGTTCAAGTACTTTTTCCTCTTGAGAAGCAACAAAGACCCTTGTTCCAAATGTGCCGAAGACCCAATAAAGCATTTCCCCTAATTGAGCTTAAGTAGATTAAAAGTGACCAAGGCAGTTACTCAGACATCCCAGAGCACTGCAGAGATGCCTTTGTCAGCACATATGTTAAGCACAGGGCTTCATTCAGGAGGAGGACACAATGACAGCTGGCAGACATGCAAGATATTGATCTGCACAGGCGATCAGCACCCAGCTACTGCCTTCAGGTTCCAAGACCCCTAGCGCAGGGTACAGAGTCCCACGGATGTCAGTATTTGTGCCACGGGGTAAAAGGATTGCCCGAGTAGCTTTGGGTCTCCCTGAGGGCCATGCGGTCATTGAAAACTAACTGGCCCCTGGCAGGCAGTGCTCTGTCCCACGGGGAAATGCAACGGAAGCGCTGTCTGTGGGTGAATCCGCACCTGCTTCCTGGATGAAGCAGTCCAGCTGGACGCCCCGGTAGCAAAGGATAGCTGTGACTGGTTTGAAACTCGGGTTGGACATAGAGATGGCAGGTAAGACAATGCAATATTTTCTAACCTTCCTCACACTCCAAGTAGTCGCTTGACATATAAGTGCAGCATATCGTCTCCACTGTGCCTGGAGACCAGAATCCTCAGGGCAAGTAGAGAGAAATAACCAACACTTAAAACTAACCCTCAGGAAGTTGACAGAGGAAACAGGTATACTAGAAAGATGTATGGCCAACATCTCTGTTATGTTTCCAAATGGTTCCATGGCAACCTACCTGTTTACATCCGTAAGAAGCTTCATATGGGTGACCTTTCCTTTTGTCAGCAAGCTATACAGCCCCAGTGCCAGGGGGTGTTCGATCAATATCAACTCACTCAGGCCCAACGAGAGGAAAAGCTGCCACCTCTGTGCCTTTCTAGAGACCTCATTCTTATAAAATCCAGGGAGGATGGGTTCCCCCAATTCCCAGCTCCAGCCAGTCTGGAAGAGTCCCTTCCCAATAATTCTCGCCCCACTGCCTTTAAAGTTCCAGGCCAGAGGGCTCGGATACACCATTCATGGGGGAAAGTATGGAAGTGGCTGAGGCTGGGCCACTTAGACGCAGATCAAACCGAGCAAGAGAAGTGCTCCCATGAACCCTGGGGTGGTGCTTCCTCAACAACAATGAGACAGGTGAGTGCTCCTCAGACATCCCGACCTCTGACCCCCAACAGTCTTTAACCTCGTACAGAAATGCTGTCCCAAAACTGCTGAGCTGAAAGTCAACTTGGGTCTATGCCCGTCAGTCCAGGTTTAATACTTCAGGAGATTTCTTTTCAAATCATCTGGTCTGACACGGACCTTCAACTGTAGCATCCCCACCTGCCCTCAGCCTTACCTAAACTATTTACCTGTTTCGTTTCTTCTGGAAATCATCAGGTTGCTAAGGCACAGAGCCAAGATTTCCAACTCCAGGCTCACCAGTGCCTGGATCCCTCCAATCTCACTCACTGTGGGCCCCATGAGTGAACAAGATCTCCCAATAGAGTAGGAAGGGGGTGGCCCCTAAATGCCTCTGTGGTGTTCAGTATCCACTTGATGCAGCAACAAAAGGTCATCAATCCATAGCCTGAAAGATTGGGGAAATGTTAGGCAGCTAGATTAGAGACAGGGGGGTGAGTGTCTCTTCAATAACTGCAAAGGACAACCCACGACAGGGATTGGAAAGAGATGATGTCCCCTAATTAGACACCTATGGGGAAGATCCAGGTAGATTGTGCTCAGACCCAAGCCCCCTGAATGCAGGTGGGAGGCACACCTGGATGCATGGTCTAGGTTCAGGTTCATGACCTCACCCAGGTGCATTTAAACGTAGCCAAGAAGATCAGCCAATACCTACAACCATGTCTCCCCAACTAGAGGTGTAAAATACCCTGGCTGCCAGAGGCCAGGTGTTTTCTTGTTTGTTCCTTTTGCCCTGCCTTCACTCTGGGGCATACTCTAATGTGGAGGGTGAGCATGTGTCTGCAGGCCCCCTTCCAGGTATCCTGAGGGCCTGCTCTTGGGTTTTGGCTTCCTGTTCCCTGGGGATTCCCCAGGTCTGCATAGGTGTGTGTTCTTTTCCACGTGTTTTTCCTCATGCCCAGTTGTGAATCCCTGCATAGCCTTGGCTCACCTTGACATGCTTTCCAGAAGTAGCAAGGGCCCTTTTGAAAGTAAAACCTGAAAACTTTCCTTTCCTTTCCTTCTGAAACTTACTTGGATTACAAAATGCTTCTGCAATGGGCATCCTTGCAGCATCTTGTGGCAAGAACCGAGGTCTATCCCTCTCTAGACACCTAACACATTCATGCCCCTCTGTATTAAAGAAAGCCAAAAGAAATCTCAAAAAGCAAGGTGGGGTGAGTCAGGTGCTTGAGGCAAACAGAGACATGCTGTTTGGGGGCTGATTTTTTTTTTTTTGCCTCAAACTTGTACACTGAAGTGTCGACATGAGCAGATACATTGTCATTGGGGCAGCAGTTCTCTGTCTGCCGCAGATCAGGCTTTTGTTGTTGTTGTTGTTGTAGCACACTGTTAATGAAATCATTTCAGACTTCTAAATAGAAAACTTAATTAACAGTCTGACCTGATAGACCAAATGCACTAACCCCTTCACATAAAAAAAAAAAACCCCACACAAATGAATATAATTCTGATCTTTGATTTCATTTGATTAGCTCTTTTGGGGTTTGTTGATGATGGCCTCTCTCACTGGCTTGATTGATTTTTGCTTTCAGGGTTTTAAGAATGGCACAATGTCTTGTCATGCCCTAGGGAAACATCTGGGTCTCTTTGGAGCTGTTCTTTCAAAGCATGTCATATTTCCACTTGACTCTCTTTTTCCTGGTCAATCTGAACCAAAGGCATAGATTTCACATTTCCAAATCTTCTGTTAAAATCCACTGAACTGAGTTCCAAGGTAGTCCAGATAACTTTCCCATTCCTTCAAGGTTTTGTAGTTGGTCTTTGAATACAAGTGCACCCATTTTGTTGACATCTTATCTGTTTTGGAAGTTGACAGAAGTCCACAGTGAGGTTTGTCATCCATTGACATTTCACCTTTTTTGAAATGAGAAAATCACTCATGCCCTTGAGTTCCTCCAACAATATTGTCCTTGTACATTGTGTTCAACATGACAACAATTTCTGTGGCACTTTTCCCGAGCAGGAAACAAAAGTTCACAGCTGCACACAGTTCTTTTAAACTGATGATCACAAAACACAAGGTTCCAGAGAAACTGCGTCTATGAAAAACTTTACTGTGTCCAGAGAGAAGGTTGCCAGCATTGGCCACTCGGTTCAATAACTTGGAACAAGTTGCTGGGTGCTAGTCTAGGGCGTGGGAAAAGCGGGTGGGAGGGTAAAATAATGTGATAGCCCAGCCCACCGGAGCTTTTTTTCCATTTTTTTGAGGCACAAATTTTTATTTATTAACTCATCTATTCTGCACAACAACCCACAGAAGTACCATCATTAGCTCTTATAGTACACGATAAGGCATCAAACTTCAAATAATGCATGCAACCATGTTATTACAGATCCTTACACACAAGAATATTTGGTAAACCAAAAAAAGTAGCCCTGTACAATATTGGTCATGCACTTTCATACTATGGGAAGTTAAAATCATTGTTTCTTAAATGCAGTCTTAATCTAAGTGCTGGAAATATCTGATAAGAGAATTAGCCGGTAATAAAAAGATTTGGATGGCCAAAAAATACCTCAACAAATTACTAAGGAAAAGCACAATTATTTCTGCTTTGAGACTCATTAACCTAGGGATTAAAATACATTTTCTAGAAATGAAATTTGAGATGAATAGTTAAATCATAAAAAAGTACTAAGATTTGGAGTATTTCCCCGCTATATTTTATGACCAAGAGATGTTTTCTTGTTTCTTTTCTATTTTGATATCACAAATTATAGAAGCATAAAGTGGGAACATTACAAGAAATAATGAATATATAGTCAGTTTTATTTGACACATAAAATGGAGCTGAAGTATTTTTTTTTTTTAACAAACAATACAAGAATAAACATGTTAAGATTTCCACAAGTTCTTCTTTCCTTTTGCCTTTAGGAAGCAGAAGGAACAGTTTGGAGAGAAAAGATAGACTTTTATCATTGTCTCTGTTTACTTCTGATTCTAATTTTAAATTCAAATTCATTGTCATGGAGTTGAACCCTCCTAGTAACTTCCCTGTTTGGCAGAGTAGAATGACCCCATAGAGAATGCCCATGGCTGCAATCTTTATGGAAGCATACTGTCATGTCTTTCCTGTGGGAGAGCAGCTGGGGGTCCAACCGCTGATATTTGGCTACCCACCCAGTGCTTAACCTCTGTACTAATACGTTCTACGGTGTAGAAGATAGTCTCACCCACAAATGTCCACCTTTGGCAGAAGCATAATGTTTAATGCGACCTAAATCCTGTTCACATAATTATTTTTCCCTCTGGGTTTTATCTCAGGTGAAATGCCAGTGACTCCTTTGACACAGCTATTATGTCCTAATGGGTGGTGTATATAAACAATCTTGTAGTCGCATCCAGCCCTTGGTAGTCACATTAGAAACTGTTATCCTCATCTTGGTAGAAACATATGCCAAGTTGTTACAGGAGTCAACCAGATATAGAATTTGCCTTTGAGGCAATCATCGGGAGGCTGGTTATCATGGGGGAAATGAAATAGGATATCACTCCTATTGTACAATGGAGATTAAAAAAAATGTTTATTTCCTCTACTGCTGACTACATTTTAAAGGTAAAGGTTAAAATGAAGAATATGAAAAACAGAACTTTAGTCTCGTATGTTTTCATTGCTTTCTCTTGCAATTTGAAAAGCATTGTTTGAACAGGCAGCTCCCAGGGACCACCAAAAGCAGGAACTGCAAAAGTCTAAAATTAGATGTTAATGGGGAAAGTCTCTGGGGATGTTAAAAAATGTTCTTTTGATTGTTTTCTTTTGTGTCGTTAAGTAACTGTTATTAATTGTAGGGCAAATGTCCTGGATGCTTCCAAAAGCCAACTCCCTTTTACGCTGAGCCCAGAGGTCACGAGAATTATACAGCATTGACAGGAAGAACTATGAAAGAGAGGAATGCTCACTTTACACCAGTGTAATTGCTGCTGTGGTCGTTTGCTGCCTGGTCAAATGCTGGTTCTGAGAGACCCTCCAGGGAAGAGCAAAACCATCCGGTAGGATTTTCTATACTGCCATCTTCGGAGTAAGTGTTTGCATTTTATCCTCAGGCTGAGGCTTATGGAAGAGTGCTGCTTAAACATAATTAGTGAAAAATTGAAGACACAACAACTACCAAATAAGATAAAATTTTGCTCCTAATATGAGAAGACAGAGACAGATGAGAGTGGAGAAAATCATTTATTAAAAAAGCTTAGTTATTGAACTATGCCATGATCTAAGTTTATAGAGGGAACTCAAAAGTTATACATGATGTGGGACCTTAGTATCAGTATATTTAAACTCGCATAAGTACATATACTACATTATATATATATATATATATATATATATATATATATATATACTTTTTTGTTCCATGGTTCTAATTCACACATGCAATGGTTAATTTTAAACAAAATATGCTGAAATATGTCTTGGCCATAAAAGATAACTTCAGACAAATTCTGTCAGAAATATACTTGTCTAGGTCCCCAAAATGTCTTCAAAAAACAAATTCAATCCAAGCAGAGCCTCACAAAGGGCATCTGCTGGACTAGTTAAATTCAAGGAAGAAAGATCACTTCCGAAGGCAAAGGTGACTTTGTTCTGGAATCCCATATGGCTGATCTTGTTATCATTTCTCAAAAGGCAAAGGAAAGTTACAGTGACCTGTTGTAGAAAAGGTGCTTTTTGGTTTTGTTTGTTTGTTTGAACTGCTCATTTTTTTCAAGGGTGGCAAGGGCTGTCCTTGGAGAATTTCCTTGGGAAGTCTTTCCCTATCCAGTGCGGATCTCGCTCCTCCAGACTTCACACTTTTGACCCCAAACTCAAAGACCATATAAAATGGACATTATTTGAAATTCTGAAGAATGCTTGCACTGCCCTCCGCTTTTTTTGATATGGTATAAATTGAGGAGTGTGGGTTTCTTTGAGGAATGCTTAGCAAAATGGAAATAGTGCCTCCAGAAATGTCCAAATCTAGATGCAGGATATGTGAATGAAAAACAGCTACATTTTAATATTTTGTTTCATAAAGTCTTCTATTATTTTACAGCAATATTTTGACTTATCTTCCTAGAGTATGTGTATACATATACATATAGAACATCATCTACATATACTTTAGTGATTTATATATCATTATTAGTTTCTGTATCTTTTCTTTTCTAGGGATCCTTGACAACCAAAGGTCTTCTCACAAACCTTTCTTAAATAAAGTCTCCATGAATCAGCATATTTAATACATAATCATATATCCCAACTGCTAGTTAAAAACTCAATATGATCAAAAGTCAACCAATGTCCCATGACATCATAGCAATCAAGGCATATGTCTTGCCTGAAGAGAGCTTATATTCATGGCATATATTAATGGCATAGACCACCCTTTAAAAATCATACTATAAGCAAATTTGAAGTAGGAAAAATGAGATTGTAGATTCTAGTTTTGCTTGTTTGCTGTACTCCCTTAGGGAAAGAGCATGGAGACCATCTCTGACCTACTCTGACTACCCAAGGGGGACAGAGAATTCAACTCCGCAGCAGTCCAAGGCCTCTTGCCAAAGCCTGGAGTCTTACGTGCCTGCTGGCTTAGCTAATCCTATGCAGTGGTCATACAGAACTCTTTATGAGTTTATGAGTTTATTAAGGAAGCTCACAGGTTACCACAGAAGACATTAAGGTTACAGTCTTTCATCCCTATCAGCACTTCTTCTCAGGCAGCAGTACCAGTTCTCTTCCTTTTCTGACTCTGAAACATTGGGGTCCCTTGTTCTATTGGTCATCAAGTCAACTCTAAAGCCTACTGTCTCCTGCTCCCAGGACTGAGGTTCAGGGGCCTCTGGGGTCTCCAAGGCCTCTCCCTCTTCAGGCAAAATTCCAAGCATGCTTCTTCAGGTGCCACTTATTTTTTTCACAGTCCTAAGAATTCTTCCTTTTCCTGATATGCTTTTCTTTTACACAGAGGAATGACAGAATTGAACAATCCTCAAATTAGAGTTCTCTATACTTTGTTTGCATGTTTCCAACCAATCATATAATGGGAAGTACAGAAACATGGATTTGAAAAGTAGGAAGGTTAGGGATAGGGTGTTTCCATCAGATGCCTATGCTAAGCAGAACAGAGCTGGCTATGCCACCTGAAAGCATTTGGAAAGAAATTAACTGACCATGCCACATTAAAGCACACACTAGACACTTCTACCTGAGGTATGATCCAGAGTTGGGTATGTGCAGACCAAGGTCATCTAGACACTGGTGAAGGTCAATCTGCAAGAACACTGGGCAGCAACAGTATGTCCTGTCCCACTTGCACCTGAATTTAGCTGTTAAGAAAGGCCAATACCCTCAGCCTTATGTCCCCTGCCCCCAAGTGAGGTAGGAAAAATAAAAAGCAGAGACAAAGGGGAGTCACTCTCTTGTCCTGCTGGATTTTCCCAGCACTCCTCTCACTTGTTTTGTTTTCGCACTCCCCTGAAGTGGCCATCTTTAGTAGCCTGTGAACCCTTGCACGATTCCCTGTGTGGCCTTGCCTACTTTCCAGAGATGGCGTGTACCATCTGAGACTGTAATCCCAGAAACGTCTCTTTCCCTCTTAACAGTTACTTGGAGTTACAAAAACGCTTCTGCTCTGTGAGTTCTTTCAGTGTTGAGAAGCAAGAGCCGAGGTGAATCACCCCAGAAACCTAACACATCAATTAAAGAACCGTATTTAAACAGTTCTCTTAGCCACATAACGGAATTACTTTTGGGGGGGTAAAAATAAATATGATTCTAATCTATGACATAAAAATTTTACTACATAATTCATATTTCATATCTATCATACTTCATAAATCATGCTACATATAAATACTTCACAACACTTCTCATTAGCATTGATATATTTAGGACTTATTGATTTAGTGCCATTGTATTTTTTCTCCATGCATAAAGTATCAGTAAAAACAAAATTATTTTATTTTGTTATTGTACAGAAATATAAAGAGAAAACATATAGTAGTTGAACTATATCTACATGCATTGACACTGATGACATTGTTCAACTGTGGAATGGTTCTCCTTCTCTTGAGCAATTATTGTCACATTTACATAAACTCGCTGCCCATACATTTCCTATTTAATCTTTCCTGTTGCTATTGCCATTTCTGATCCCGTATTAAAAGTCAGACAAAACCGCACTGCTGATTTCAACGCGTAGCAGCCCTACACAACAGAGTAGAACTGTCCTCTGTGCTTCGAAGACTGATTCTGTCTGAAAAGAAATGCTGTTTTTCTCCTGGGAAATAGCTGGTTTTGAATAGCTAGCTGACTTGTGCATTACAACTCAACCCATAACACATTATGCCACCAGGGGTCCTTTGATCCCATTATAAATACTTAGAATATTTTAATGTTCAAAGAAGACATTTTTGTCCAACTTCCATGAATGAACATTTTGATTAAAGATGCTACAGCAGAATCCTGATCAAAAGGAGGAAAATGCAGAAGAAAATTCTGTCTTCTCATACATTATAGACTTTATGAAGCCTAGGGGGCTGGAGAGTCCCTGCAACTATTGTCCTGAGGAAATTTAAAAATGCAGACCAAAATATTTATCAGGTGAAAAATGAGTCCCACAATATGTTAGATTTCTACAGTGTAGATTTCAGAATCTACTCTGAAGCCTGGTTTGTGTTCCAAGTAAGCTTTATAAAGGCTAGAAGGGACTGTAGCCCACCTCACTGAACTGTGTAGGAGCTGAGGCTCTCCAAGAGAGTGGGGTCTCCAAGTTTCTGGCTTTTCAAGGATCCTGTTGGGAGACATGGTCCAAGGTGCTGGTTGACCCCAATTGCCTGAATTTAACCCACCTGACCTAGATGTAGCCCATCTGGGCGTACTGTGCACCTGAGTATACCACTCCTTCCTGGCTCAGATTCTGAATCTGGAGCCTGCTCAGTAGATTCCTGGTCCCCATTCTGGCTACCTAATATATCTTTATCCCTTTATTTTCATTCTAATATATACTCCTCACATTCCTTTTTAACTAAAAGAGGAATAAAATTAGTTATTTTCTCGAGATATTGCTTACTTTTCTTTAAATAGTGACAAGTTCTGGGTTCTATTTTTCTCACCACTATAAGAGAAGTCTGATGAATCATAGAAGCATATATTTTCCCTATCAGACATGCTTCCTTGACCAATCATGTAATATTTTTTGTAAAACCAAGGACTTCTTCATCGCAAATACATGTTCAACCATGCATTCATAGATAATACATGTAAAGTTCTCCAGCTAAAATACACAGACATTAAATTGACTACCTCTGTGGATAGAGACCAGGAAGACACACCATAGCAGCAGCTTAAACAAGGACAGGGAATGACTAAAGGGAAAGCTATGAATTATTCATATGCCAGAATGGGATCCAGTCTCAGAGTCAAATGCCTCTTAGGAACGGCATGTGCAATTAAGGAAAAATAAGACAGAAAAGACAGGGTGCAGAGGTTCTTCCCAGTGTCAGAATCAAGAGAAAGAAAGCTAGTCTGTTTCATAGAGCATCTATCGTGGCGAGGTCTGAAAACCTTTATTGGGCACATATTCAATAATAGAGCAAAGTGTGAGTCTGAGATATCCTGAGTTCTTTTAGGAGAAAACCTTAAAGAAAGTATCTGGCAGGTGAGTGAATAATGGTATCAAATGGTGTCAGGTGTTCCTAATGAATATTAAACAGAGCAGCAGGAGATGCTCTTAGAGATAAGCATCCTCTGAACAGTGAATGTGAAAAACCAGACATTTGTAGACGACAATTTCACAGAGGATAGATGGGAGGAACCTGCTTCCTGGAGCAGAATGTATGGGGGCTTCACTCTAGGTAACAGGGAATGAGTGGCAAAGAAGAAGCTGACTCCTAGCATGATAGGGACAAAAGGAGCTTTTAAAGACAAACATCTTTCAACCAAGTAGAAAGAGTCCAAGAACCCAGTAAAAGAGGAATGTACATTAGCATCTTAAAGGAGGGCAGTTGTGGAGAGAACTTTTTCTATCTGGAGGAAGCATATTAGGTTTTTTCTCTATCAGGGTACTGTGGAAGTTTTCTTTGATTAAAGCCTGTCTTCAAGCCCTGTGGTTATGAGTGCAGAGATTAGGCTCATTACACTTTCATCCAGTTTCCCATATGGAAGTTAAGGTTAAAGCTGAAGACAAGTAAAAGAACTCTATATGTGTCAAGCTATGACCTTGAGATATCACACCTGAGTTTCAAAAATAGATTTTACACATTGAATCCTAATGCCGGAAAGTCTGTCGAACTTTAGAATCACATCAAGGACACCATACATGAAGAAATCAAAGTATTATTAAAAATAGCTTTAGATCTTCAGTGGAGAAGAAGTACAAGATACATGGGAAGTCTTGGCCAAAAACAAAGCTCTAAGAATTGATAGAATATCCACTGAAATGTTTCAAATGTTTCAAGGTCAAGAAACACTGGAAGCACTCATTTGTCCATACCAAGTAATTTGAAGACAAATACTTGGTCAACTGACTTAGAAGAGATCCATATTTGTACCCATTCCAAAGACAAATGATGCAACAGAAAGTATGGAGCACTATCATTGATGGGATATGCAAGTAGAATTTTGTTGAAGATCATTCAACAAGGTTGCAGCAGTCCATTGACAGGCATTGCCAGAGAGGGATTTGGAACAAGGGATATCATTGTTGGTGTCAGATGAACCTTTACTGAAATCAGAAAATACTGGAAGATATTTACTTGTTTTCATTGACTATGAAAAGGAATATGACTTTGGCTATGATAGCAAACCATGCATAGTCTTGAGAAGAAGAGGAATCCTAGAAAAAGTCGTTGTACTCATGTAAAAACTGTATATTGACAAGGAGGCAGTTGTGCAAACAGAAAAGGGGTATACTGCAGGGTTTAAAATCAGGAAATTTGTGTGACACGATAGTCTCCTCTCACTATACTTATTCAAAGTGTCTGCCAAGTACATAATCAGAGAAGCTGTGATTTATGAAGAGGAATTTGACGTCAAGTTTGTATAAAGAATTATAAACAATCTGTACTATGCAAAAGACACACCTAACTGCTGAATGTGATGAGGACTTGAAGCACTTGCTGATGAAGATCAAAGACGGCTGCTATCAAAACAAATTCAAACTCAATAAAAATAAAATTAAAATCCTTATAACTGGACCAGTAGGAAACATCGTGGTAAATAAAGAAAACATTGCAGTTATCAAGGATTCTGTGTTCCTTGGATCCACAATCAATGCTTATGAAAGCTGCAATCAAGAGTTCAATGAAAGCCTTGTATTGAGTCAATCTGCTGCAGGAGACCTCTTTAAGGTGCTGCAAAGCAAGAAGGTTCTGAGGACTACTGTGCACCTGGCCGAGGCAGTGGACAACTTTGAATTTCTTCATATGCATGGAAAGTTGGAAATTGAAGAAGGAGAACCTAAGAGGAATTGCAGAATTTTAACTGTGGTGTTACAGAAAAACATTGAAAGGACCATGGGAAAAAAACATTCATTGTTAGAGAAAGAGTCAACATGCTTAAAGCAAAGGATGGGGAGGTTTTATCGCATGTTTTTTTTTTTTTGGACAGTTTGGAGCTCTTGTGGTCCAATAACTTAAATATGTGGGTTTTGACCAAAAGAATGACTGGTTTAAAAGCACTATTGGCTCTGCAGGAGAAAAGATCTAGCAATTTGCTTCTGAAAAGTTTACAGTCTGGGAAACCCAACGGTACATTCCTACTCTGGTATATAGGGTCACTATCATCTGGAGACAGCTGCCTGGCAGAGTAACAACATATACACATGCACACATGAATACTTCTTCTTTGACACATAATATAATGTCAAAAATGTTTCTGGGAAAGTGGAACTAACAGAAAACATTCTTTTTCCATTTGAACAAAAACAGTGACTACACACATGGACTCACATCTCAACATGTGGAAAGAAACTTGCTTACCTTGGCCCCATTGGCTCTTTATAATGCTTTTAAAACAAGGAAGGTGTTGATGGTGGTGCAGTGCCTAAAGCACTTAGTTGTAAACCTGGGTAACATTACAAGTCACAAAAAAGATGTGGTCTTTGTTTCCATCAAGGTTGGTAGTCTTGGAGATCTTATGGGGACAGAGTTACCCTGACTTACAGGATGACAATGAGCCAACGTGACTCCACAAGAGGGAGGGATGGGAGAGCATGAGGAAAGATTCATGGATATTGATTGCGCTAATCGCTTCTTGCCTATGACTCTTTTCCAAAACCACTTTATTGGGAGTTAATAGAGGCATATCATTTTATCATTTAACCACATCTAAGCAGCATTGCACAATTGCTGCCACAATCAAGTTTCAAAACATCCTTTGCCTTCTTGAACAACTAGACCCCAGCTCCCTTTTAATCCCTCTTCATCCCACCGCCCACTCCCCAAACTCTTTCTCTACTTGCTGTCCCTGTAGGGGCATCAACTGGAGGTTTCATATACTGAAAACATAAACGAAGTTTCAAGACGGTGACCCCAAGTAACCTGAGACACCTGAGATATGCACAGACCAAAACCGAAACAAAAAAATCTGAAAATGTTAAAGACTAGATCAGGTCTTAATTGCATCAGAGGAGGTGGGGAGTCTCAAATAGCTCAATAATTTATAGATTTTTTATAAAAAAAATAAACAGATAAAATAAAAATACAAGATTATAGCATAAAAAACAGATAAGCTAATTTGTTAATGCCATTGTGGTAGAAAAGTGCCCAAGTAGCACTGAAAAAGTACAGCCAAAGTGGGAAAGAAAGGCGTTGTGATGTGTCTCTGGAGAAATGTGACATAATTCAAAGTGGGCAAACATTTATCAATCCATCTGTTCTATTCAAGAGCAAGATTGGTCTTCTCTTGATAATGTTGCATACCAGAAGAAAATTACACAAAAGTAGGAATTAGCAAATAATGTTATAAAATGAAGTTTCGATTTATACTCTGGTTCATATAAATTATCAAAATAAAATTTTTAAATTAATATATTCTATTTATTTGTGATAAATAATCTAGAGAACATTTTTACATCAGTTATGAAAATAAAATATTCCCTAATAAAGAGGAAGGAACAGTAATCAATTGGATAATATGGCCTTGATTTGTGATCACTTGATATAATTTTTAAAGATCAGCAATTCAATGCAAATACCTTTTCTAACAACATAAACAGTAACTACACACATGGCATACACACCAAGTGGAAAACACAGAAATCAAATGAACTTGTGATATAGAAGAAACAATAGAAAAGTTCATATCTTCAGCCAAAACAAGGCCAGGCAATAACAGTAGAACAGATCCTCAGTTGCTGACATGTAGGTTGTTCAACTTGACTTTGCAGAAAATTGAAACAAGTCCACAGGATCCAAAATACAAACTTGAGTGTATCTCACTGGAATTTTGAGAACCTATCATAAGGAGTCCAGTTGACGTAGGAGTTATTTGTTGACTGTGATCCTCAAAGTCCACAGTTTGAACCCAATAGGAAAGCATTCAACTGTGTGGCTCTAACAAACTATGTATAGAATTGTGAAGAATGAGAGTGTCAAACATTTCCATGTGCTCCTGCAGGCTGTCCTTAAACAGAATGTGGAACTATGGAGTGAGTAAAAATCAGGAAAGCTATGCACCAGGTTTTCCTTTTAACATATGTGTTCAGTCATTATGCTGAGCAGAAACTTATCTTTATGAAGAAAAAAGCAGGATTGGATTTGGAGGAAGGCTTGTTTACCACCTGCGTTATGCATACAACACAACCTTGCTTGCTGAAATCAGTGAGGACTTACGTCACTTGCTGATGAAGAACAAAGACTGCCGCCTTCAATATACATTGTTACTAAGTAGAAAGAAAACCAAAATGACCATAATTGGTCCAACAGAAGACATCATGATAAACAGAGAAAAGAGAAATTGTCAAAGATATCATCTTGCTGGGGTCCACACAATCAGTGTTCATAGAAACAGCAATCAAGAAATCTAAGACATATTCCATTGGACAAGTCTCCTGAACAGGACCTCCCTAAAGGGCTGAAGAGCCTATAGGTTGATTTAAAAATGAAGCTGTATCGTACACAAACTACAGAATTTTCAATCACCTAGTTTGCATGTGAAATTTGCACATGACATGATGATCATGGATTGATGCATTTGAATGACGTGCTGGTGAAGAAGGTGGAGAGTTCCATGAACTGCCCAAAGAACAAACATGCCTCTCTGGGAAGAAGTAGCGCCAGAATGCTCCTCACTTCCTTTGGACCTGTGAGCAGAAAGACCTCTACAGAGAGAAAGAAATCATCCTTGGTAAAATGGAGGAGCTTGGAAAAAGAGGAATACTCTCTACAAAATCATTCAACATGGTGGCTGCAACAATGGGGACAGGGCAGTGTTTCCCTTGTTGTGCATACAGTCACTAAGAGTCAGAAAAGTGCCGAAGGCGTCTGACAACAGCAACACATTCCCTTTCTTTAATCCAGCTTGCATTTCTGGCAGGTCCTTGTTGATAGACTCCTTCCGTGGGCTGTGAATTATCTTTAGCAAAACTTTACTTCCGAGTGATGTTAAAGATATTTTCCATAATCGCAGCAGTCTCATGGATCACCTTCCTTTGACAGTATATACAAATGGGGATTTCTTCATATCAATTGGCCAGGTAGATGACTTCCTAATTTCTTAACATTGACACTGCTTTCAGTGAGGCATTAGTGTTGACATATTTCAGTAGGTTCTATGTCAATTCTTGGAACTCTGTTTTTCACTAATATATATTTTTAAACTCATGTTTCTTCCTTCAATATCATCACTTTTCAATCATATACCACCTTTGGAAATATTGACATTTAACCATTAATATTTAGTACAGTGGCCTCGTATGCCTTCCATAATCTTTTGTTGTTTTGTTTATTATTCAATATTTCACCCATAGAATCCTTCAATATTTCCAATCAAGGCTTAAATATTTTGCTTAATTCTTTCAGTTTGAGGAATTCTGAGTGCAAGCTTCCTTTTTAGTTTTCTAATATCAGGTCTTGGCACAATTCCTTATAATAATTTATTTTGACTTCTTGTGCTGCCCTTTGAATATGTCTGCTGTGCTCTTTTACCTTATCATAGCTACATTCAAAATAATTATCTGAATCTATCATGTTATCCCAAAGAGCTCATTTCATGACAGAATTACTCACACTTTCAAAAAGGTTTAATTACTACCATATGTTGAACTCTGTGTGAAATTCTGAGGAAACAATAATAAAGAATCTCTATCATTTCCCTCAGTTCTTCTGGAGCCTATTTTTGTATGTCAGAGGAACTAACCTCTAATGAGGTTCATAGGCACAATTGTATGGCGATCCTATGTAAAAGTTATAGTACAGTTATAGAAGATAGAAGAGATAGGAGAGAGAATAAAATAAATGAGTCAGAAAAATTTCATTTTAGCATGCTCACCTCCAGGACAGCCACGATCTCAGCAACCAGGTTCACACACACGCACACACAAACACACACACACACGGGCGCACACAAACATGCAGAGAGAGAGACAGGAGAGAGAGAGAGAGAGAGAGAGAGAGAGAGAGAAGAGAGAATATATTTCTAATCAAGGCTGTTTAGGGGTGTACAAGTCCCCCTGATTACAACTAACCACCTACGTAACAGGAAGGATCTGGGGATTTCCTGTTACCTTTTGCAACATATTTGATAGATCTTGTGTTGTTTCTCCCACTTGGTGTTCTCCTTCCCACACCTCACTGTCTCTGTCCTCCTGCATAGTAAGTCCTCGTTTTAGGAAGAAATCTGTAGCTTATTCACTATGAAGAAAAAAGAACAATAGCTACTTATATTATTATGGATTATGGGAATAAGACATTCTTTAGAAAGTGTTTTAAATACAGCTAAAATATTTTATCTATACATAAGTTTACTTGTAAAGGAAATAATATTCTTTATCCAATAACATGAGAATTTTCCTTCCTCACAAGTGTTTCTATATGATTCTAGGAAAGCACCATATCATAACAATTTCTGTACATGATCATATATTTTTTTAGAGTATGGAAGAGTAAACATAAGACAAACATGAGCTCTAAGAAATTTTTTATTAAAAATGAAAGGACTTAGTGTTTCCTCAAATGAGAATAATGAAAAACTGTGAGATCTTGGGTGATCTTATACACTACAATGAGAAGATCAGCATTGCTGGAGGTAGAGGAAATGGTTGTCTGTCTGGATCATACTAAGATGCAGATGTGCTATTGATATAATTCCCGAGAAACAGCATCTGAAACAAAGATTATTGTGCAAGAGTCTTACGAGGGCATGCTCTCCGGATAAGCATCTCCAGGAGAAGTGAAAGCAGGAGGAGGAAGAGAGGGATGTTGGTCTACAGTGTGCTCAAAATAAGTTCAGCCACTTCCACAGGGAGTTCTAAAGCAGAATGGTCATGTCAGATTTATCCAGATCTGAGGGATTAGTCATCGGCATAAAGAAGTGAGAAAGAGCTTTCTGCTTGAGTGCAATTTCACAAAATTCACAACTATAAGGACATAGCATCTGGTAATGGTAAGGTTAAGTCCTTTAATATTGAAGTGATGTTTTGGTCTGGTCTCCCCTCCAGAATCCCATTGTTGTTGAGCAGAACTGCTGCCTGGGATGTCCAAGGAAATGGCCCCGTACAGAGGCAGGCTGCCATGTCTGACGTCCAGGGTCTAACCTCTGACCTTGTGGTGAGCAGAGAAGCATTTAACGCAAAAACTAGGACATCCTCACTACAGCATGCCTGCGGAAGCTCCTCATGAATGTAAAATAGGTCATTCAGGATTAAAAAAAAAAAAGCTGTTCTTCCAGTACATTAGTCTACGTAGGTAAGTGTCATCATCATAGTTGTATGGGAGGCACAAATAAAAGAAGCATTTTAAGTAACTATAACCATTTGCCAGTAAATAAATAAATAATTGCTCAAGGTAATATTTTTTTTTACCAACTGTGCCAATCTCCCCATCCTCCTCCTGCAATGACTTGGATGGCATTCTTCTAAGTCAGAGGTTCTCAAGCTATGAGGTGTGACTTGTGGGTCAAATGAACCTTTAACATGGATCACCTAAGACCATTGTAAAACACATTGTGATTTACACGATGATTCAAAACAGTAGCAAAACTATTGTTATGAAGTAGAACGAAAATAATTTTATGGTTGGGGTCACCACAACCTGAAGAACTGTATTAAAAGAGTACAGCATTAGGAGGGTGGAAAGCCACTGCTTTAAGGAGAGTATTTTGAGCAACTGCCCTGTGGTCGGGATCCCTGGGCTGCTATCCACAGGTTGGTGGTTCAGATCCACCAGCTATTCCACCAAAAAAACATGTGGCTCTCTGCCCACGTCCCACGGGGATTTGGGGCATAACCCTGCGCAGAGACAGATGACAGCAAGCCACCTTCTGGTTGTTTGGCACTTTTTCTCTTTCCTTCATATATTTGTTTCGGGAAGTAATAAATGCAAGGAAATAAAAATGTAGAATCTCATCAAAACTGCAATAAGTTTTATGAAGGGAATAAATAAAAAAACAGGAGCATAATATCTGTCTAGTTTTTTTATACAAATGGGTGGAACAAGCATTACTACTGGTGTTTAATATGTGAGGTTGCACAGAGCAAAATTAAAAAGAATAAAGAATGAAAATTTGTGATTTCCATATTGTGCAGCTGTCCAGTCACCCACCTTAGACAGAGTTTTGATTACAAGGGTCATTTGAATAGCTGGTTCACTGACCTCAACAATAAATTAGGTGTCATTCCTGCCAAACCAGTGAAAACTACCTGACTGCCACACTGTACAAGACCTTCAGTATTTTGTTATATTGTAGATTGGATCATTATGAATTGGAACCAAGGCAAGGATGTCTAACTACAAGGAGAAATAACAACAGGAGGAGAAAAACTTTACTTAAAACCTTAATAAAATAAGGTAAACCTTATTTTATTTATATTGCATCTGACTCATGATAGAACATGGCTCACAAAATTAATGTCCTGAATGCTAGATGTTGACTTCCTTAAACCATTCTAATTCACACAGCACAAATTGTTAGTTCAAACTTAATGCAACCCTGTTCTCCAGGATATATATGTATAAGATTTATGATGACACCCTACAATGAGACAACTTCAGAATAAAAAAATGTAAAGCAAAGGGTTTGTTTTGAAAATCATGGAAATACCCGAGAGGCTTTGTTTTGCTTATACTTTGAAAAGCAAATAATTTGTGAAATTGTGGTGAGATGTGAATCCAGAGGGAAGACTAGAGCCTTATAACTGGAAAACTATTATGGCAATCCCTCAAAGAGTTAATAGTGAGGTTCAAATGGGGTTTAGTAAAACACTTTTAATCACATCTTAGAAACAGGATGAAAGAGGCAAGAAAAAAAGCAGGAAATCAAGTACTAGGCATCAAAGAAATAAAATATATATCATTGTAAAGGAAAGAGAGTAGAGATTGGTGACCCGAAGCCCATCTGTAGATAATGGGATACCACCTCAGAGAATGGTCATGGGGGAGAGATGAGCCAGTTAGGGTGTGGTACAGCAATTATGAAACATACAACTTTGCTCCAGTGTGTCAGTGCTTCTGGCCCCACCCTCACTATCGTGATCTCAATTCTATCTTACAAATCTGGGTAGACCAGAGGGTGTACACTGGCACTGATAGAAACTGGAAACACAGGAATACAGGAGAGATGATCACTTTAGGACCAGTGGTGAGAGTGGTGATACCAGAGGGTAGAGGGAAAGTGGTTTAGAAAGGGGAAACAGATGATAAGTTTCAACATATAGCCTCCTCCCTGAGGTATAAACAAGAGGGAAGTAGGTGAAGGGAGTCATTGGACAGTATAAGATGCAACAAAATAATAACAATTTGTAAATTATCAAGAGTTTATGAAGGAGAGGGGAGTGAGGAGGAAGGGGAAATATGAGGAGCTGACACCAAGGGCTTAAGTAGAAAGCAAATGTTTTGAATATGATGATGGCAACAAATGTACAAATGTGCTTGTCATACAATGGATGGATGTGTGGATTGTGATAATAGTTGTATGAACCCCCAATAAAATAATTTTTAAAAACCCAAAGAGGGGACATTATGTCAGCTCCAACTCAGAGTCACGCTCTGTGTGTCAGGGGAAAGTAAGCTCCATAGGGCATTGTCAGGCATTTTCTACGAAGGCATTGCTGGGTAAACTCGAGCTGCTGACATTTGGTTTCCAGTCCACGGAGTTAGAGCCTAAATTCAGGAATGAAAGTTTGCTGCTTTTACACACCTCACATTTTTTGTATGATCCCAGACCTTGATTTCTCCCTACACTCATAAATAAGTGGTTTCAAATAAAATCTTAGTTTCAGTCTTAAATATGAGTTCTGAAGATTCATGTGTCTATTACATATTTCATTCCATGGAGCTCTCACTGGTCTATCAAATTAAACAATACTATACGAGCCTTGCTTTTCTATTTCAAGGTTGTTTTCTTATACTTCAGTCTTTCTCATTTATGTTGCGATTAATAAGGATTCATATTCTGGAGAAGCCAATTCACTTACTTTCCATTTGAGGAAGAAAGAGAAGGTGTATTTTGGCATGAGAGACTAGCTAGGAGCCAGGAGCCCATGCTCTATCTTAAAGGAATCCTGCTTGAAATCAGAATATATAGGTGATATATCTCTTTTACTTTGGAATGTACATTTGGAGGAGTCACACACAGATGTCTTAAAGTAACCTAGATTCCAGAGTACTCTGGGAAACAATTGTTGACCATAAGCAAGCAAACAGAACAGTAAGCTTCTTTAAGTCTTGGGCATTCTCAGAATATTTCTGTGGACTAGCTAGAGAGTGGAGTCGAACTCTTAGTCACTAACAGACAAAAAAAAAAAAAAGAGAGAAGATTCTCAGAGTCATCTGACTTGCCTGTATTATAAACACTCCATAAAGACTGCACTAATTACCTTAAGTTGGCCACACTTAGTAAGGGATTTTTCCAATTACATTAAGTAAAACAACTTGGGTTATTATTTAATCTATCATCATCCTATTCAAAATCAAATGAACCCATAAAATTAAAATATCACAGAAATTGAATTTTTTTGTTCCTATTTCACAAATGACCTGAGGTTTAGTGAGATTTAGTAAATAGGACCAAGGTTAGGTAAATAGGACAATAGGTAAATAGGATGATGTTAATGAAGGAAAAATTGGACTGACTCTTTTGTCCCAAAAGAAGTATTATTTTCACTCAATTTAAATTTGCATTTAATTTCTCTTTTCCATTAAGCTTCTAGTCTTGTTGTTATATTTTCTTGGCATTTGTTGAAAACTTTTATATTACTTTATAATTGTCACTTTTATTTACTGATGTTTGAATTACTCTCCTAAACTGACTTGAATCTCTATTTACATTTCTTTTCCTTCTAACCCATCTAGATCAGCAGTGATATATTCTTAAAGAACATTACAGTCTCTGAAGAACATATGACACTCTCTGGTGACTAAAATACTTATCTTGATTTATCTAATAATGTTTATTTAACCTTTAAAAAGTAATCACAAAATAAAGCAATGTGATAAGCTTCTATTTTAAATTCTTAATCTTGAAGGTAAACATCTATACTCTGTCTCCAGACAATATTCTAAAACTATTTTATGACATTATTCATTGACTTTCTTATAACTGACAACAAAACCAGGGTTGTCACTCAGATTTTTCTGGCCCCAGGGCTTGCAACTTATGAATTGTTTTGAGAGATAACCTAGAAGTACAAATAATAGACAAATATATCCAATGATATCTATGAAAGAGTTGTCAGTATTCTTTCTAATTTTTCAGAAAATGAAACTTTCAAGTATGGATGAAACTGACATAGGAACTGGGTCATAATACATTACTTGAGGTCGGTAAGTATAATGCAGTAAAAAAAAGGAGAGCAATTTTAAAGCCCAAAGGTCTGAAGATTGGCAAGATGTGCAGGAAAGAGAAAGGGATCTAACTTGGTTAGAAATTAGATTGAATAGAGGTGATAAAAATGTAAGTTCAGAATGCATGTGCATGGAGACCAATTTGTTTAAATTTAAAAGTTTGCATTTAATTTAAATGGCAATGGACTATCACTTGTGCCTCAAACCATCAATTTCTTAGTCTGGTAACATTAGATTTAGTAAGCGTGGAATTGAAAGGCAAGAAGAAATAGATTCTCTAGGATACTGCCCCCAGTAATCTGAGAGAGGAGCAATGTGCATGTGGAGAAGGCAAGTGACAATGTGCACAAAAAGAAGGTAAAGGACGTGGAAGAAATTTTTTATGTGGAACCTATAGGAATGTGGGTTGCATGGAATTCAAGAAGAATCAGTGACAAATAAATTGTGCAATTCGAAGAGTGAGCAGAATTACGTTTTGCTGAATTGAATGGGTAGGTTTCATTGAAAATATGACGACTTCAGGCATATCCTGAAGTCCCAAGGATACTCAGGTTTAGCTGTTGGTTGCTACTTACAAAGGCAGAGGTTCCAATCCATGATACACTCAATGTCTTCTTGAATAAAGATTTACAGTCTAAATAAACCCCTATATTGGACTGTTGTGAGAATCTACTGAAGAGCAATGGGTTTTTGATTGGGTCACAGGCCTGACCACAAACTGAGTGAAGTCTAGGTGGAGAAACACATGACTTCATTTCAGAGTTGGCTTTTAATGAGGCAATGAAGTTACCTAGGAAGGATGGTAGATAGGGTTTATAAGACAGAAGCAATCATCAATTCTTTTCAAAATAATAATAAGAAAATAATTCAGGCAAGGCAGAAGACAAAATTTAAGTGAAAAAAAAAAAGGGTAGTAGCTATAGGTAGCATGGAATCTAGGAAGAGAAAGTGGTTAGACGTGTCCAAATTAGCAAAGAATTCTAGAAGGAGGCTTACTAATGGGATTGCAAAGGATTTAACAATTTGGAAAGAGACCCAGAACAAAAAAACCTATCAATGTGAAGGAGGATGAGCTTGGAGTTGAGTCTCAAAGTCCATCTGTAGACAACTGGACATTCCCTTAGAGAAGTGTCACAAGGAATGAATAAACCAGTCAGTATAGCACCGATAAAACTTACAACTGTTTTCTAGTTATTTAGTGCTTCCTCCCCACCACTATCATGACATTAATTCTACCTTACAAATCCTACTAGACCAGAGTATGTACACTGGTACAGATAAGAACGCAAAACACAGGAATCCAGGATAGATAAACCCCTCAGGACCAATAATGAAAATAGAGATACCAGAAGGGGAAGGAGGGTGGTGGTGATGATCTACATATAATCCATCCCAGGGGATGGACAACAGAAGTGGGTAAAGGGAGACAGCAGTCAGTTTAAGACAAGAAAAAAATATATAAATTTTAGTTAAAAAATAGAAAAATATACATAAATTAACAAGGGGTCATGAGCGAGAGAGTGTGGGGAAGGGGAAATAAGAAACAAATACCAAGAGCTCAAGCAGAAAGAAAACATTTTTTTAAAATGATAATGGCAACATATGTACAAATGTGCTTGACACATTGGATGAATGTTGGCTTATGATAAGATCTGTAAGAGTCCCCAACAAAATGATTTATATATAATTAGATATATAAATAATTCAGAGAGTGTGGATGATTTGGGGCAAATAATCAGTTTAGTTGAATATGTAGGATTATTGGAGAGTAGGGGATTTTTCAGACAGCAATGAGTAAAGAAATAACCAAAAACATAAAATTCAGAACCTTGATAGTAATTTCAGTGTGTTTGCTAATCAATAAATATCCACTGATGATTGTGAAGTGTGACTTGATTATATAGTCTTTCTCTTCTATCCTAAGACCTCGCCTCTTCACTCTCAGCTGTACATGGTTCCAGACGGACTGCCAATAGGCAGCTGCTCCTGCAGCTGGTAGCATTCCTCCAAGGCAAACAAAGAGTTGCTAGTGGCAAAATGTAAAACAGAAGGAAACACTGCGTGATGCTGAACCACGCTCTCAGTAGTTCTTATACGGGAGCCCACTGCTGCAGCCGCTCATCAGACCTCTCTAGCAGGACTTCCTCTTTGTCACTGCACCTCTGCTTTACCAAGCATAGTGCCCTCCCAGGATGGATTTCTCCTACTTACACGTCCAAAATATATGACACAAAGTCTCACCATAATGTCCTCTGAGGAGCATTCTGGCGACCCTTCTTCTAAGACAGATTTGTTTGCTTTTCTGGCAGTCATGGTACTTTCAATATTCTTTGTCAGCATCAAAATTAAAATATGCTGATTTTTCTTTGAGCTTCCTTTCCATTGTCCAACTTTCAGATGCATACGTTGTGGTTGAAAATATCACAGCATGATATTCAAGGTCAATTACACCTTGAATAATTTTAAAATAGAGTTGCTCTCTATGAATGTAGGCAAAACTACAGAAGGATTGAATTTGGAGAAGAAAGGTCAGAGAAATATTGATATCTAATACATGAAATACTTCTTAGACTTTAACATTGTATTAACCATAGCTGTTAGGCTGGATTATCTAGCGAAAAACAAAACCCAGTGACACTCATGCATCAGAGAGAATGTGATATCAAGAAGTAATTAAATCAAGGAGGTGTTCCAGTCCAGTTTAACTTAAATCCATAGGTTCAATGATAGCTGAAGTCCTCTTCAAGTTCCTGTAGCTGTAAGCCAATGATAAAGAAATGTGATGTGGGAGGAATTGAAATCATAGGCCAATAGGCACATAGTCAAATGTATCCAAGTTGAAAGGAAACATGGCAGGATGGTAATAGCTCCCAAGTGGACTCCCAAGATAAATGGACCACAGGGGGCCATGTTTTGAGGCAGACATAGAGACCCAGCAATGAGGAAGCAAAAGGGTCAGAAGAGGAAGGAAACATTATCACTGTCTTCCTTATTGTGGCAGTCATGTGCTTATGTTAATTTTATGATGAAATGTAGGGGTGGAGTCTAGCCTGTTAATCTGGAGATAGCCATTGAGCAGCCAATGGGCCTCTATGTCAGCATGGCTTTCACCTGAGACTTCTGGGAAAACTCACGATATTTCCCTCATGAAGATGGGAAGCTATCTTCCCCAGTTGTTGGGAGTTTGTCTCAGAGGCGATGAGTCAAAAAAAAAAAAAAAAGACAAGATGGCAGCGTCTGAGAAGTTGGAGGAGCCAGCAGATAGACGACATGGCTTTGCCCTGATGGAGCCAGACCTCTGAAGCTGGAGCAACATGCTGTTGATGGACCCTGAGCTGTGGAAGCGAGGAGCCATGGGGAAACCCCTGCCAGTGCCAGAATTCTGCACTCACTGACCTGTGACTTCATGAGTCGGAAGGAGACTTTATAGATTGATTTCGGGCATATGGGTTAATATCGGACTTATGACTTTGAACTGGACAGGATTGGGATGCCTTCTTAGTGTCAAATTCCTTTTGTATATAAACCCTTTCCTTATATCTATATGCATGTCTATGAAATTTGTTCCTCTAGTCTACCCGGACTAGCACACTTATTGACAAGGATACACCACCAATGAGGCATCATGAAGCTGTGACCAGATTGATAGGCTGGCCTCACTCCTCCATGTTCACACAGAATCAAGTTGACTTAAAATCTAACTGCCACAGCATACACAGAGCCACTGCATTTATGAGAATAAAATTCAGAATCTTGAGAAGTGGGCATGTTAAAATGAAGAATGCGTAGGTGAGAAAACACATCAGATTTCAGATTGTGGCCACACAGTTTTCTGTTTGCTTTAAGGAAAACTGCACTAATGAGAGATTTTGACAATAAGAAACACAGTGGTCACTGCCCTTCGTATGCTTTGTATGCCAGGAATGATGATAGACTATGGCATTATAGATGTAGGCTTCCTTAAAGCAACACGGTTAGATTCAAAAATAATAGAGGCCAGATGCCAACAACTAATTATAAAAAGCAAAGTAAATATACTCTTGCAATTAGAAGCAATTTCTGAAAGACTGCAAGGAAAGCCTGACATGCCGAGACCTACAGATGAAGCTAATAGATTTCTTAGAGGAAGATAAATGTAAAAGACAAGCAAATGACTATTGCTTCATTGAAGTAGCTCTGAAAATCAAGGGGAATTGCTAGGGGATAAGTTAAGACATCTTAAAAATCAGTCATGGTTTCTTGCCCTGTTTCCACCTAAGCAAGCCATTTCTCAGGCTGAAAATCCACTAACTGAAACAGAGGTTAAGTTCTTAAAGGAATTGAAAAACTATTAAGACCATAGACAATATTGGTGATGATTTCCCACAGTACCATTTGAGGTCTCAGTTTAACTGGGTGCTTGGGATGAAGAAATGGCATCATTAGGCCCCTACTTTATGGTAGTGCCCTATAGCAATCCACTAGAGTTTCAGACCACTTCCAACTAGCAGTGTGCTTAATGAGCTGGCAGATATGTCAATACTCATTTTTTTCAGTTTCTGAATGTATAATTGGAATGGATATATATGTATATGTGTGTGTTTGTGGTACACACACAGCGGTTTGAAAATTTCATATTGCTTTCTTGGAAATAAGTCCTTTTACTGAGTGAAGATTCCAACTTAGAAGCCCCTCTACACTGGATTCCTGGCTAAGAAAATAAAGTCAATATTACAATCAAGAGAAAATAGTAGAATGTTTTTCATGATTATATAATTAATGCAGAGATCATAGGAGAAGGAAGGGGCTGTTTGCTCCCATAAATATTTACAGGAAACTCACAGGGACTACCTTCCCTGGCCTATAGGATCCCCATGAGTTGACAGTGACTCGATGGTGGTGAATTAGGTTTGGTTTCATTTAACTATATAATAGACTACTTAATTTGAGAAACTAGATTTACCCAAATGATGGATCCTGACTGAGCACACACCAAGTTAAGTAATAGCCCCTGCCACAGTATCTCCGTCCATTGTGTTGTCTTTGAGAGAGAAAATTAACATAACATCAGAGTACATGATATATGGCTAGTGTTTGAATGTAAGAAAACAATTCCATCTCTGGCTGAAAGGAAAAAGGAAGAATACTTGTAGCCTGAGAAGACTGTGATGAGCAGAGGTTTGTCAATACTCATTGATGACAGTCTACATCATAATTAATAGCTACACCACACTCTCAGGACTATTAGTAAGGTTATCAAGGCTTAAGTGCTTGCTCAAATCTTTTCCAGTTATAAGGAGCCCCAGTAGTACTGCTGGGTAAGCACTGGCTTACAAATAGCAAGGTCAATGATTCAAAGCCTCCATCTGCTCTGGGAGAGAAAGACCAGGCTGCTGGCTCCTATAAAGATTTCAAAGCTTCAGAACCCTGGAGGGAACCAAGTCAGAATGGCCTCAGAGTTGGGTGGTATCTCCCCAGCCTTAGCACGGAGTCCACATGCTGAGACACTTCTAAAATAACCACTGCAAGCAAGGCAGGGTCGACTCCTAGGGCCCCCGTAAGACAGATTAGAACCACAGGTGGATTTCTGAGACTGTAAATATTACAGGAGCTGAAAGACTCATCTTTCTTCTGGAGAACAGCTAGTAGGTTCAAACTGCTGCCCTTGTGGTTAGCAGTCCAAAGTGTAATGCATTATGTCATGAAGCCTCTGAGAGAAACACCTTAGCCCTCTGCAAACTGGGAAGATTTGCCTTGGAATATTTCAGCTTCCCATGTGAAAGTCCTTACATCTAGTAAGTCCTTCCATCACAGGTAAACCATGGACTATTTTTGATCACAGATGCTCATCAAGGTTGAGGGAAATCTAGACTGGGCAGTGGAGCCGGTTGATGATAAGTAGCCGCAGCACTTTTATGACCAGTATTGTCCTAAGTTGTAGTTTGTTCCATTAAAGTAACTATCGTAAGTCAATGCAGGAAAATGAGTAACCAGGATGCTGTGACATGCCCAGATGAGGTGAATTTACCAAAGTAAGCAACTCTACCTAAGTTGTCTAAGAGCTTAATGGTGGTGACAGCTGTGGTATACTGCCCGATGACACTTTTAAGATCAATGCACCATTTCCTCTGTTGAGAGCTCAGAGCTGAGTCTGGGTCAAGAAAAGACCTTCATCAAAAGCATCATCCTCACCCAATTTTACTTTTCTCCCCAGAGATTGGGGGGGGGGGAAGCAAATGTCTAGCTTACTTGCTTCCCCCTTCTCTGCTCCAAAGTTCTTCACCTCAGTGGAGAGTTGTCCGGTAATGCTACATGCCAATTCAACTGCTCCCTCTGTCTCCTCTCACTTCCTTATGTGGAATGTTCCAAGGGGCAGTTTCTAATAATATTCCGCACATATATTTTCAGTTTCAAAGTCAGTTTCAAGATAATGTATTTTTAAAAAGCATTTCTTTTTAGTGACGTCTTCCATAGACCTGTTGTCTAAAATGCTCATCTTTGCTCGCCAGCCTATCCTCAAACTCATGACCTTCTTTCTTGGTGTTCTGTTCTTAGCACTTACTCTCATCTATAATTCTATGTGCTTTGGGTCATTATTTTATGAATTTCCAATTAGAACCCCAAGCCTGCACCTCCCTCCTCCCACTAGAATTAAAAGCTACGAAAGCATCATTCACTAATTTGTTTCTAGCTGATATCATCTATGTAGTATCTAACAGGTCAATAGCTGAACACCTGTAATTCTGCAGTTAAAAATGAACAGTTCCAGTAATTTTAGGAGGAGGAAAAGTCACTCTCAAGTTGAACAAATGAGCTACCAATTTATTTCTTAATCCCCCATTTTCTAATTATTTAGAAAACAATATTGCCGTCTATATGCTAGCAGCTTAGAGCATAGAAACATAAAGGAACTACAGAGCATGATTACTGGAAAGCTTCTTGTCCAGTTAATAAGGCAAAACTGACATCCGGCAGCAAATTCCTGCTAGGCTCCTGGAAAGTAAAGAATCACCCAAGGGGTTATAAGCACAAAACCACTTCGAAGCGTAAAATGTGGGGGCTCCTTCTTAAAAGACAGGAGCACTGCTGCTGTAGTGGCTTTGCATTGGGCTGCAATCTGCAAAATCAATAGTTAAAAACCACTAGCTGCTCTGCCGTAGAAAGATGAGGCTTTCCACTCCCCGAAAGATTCACAGTCTTTGCAACCCCCAGAGGACAGTTCTACCCTCTCGAGTGGCCGTACATCAGAACTGACTCCGTGGAAGTGAGGCTTTGGTTTTCTTAAGTAACATGGATTTGGGGCAAATCCAACTGAAGGAGAAAGACATCCCTAATGAGAAAAATAGGTATGGATGAAAATTAAGTAATGATACCTGATTAAGAAGATAAGTCCCACTAAGTATGTTTGTGAAAGTCGTGGTCTATCTATTTAGGTAGCAGGACAATGCCAAGTAGATCATTGAAGGATCAGGAATAGGTGGTAGAGGACAAGGCAAAGAAGGGAACTCTGCTGTTTTCAGCAAGTCGAGCGTACTGATGACATCGGTGTGAGCAGCTTGCCCTAGACTGGTCATACAGGTGGAGCTGAGCCCGAGGAGAGCCTGGGATAAGGAAACTGGAGCATGAGGCTGTGGCAACCATCTGAACTTGAGAGAGGAGGGAAAAGGCTCAAGGGAGTTAGAGATGGACATACTGTGCCACAGATACATGTTTCTAAATCTCAGAAGGAGCTTCGGACTTGGAACAGGAAAAAGCCATTATGAAAAAAAAATACCTTAACTACTTTCCTGTCTCTCAAGAAGGATTTCAATGCTTAAAACAAAACAAAACCAAAAACAGCAACCATTACACACAATTATATCCTAATCTACCAGGAAGAGTAAATAGATCCAGTAAAGGCAGACATGAACACCAATGAATAAAAATCTATACTTGTATCCACTATTAAGACATAAGATTGGTTAAAAGCTGGCTCTCTGTGCCTCTTACACCATCTGAATGTACTAACTTGAAATAGCAAGTTTCTTCCTATTCCCTCAAGATCAAGCGATTGCTCTTAGGAAGCCCCAATAGGCAAGAACTCTCCAGAGGAAATACCATGCTCAGGCCTCCCAGAAGTGCAAATTTCAGTACCATTAGCAAAGAAGAGATGGCTTGCCTCAAATTTCATGGGGATATGCAAGGATAAAGGTCATTACTAAGGCAGCCAGGACTCAAGCTACCCAGGGACCCGATGCCTGAAGTCAACACCTCTTATGAGAGAGGGGGATAAAATAAAGACTAACAGTGGGTCTTGACAATTTCCACCAGACTGAAGTCCTTCCTGGAAGTCAGTCCCATGTAACACCCCCGCAAAAACACTGGTCCGTGAATTTGGAAGTACAGGCAGTGCTGGCAAAAGTGGAATCTAAAAAAAAAATAGGTTGAAATTTCAGTATTTAAAGCAGGTGGCCAGTAATGATGCTGCCTTGAGCTATATGCTGTTAAGTTATAAATGCAAAAGAGTGAATATTCAAATTTTATGAAGGATAATTTCCCCTTCTGCAGAGCTCACAGATACTCAGACCCAAAATAGCATAAGGAAATATTTTCCAGTAAAGCCATTTAAATACATAAAATGTAAAGAATAAAAATTCTTACCCCCTGACCCATTAAGTGGCATCTTGATCACTGGGAAAAAATCTAAAGTTGTCAAGCATTTCCTCCTGCTTGAATCCATGGTCAGTGCCCATAGAGGAGGCAGTCAGTACATCAAGGGATTCATTGCATTGGGGACATCTACTGCATAAGGTCTCTTTAAGGTGTTCAAGAGGAAGGATGTCACCATGAGGACTAAGGTACATTCTGACCCATGCTGCATTATTTTCATCACTTCATACGCATGGGGACATTAAGGCATTGAATAAGGAGGACAGAAGAAAAGCCAAAGTCTTTGAATGACCATGTCTGTGATGAATACTGAAAGTACCAAGGACTGCTAAAAGAACAAACAAATCTGCCAAGGAAGAAGTACGGAGAGAATGCTCCCTAGAGGTACAGAGGGTGAGAGAGGGTCCATACGTGGGGCATGTCATCAGGAGAGAGCAGTCTCTAAAAAATGAACGGCCTGCTTGGTAAAGGGGTTGGCAGCTACAAAGAGGGAGACCATGCTGGCGATGGATTGACTCAATGACTGCAACAACTGTGAGGGCGCGGTCGGACTAACCCCTGTGGCACAGAGGGTCCCTCTGAATGGGAACCTGACAGTGTCATCTCGCAACACAGCCAGTAGCAGCTGAATGTGAAATGCATGCGTACAGAATGATGCACTCTTTCTTTCCTAATTCATGCATAGATACACACAGCGTATGGTAGGCCTGTCATCTCAGGAATCTATTTTTGTAAAGCCCCCTGATAATCCTGAGGTCTAACTGTGAACGATCAAACCTGGTCTCCAAGGCTAGGGTAAAACCCAAAGAAACAGCAATGCTCCTTAAAAGTCCTTCTCCATGATGACATTCTGTAACATAATATTTCTTGGCTTCGGTGTGTGTGAGAGGGGATGTACACACGTGCTTGTGTGTGTGTGTGTGTGTGTTTACTGAAAAAAGCTGTCTGTCTCTCTTAGTATGCCTGTCTGTACAACTCCCATATGCTGCACGTGTTTACTACATAGCTGTACAATTCTGGCTTTAGAGAAAGAACAAACACCTTTGTCTCAGGAAGAAACTTCTAAATGGGTTTCCCTTTTCTGTTATCATTGTCTACCATTTTTCCCTCAGTGGGGAGAAAGTTTCAACAGTAGTTAGGTACTATTGTTCCAATATTTTTTTCGAGTCTGAAAATAAGCCTAAAAATTTGGACTAATCATTGCAATGGTATGTATCCACACTATTTCACACAAAATTTGGACTTTTTGTGTCTTGTCCAGACCTCTTTCAACTCTGCATTGTGCTAGGTTAGCCCAGCCCATGATAGCAAACCTTGGAAAGAAAGCCTCAATATGCAGTCCAACTCAGCAGATGACACAGAAGAGAGGCACTCCACATCGTGGTCAATGTACCAGCAAGGACTCAGTCCCCTGCTAGTGGCTATGACTCCTGCAGTGCCAAAGAAAGCCGAGGACACTCACGATAGTAAGGAATGACCCCTGCTTTAGTGGCATTTACTGTCTTGATTTTTATCATTTCCTTCGGTCAAGAAAGCTATACCCCTAAGGGAGGCAGCCTACATTACTATGAGTATTAACAACCGCAGCTCATTAGGGATGCTGTGCCACAGGCACCAGTGGGAGAGGACTGAGAAAGGAAACTTTCTCTTACCCCTTGTTCCTCCCTGCCTCTCTCCCCTAATGCAGGGACTTCTTGAATTTTGTGTCCAGATTATTTTAGTCCTAGAAAATGGAACAAAACATCACAGTGACATCTTAATCTTACAAAGTTGAAGTCTTCACTTTCTGAGTCACATAAACCAGTGGAAGTTCATATTTTTCTGTTGCAAGCAGGAACTGTAAACAGTGTTTCTACTCCCTGAAGAGTTGGTCAGTTTTAGTCAGTATCCACCTTAGCAACTCTTACTGAAATGCAGGGTATATTCTCTTTCAGAACCAGGGTTTATTCTCACTAAAATGTTAGAAGAGGTGTATGTTTGAATGCAAATCAGTTCTGTGGCTCAGTTGTCTCTATGGTACACACACAAGAATGTTGAAATATTCAAAGTGTTATCTTTATTTCATTTTGATAAAAAAATTCTAACAAGATTTAAGTTTTATATTCTCTATGTTTCTTTCAGGGCAAACTCTGAGTTGGTGGGGGAATTGAAATAAAGTAGGCAGTTGGAGCCTCAATCCTTTGGGACAGGTCCTTTGCATTGTAAAAGCAACACCACACAATTTGCACAAATCCTTGCATACCCACTTTGGACATCCTTATGCTATCATAACATGGCTTTGGAGGGATGGAGTCCAAGAAGTTTTGACTATGCTTACATATCTGTAGTCTAATATTATTGTGTGGAAAAGTAAACAGAGCAGAAATATGTATTTAATCTGGGGACTTATTTCCTTGCTGTAGGAATATGCAAAATTACACCTGTTCAAACTTCACATAAGAACAGCATTGACATACAGATGCACTGACTGCATTCTAGCATTTCCTGGTGGAGCAGATTCACACCCTCGAGTGCATTTTGAAAGGTTTACTTGTCACCATAGATAAACAGCTCTATTTATAAGGACAATATTGACCAAATACCTACTAAGTGTTTTATGCTTCATATTAAAAAATAACAGATTTCTATCCTTAAGCAGGTAGATATTGAAGCAGTACATGATACCCAATGAGATATTTAAAGAGTATAGAATATTTGGAGCTTTTCCCTGGTTTTACAATTTAGGATGAATCCAATTATGCCTTGTTTCAAAGTACATTCTTTTTTATGCTCTTTGGTGCCAAATCTGTAAAAGTTCTTCTAGCATGGAAGCTGTTGCTTAATGGCACCAAACAGTTAATGTTCCGCCTAAATGTAATATTCTACGCTAAGTAGAATTTCCTTTAAGTTGATAGATAGACTTTCTCACATGTAATAAAAGCTCAATATATAAAAGGATTGAATGGGAATAAAACCAATAATTTCAATACATAAAATGTTCAATTTTATGTTTGTAGCATAAAACAACAAATGTAAATGTGAGAGTTATATTTACCCGTTTCCAATTTTTGAGAGAGTTTTAGTAAACTAGCAGATACTGGCACCTCAAATAATTTTAGGTCATAATGTATAAAGAGGAAATATTATATTTGGATAAATTAATACAAACATCCTGATCATGAAACAGGAATGATTCTAAGACATTAGTGGACAAACAATTGAAGATCAGAATGTTTTAATTAGTAGCAATATCCATTAACCACAGTAAAATTATTTATTAATAAACTTTCCATTTTAATGTCTTTGTTCATCATTTTTGTTCATCATTTTGAGAATGTCTGTATAACTTCATGCTATTCTTAACTTTTTTAAACGATATAAGAACATTTTCTGAAATGTGACAGAAGTGGCCATGTAATTTGAAAGCATAATGAATTTCCTCTTCAGCTTCCATAAGGGTTGTATGGTTCTACCTCTTGCTCAGGTGACAGATTAGACAGCATCTCTTTAGTCAAAACGGATGGTACTTCAGCAGAGCACTGTTCTGGACATCACATATCCAACACCAGAGTGGGACGTCACATTTGAAATAAGTTGGCACGAGTAAACTAGCGATCATCTAATTCCACAAGATGGGGAGCGGAGTTAGTTCAGAGAGTAAAGAGTCGGCCAAAAGATCGAGAGAACTGGAGAAAAAGCTTCAGGAAGATGCTGAGCGAGATGCAAGAACCGTCAAGTTGCTATTATTAGGTAACTAATGCCCCTCTCTTTTCTCCCCAGACTGATTTTTCTATTCATTTTTCTCAAAATTTATCTTTAAGGGATATTACCATATAGAAATGTATTTGGAAACTTAGATAAGCTTTACTTGTGCTCAGTATTTTAAAATAGGTTTTTCTATTTACTCTTATTACGTGTCTTTTTGCTACACAGTTGGAAAATATTTATTCAATGACTCCATTTCCCAATGTCAATGAAATTTATTATTATTAAGAGAAAAGTCATATGTTTATCAGTTTATTGTACCTTAATCATTTCCTGAATGTCAGCATTGTAATACTAAAATACAATCTTTAATTAACAAGCTATGATTGATGTCAGTTTGTTTGAACAGAAATACGCTAAGTTGTTTAACATCAAATTTAGTATGCTATTTATTTTTCTGGATGTTAAAGTCCCATAGACTCTACTTAAGAGGAAAAGATAAGTCATTCTCAAATGCATTATGTATTTTATTCTGGCTATTAAATGTTATGCATGTCCTTGCCTGTATACCAGTAAAACTCCCTTTACAGCATTTTTGGAAATTTATTGAATTTATTTATGACAGGAATGATGTTTCTTCTATCATTTCATCCCCTCAAATATCAATATGCTGTGCAATCAAAACAATATTTATGCTCAATGAATGGAAAGACTAGTGGTCTATGTGTCATATGTTGTTCTAAACTAACATATATGATTTTATTTTTGTTTAGAACAAAATGTGGCATATAAGCTAATTAACAATTTCAATTCAGTTAATGTGTCCTGAAAACAGACATATTCTGTGAAATAAAGATCCATCACAAAATGCAAAGCAAGAACATTAATAGAATCAACTATGTGCTTTCTCTGCATTTAATAATAACACATATATTTTGTTTTACTCCAAAATTGTGAATCTTTCACAGAACAAAAGGTTCTCCCTTTTTTGTTGTTTTTTTGCTATTCCTCCATGGTGCATGTTTCTGTCAAGTCCTAGCAGCCTCCCACAGCCTGGCTGAGAGACTCCTTGCACCTGCAATGTCCGCTCCCTTTGCTCATGAGTTCTGTGGTTGCACCTGCGAGTCACCTTGCACGTTACCACCTGCGGGTTAAAGACATGGTGGAAAGGTTAATGCCTCAGTGAAGTGTCTGATGAATTCAGTAAATACACTTTTTCTAGCACGCCAGAGCATTCACTGACGTTTTGATCCAGAGTGAAATTTCTGAGAGCATAGCCAGAGCCAATAAAAGATGTGCAGGGAAGTCAAGCATTTTATGTTCTTGGACGAGGAGCAATGGCATGAGGGTTGAAGACATGGATTTTAATAAACCCCTTTGTGGAAAAAGCATCTCAAAACAACATATGTTTTCAATATCCCAATTATTTTAGATTAAATTCAAATAAATACAGAATTTCAAACTGGAAAGTAAAATCAATAGGGAGAAACAAACTAGAGTTTTTGAAAGACTTGGTTGAATTTTACTTACCAATTGAACCATGAAACATAAAACAAATAGAGTTCAGAGGAAGCAAAGTGATGATCTAGAAGAAGAAAGACAATGATATTTTGGGCCAAGGACATGAAAAAAATCACTAATGGAACAATTACAACATTTACTTTCCTCAATCACAATTTTACTCTTTCAGTGCCATCACTAAGTACTGTGTTTATGTTATTTATTTAGCCCCAACAAATATGAGTAACCTCTTATTTATCTCTTTATTTATAAAAAATTAACCCAATTGTCTTGATATTTTTCCCTATTTCCCTAGTTCCTTCTGAACTCTATTTGATTTTTATATTACATGGTTCAATTGTTAAGTAAAAAAAAAATTCAACAAAGTCTTTAAACCACTTGTTTGGTTCTCAATATTGATTTTACTGGCATCTTCTAATTTGAAGTTCTGTCTTTATTTGAACGCAAAGAGTTGCAGTCTAGGAAGCTCACACGAACACCTCTACCCTGTCCTATCAGGTAGCTATGAGTCGGCATCATCCTGATATCATGAAGTTTGGGGTTTATGCAGTAGACTTATCCAATGCAAGGTGTCTTTGGAGCTCTTGGGTGCTGATGTTGTGTGCCATGGGGTTAATTCCAAATCACAGTAGACCTATCGAGCAGTGAGTCTATATGTATGTATGCATATATATGCGTGTGTGTATATACACCCTCATATAGACATGCATGTGTGTATATATGCACACATGCATATGTGTGTATATAGATTTATTCATGGATATTTAATAGGATTTCCCAGGCTGTAAACCTTATAGGAACAAAAGGCTTTTTCTTTTCTCCTCTTGGAGTCACTAGTTGGTTACAGCTGCCCACCTTTTAGCTAGAAGCCTAATTTTGTTTTGTTTTGTTTTTTGTTTTTTTTGGGGGGGGCATCACTGCTCTCCGGTGGTGGGAGTAGGAGGCCCAGCCCCACTGCTGGAATTGAACCTCCGTCCCAGTGGGCTGCAGTCCCGCGCACAACCACTATGCCACCGGGGCTCAGCCCAGAAGCCTAATTTTTAATGAGCATGTCACCAGAGCTTCCGGCAAAAATTAGAATCTCGAATTAAGTATTGCCAATTTTTTTATATTCATCTTTATATTATCTGGTCCTTTTCTAGGTGTCTAAACACCAAACAGCAAATTCTCAAATGCACCATGGATGGTAAATTATATACATTCTTTGATCTTAGTGGATTTCACGGAATCTGAGGGGTTTTTAAAGTGTTACTTTACAATTAAAGGATCATACCCTTTATACATATTTTTTAAAGATGCTCTTTCGACCTTAAGTAAAATTACACAACAGATGGTAAATCTGTTTCCTTAGCAAATGTGGCCGCTAGGAAACACCAGGAGTGACTCACACATTCCCAGTGCATGTGATAACCACTATCCTGACAGTGGCAACTTCATAAATTGGCCTGCAAAGAGGACATAGAAAAGAATATGTTTTAGTAAGAAAACTCAATTTAATGAATATGTCGTTCTGTTTGTAGGCTTCCTAAGACAATTTTTAAGTCTTTACATATAAATCGTGTTTGACCATTCTTAAGTTTGAAAAAACCCAAACTGTCATACAGGGATGGTATCAGCAAGTGTGTTATAATTTTATTCTCCCTACATCTCCTCTCTTATATTCAGTATTTCAAATTTCAGATTGGTTTTAGTTCTCATTTTAAAACACTTCATGTTGCAGATTTTTAAATTTTCATACAGTGAACTGATTAGACATTTCCCAAAATACAGAGAAATGTAGAGCACTTTTTCTTTTGCGCAGCAATTCCCAGAAGTTCCCTGGACACCTTGTCAGCAGGGCTCTTTCCCTTTTATTTCTTGAGTCTGCCTTGATGGCATCAGGTGACAGGTCGGCCTGCTGAAGGTCAGCGAGTCAAAAGCGGCTGGGGAAGAAAGACGAGGCTTCCTACTCGGAAACAGTTACTGGTTCAGAAGCCCCCCAGGCCCTTCTATGTCATCCTATAGTGTTGCAATGAGATGGACTTCACTCCATGAAAAAGAGTTTAGCTTTTAGAAATTATACTCCTTTTGGAATGCGTCATCTGAATTTTATTATTTTAAAACTATGAGCTGTTAGAAAGATGAAACTAAATAGAATGTAGCTATAAATGATATCATTGCCAGATGTGTTTATATTTGTTTGAGCTACCCACAGCTCAAATTTCTAAATGTCTTTGCTTATTTAACAAATATGATTTGTACCATGGCAATTGTAGATAAAAGGGTATTTCACAACCTAATTAGCCAAACAGAATAGAATGAAGAGAACAAAATTTAATATGAATCTGATGAAATGTGTTTTAAGCCATTTGATTTTGAGATATAGTCGCTGTTATTATTCATTCTCATTTCCTCTCAAGTGACTTGCCTTTACAAAATGATAATCATGAAAATAATTTTTCAATTGTAAGATATCTCACAGCATGGCTCTTCTTTTTCATCATTTTATTGGGAGCTCTGGCAGGTATTATAGCAAACCATAATTCAATTAGAGCATGTATAATTGTACAGTGGCTGCCGTAATCACTTTCAAAACATCTTTCTTCTTGAGCTCTTTGATATCAGCTCTCCTTACCCCCTCCCTTTCCCAGCCGACCTCTGGAACCCTTACTATTATATTATTATTCTGCTCTTTTATTATTATTATGGTGAAAAAAGGAAGGTAATAAGCTATGTGGTAGTGTAGTAACTCAATATACGGATCACGTAAAACTATCTTTGTTTTTCAACAAACATTCAGCGTATCTTTTCCTTATTTAATTTTCCTTCATATACCTACCACCTGCAAACTCCCATGTCTGTCATATCAATTCTGACACGTAGTGGCCCTAAGATTCCCAAGGCTGTAAGGCAAGGATGTTATTTTGAGGATTAATATGTACTTGTTCCAAGCCACAGTATCTTCCATTGCCTCATATGAATATGAAAGTTGAACTATAAAGGATAAAAGGACAGAAGAAGAATCAATGCATTTGAATTAGAGTGCTGAAGAATGCAGAAAGTACAATAGACTGCTCCAAGGGCAAACTGATCTATCTTGGAAGTACAACCAGAATGTTCTTTAGCAGCAAGGCTAGTGAGACTTAGCTCCCACATGTCGAGTAAGCTGTGAAGAGAGACCAGTCTCTGGAGAGGATATCTGGTTTGCTAAAATAGAGGGGAAGCAACAAAGAGGAAGGCTCTCACGGAGGTGGACTGATAGAGGGGCTGCAACGGTGGGATCAATTTTGGATCAGTAAGAACAATTTTGAGGACTGGGAAGTGTCTCTTCTGTTGTATATGATGTCGCTAGGCATGAAACTGACTTGAAGACACCTAACAGTAGCCAAGACAACAGACCTTTTCAGGTAGAGACTGCTGCAGACAGTAACATCGTTCTTGCCCAGAGTGGCTGATGAATTAGAACCACTGACCTTTGAATACTCAGATCATCAACCACTGTGCCGCTCAGGATCCTTCCTTCTCCTTACTCATGTGCAAATGGAGTTTTCTCTTTCAAAAGTAGGATCAAAGGTGAAACTGAGGTGGAAATCCCATCGAGACATGAAAAAAAAAATTCTGTTCATTAGATCTGAGTAAAACTGATTAATTAGTTAGCCACTAGCAATCATTGCATTAATTCCTGCCTTGATATTTGCAATTTCAGTAGAAAAACTTAAACCCCAAACTGAACTCACTGCCATCAGGACCTTTCCAACTTAGAGTGGCCTGATAGGACAGTGTAGAGTAGAAAACTTTACAGCACTGGAAAGTCTCATTTTTCTCCGGCCAAGTGACTGGTGGTTTGAACTGCTGACTTTGAGGTCCACAATCCCATAGGGCACCTTGATGACACCAGGGATCTGATAGAAAAGACTACTGCTTAGAATTGGTATTTGTTTAGTATAGATTGACATTCCCTTTTGTTGGCAAAAATTTTATGATACTCTATTATATTAGTATACTTTTCATACTTCCATATTTAATTTTTCACAATTTTTCAATTGTGTTCCTCTCCAAATTATGAAATATCCTGTCCCCTTAGTCCATCTTCTGCCTTAATTGAAAATTTAACTATGAGTAATTAATTCCTCGAAGGTCTTCTTTTACCAGTTGCCATGCATGAATTATTTAAGTTGGCATTTGCTTCTCCCATCAAACCATGCTCATTTTTCTAAAGGGTCTGGACAAGAAGGCATGAGTAGATACTCACTGGATTATGTAATTCAGCTGTGAGTGATTATCAATTACTCACATCGTGATTGCCACCCTACTGGTTATGAAATGAGCCATTTCCAAAAGGAAAGGGCCATCTCTCATTACCAACAAGAGAGAGAAGAACTAGAAGTGAAGTGTGTCTTTGAACCTGAAGAAACCTGCTCTCTGAACCTTCTTGATCCAAAAGAGAGCTTAGCCATCAGAGGTGGAGTCACAACAGGAAAACCAGGAGCCAGAGCTCGAAACAAAGTGATGGACTTTCCAACTGACTGAGCAAGTTAATGCTGAGTCCTTCTGACAGGAGCCTGGCTTGTGCAGTGGAGTGCCGTTGAGGACTTAACCTGGGGAGCTGGGTTTACTGACGCACAGAGTTCCCAGCTAAGCATTTTTAAGCTAAGGCTGATAGTCGAAGTGTCGGCCTTTTGTGAAATTATTACAGCGCTGAAAGAGCTTTGTAACATTTCCTAAGCTTGATAGAATCCAGATCAAGAGGAACAGAGAGAAGCCTGCCTGTGGACCTAAAAGAGAAGAAATGTCCTTACCGAACAGCTGTCTTACTGAATATTTCTCATATGAATTGTAACCTGTTAACTTCATTAATAAACCTCACAATGACTCATTGCAATGATTCATCAAACACCACTCAAACAGACGGGGAGAAGTGTGGCAGGGCGAGTTGATGTCAGAAGGCTGTGGGCTGATGCACATCTGGGGCCCTGAAGGAGGTCAGATATGCCAGCTCCCCCTACACACAGGCTTTCCTCGCCAGTGTAGTGATACAATTGCTTCCCGTTGGTTTCCTTCTAAGTAAAGCCATTTAACATCTTCTTATTGGTGTCAGCTATCCTCAAATCCGTTCCACCTAATTTTCGCCCCGAGTACAATATCACTCAGTCCTGATACATTGTTCCAACTGTTCTATTTGAGTCCAGGGCTACAGTCACTGTAGCAATCCATCTTTCCCAGAGTGTTCCTCTGTTTCATTGCCCTCTACCAAGCATTATGACCCTTTCTAGATAAAATTTCATCTGTCAACTCTTCTAAAGTGATAAACATCAAGAAGGCTTGGCATAGATAAAATCTTGAAATGAGATCAGAAATGGTGTGTTATCAAACACTCATTAAAAGAAATTTTCTCTGAGGAGAAAATGGTCCGGATAGGACTTGGTATATTTAAGTATACTTAAGAAATTTAAACCTCGGCCTTCCTGACATTTAACTCACTCCATAGCCTACACTCGCAGGCTGCAGACTGTGTGAATTAATCTGCAATGTACACTGGCTATATGAACGATGTAGATTTTTTCAAGTGAATTATTCTTATACACTCCTCTATACAAATCATTACTAATTAATATTTGGTGGGAATACTTTTGTCATCAATATTAAGCAGCATTTCACAAACTCTATTTTAATCATTAATACATTAGAATTTACCATATGACTGGTGGCAGCTATATCATATTAAAAACCGACATCTCATAGTTTTCTAAACTAGCAAGTGGTGTTTGTGAGAATTATTTTCTTTTAAAACAAGTTGTGCAGCTTTCCATGCTGCTGTACATGCATTCAAGATGACTGAGTCCAACATGTCATATCAGAGAAAGAAACATCTTCACATAAAGTGTAAAAAAATAAACAACTGGAACATATCCACAAAAAGCAAACCAAAGACCATTTTAGGTTTAGTTTGGTTTTTGAATATGAATTTACATTTACAAAACAATGCTACACTTTCTCCTTTTACATTTGCCCCTCAAGACACTGGGTTGAGTCAATGAAACAACTTCATGGAAAGAAAAGTCAATCTTTGTCTTTTCTTGGCTGTTTCAGTCATAAGAGTATTGCCGTAAACTTTCTAAGAGTTTAATGTACAATTTACCTACCACACTGGCAGGTCAATAAAAAGGAGCTGAATGCATTGTGATAAAGGTGCATCATGCTAAAAATTAAATAAGTTCATGAGATGCTTGTAGATTAGAATTTAACATTACCTTTTCCATCCTGAATAGTAACTAGTTGTGTCCATTTTATAAAAATCATTTTATTTGGGGCTCATACAACTCTTAGCACAATCCACACATATATCCATTGTATGTCAAGCACATTTGTACATTTGTTCCCATCATCATTCTCAGAAAATATGTTTTCTACTTAAGCCCTTTTTATTACTTCCTCATTTTTCGCTCTCTCCCCATGTCCCCCCTCTCATGACCCCTTGATAATTTATAGATTATTATTATTTTGTCATATCATACACTGTCCAATGTCTTTCTTCACCTGCTTCCCTGTTATCTCAACCCCAGGGAGGCGATTATAAATAGAACCTTATAATTGGTTTACCATTTCTATCCCATCTTCTCTCCACCCTCCGGTTTTGCCACTCTCACCACAGGTCCTGAAGGGATCATCTGTCCTGGATTCCCTGTGTTTGCAGTTCCTATCTGGACCAGTGTACATCCTCTGGACTAGCCATATTTGTAAGACAGAATTGGGATCATGATAGTGGGGAAGGGGAGGAAGCATTTAAGAACTAGAGGAAAGTTGTATGTTTCATCATTGCTACACTGCACCCTGACTGGCTTGTTTCCTCCCTGCAACCCTTCTATAAAGGGGCTGTCCCTTTACCTACAGATATTTGGGTCCTCAATCTGTATTTCCCTTCATTTACAATGATATAAACTTTTGTTCTTTGATGCCTTATACCTGATTCCTTCAACATCTTGTGGTCACACAGACTGGTGTGCTTCTTTCACGTGGGCCTTGTTGCTTCTCAACTAGATAGATGGTTGCATATTTACTTTCAAGCCTTTAAGGCCCCAGACGTTGTATATTTTGAAAGCTGGACACCATCAGTTTTCTTCACCACATTTGCTGATGCACACATTTGTCTTCAGTGATCGTGTCAGGGAGGTGAGCATCATAAAATTTCCAATTTAATAGAACAGAGTGCTTTTGGATTGAGGAAGTACTTGAGTGGAAGCCCAATGTCCATATGCTAGCTGAATACCAAACGTGTAAATATATTCACATAGATTTATTTCCCCTCTGTTTTTTTGTCATTCAACAAATATATGTACGAGGGGTTTCCTTCCCCCTCCCAAAATAAAAACGAGATTTTTTCAAAGCCATATATTTAATTTTTTAAACAAAACAAGCTTATCACCTGCCGAGTACTCTCCGTTACACAATACATTTGTCAGCTCTGTGATTACCACTCTTGCAAACATTTTCCACATTCATCTGTTTGGATGGCTGACAGCACTTTCGTCATTTTTTTTCTTCACCTCTTCTACCTTGTGTAATCACTGTCCTCTCATGCCCTCTGCACTCATGGAAGCAAAAGGAATCACATGTAGCGAGTTCAGGTAAGACAGGTGAGTGGGCAAGAGCTGCATGTTTTTTATTCTTCCAAAACCTGGCATGCTGAGTTAGCTGCGTGAGCAGGTGCACTGTCATGGTGGCAAAACCAGTCCATCATCTGCCACAGGCCTTTTTTTCATACACTTATGCAATCTTTTCAGAAAATCCCAATAGAATGAACTCCAAATGCACTATGAGTTGACATTTTAATCAGTTCAGGAAGTTGACGGATGTCCAGAATGAGGTTTGTCATCTACGGACATTTCACCTTTTTTTTTTTTTTTTGCTGGAAAACTACTTGTGCACTTGGTTTTTCCCATAGTATTGTCCTTGTAAACTGTGTTTAACATCACAATAGTTCTTTGGCAGGAAACAAAATTTCACAACTACATCATGCTGTTTTCTTAAATTGGACATCACCTCCCCCCCCCCCAAAAAAAACCCAAACCAAAAAGAAAAAAGAAATCCAAGATTTGAGCAAAGCTGCTTTTATGACCAGTAAGAAACTTGACAGGTGAGACCACTGGGTGCATTAACTCAGAGAAAGTGAGCCCCTCCCAGTGGAGAATGTTTCCTTTGGGGAGTGGGGTGGGTAGGAGGGCTACTCCCTATGAATACATAAAGCAACTTCAGTGTATCAAGATGTTCCATTTAAAAGCAAATTTTAGATCTCTCTTTCATAACAATATCCTTTGACATTAACTACCTAAAAAAAAGTGACTGGGTTCTCCCCTTGTAGGAAGGCATATAAGACTAGTTGTTTTTTTTTCAAGAAGTAACAGTGGCACTAAAGTTACTTTTTTTGTTGACACTAAAGTTACTTGGTACAATGTAACCACATACTGCGTATAAGCCAACCAGAGTGTCAGCCCAGCTACCTAATTTTACCACAAAAACTGCATTAAAAATGTGCTGAACATCTCGACTTATACAGTAGATAACACAAAATTCTACCTTCTATCGTGGTGTCCTTAAAAGTTGGTAAGCAGCCATGTACGGTGAAACCCTCGGCCTGTACCTGATTTAAATTAAAAACAAACAAACAACAACTTGGAAACAATTAGTCCAATGAACTAAAGGAAACTCAAACACCAATCTGAACGATCCTGAGATCAGAACAGGTAGGCAGTCCCCAACTACCTCTGCATCTGCTCTGAAAGTGGGTCACATTGGAAGGTCCTGGATAGAGCAGAAGGAGCCACAGTGGCATAGTGGGTTATGCGTTAGGCTGATAACCACAAGGACAGTAGTTCAAACACATTTGCTGCTTTTTAGTTAGAAGAGAAGGAAAATGGAGAACACTCAAAATCAGAAAAGAGAATAGGCTTACTGGTTTGATAGACTCTTTGGAAATCCCAAGGCTATGGCTTGATTCACTCTCAGATCTAGACCTGGAATTCATCACTTGGCTAAATTTTTAGCCAAACAGTAGACAGGAGTATAAAGCTAACACTATCACTAGTGAGTTATGCACACCATGACATTGAACCATCTGGAATTAAAAGTGCAGTAGTTACCTAAGGACACATGGTAAAGAAGAAGGCGTAGAAACGTGAAGAGCAGGGAGGCAGTGGGTTAAGTGCGGGAACAGCCATGAGGGAGAGGAAGGTAAATGTGAATGAACTACTGCATGGAGAATTGATTGTCTTCTCTGGAAACCTTCACCCACTAAAAAGAAAAAAGCAACAGATATATTGAATGGTTCATAAGTTTTCAATTCTAGAAATTCCATTCATTTACAAATTTGTTTGAATTTTTATTTCTTTAAAAGTATAAACACATCTTATACTTGAAAAATATCTGAAGACTTCATGGATCTATTTCTGATGACTAAGTTGTCATGTTGCTTCTCATTTAGGTTGCATTGTTAATTGCATGTTTGGTATAATTTTGAGTAGGATTTATTAATTTTTATGGACATTATTTGTGAGACTTTCTTAAAATCTGAGTTAGAAAACTGCAAAATATCTTAGACACTAGAAGAGGAAAATCATGGTTACCGTATATATTCATGTACAAGCCAAGTTTTTCAGCATATTTTAAATACAGTTTGTTTAGCAAACTTGAGTGCCTCAATTGATATTTGAGTTGGCTTATATGAGTATATGTGGTATTTAAGGAGATTTAACATTTTCGAGAAGGTCTTTCAAGTTAGTAAACCTGAGAGTTTGATAAAATGTGGTAATGGATACTAAGAATAAAATCCCAAGCAAGCCCAATGAGTAAAATAGCCAAATTGTAAAACTGCATTTTGACAGAAATATAGTTAGCTTAGGTTTTAAGTTAATTATACTTGTATTATATATAATTGTAATTGATAAGGATTGATATGAAGAGATAAAAGGAAATGTAATAAATATACTATAAACTCAGTATTGGCAAAGAATGTGATGAAGCTGTGAATAAAGGAGACAAACTAAACACAACTTCTGTTAAGAAAATATTTCCATCAAAATACATATACCAAGAGTGAGGCTGACCAAAGTAATGGGCCGGCGATACAGGAACACATGATCAGTGTTGTGCTACCACACAACTGTCAATGCTTGCTATTCAAAGACCCTTATCCGTCACAGTGTAGGTTCTGAGAGTAAGGCACCTAGACCTCGAGATAACGAGAAGGGAATGAATGAATGAAATGCATTTAAAATATCGTATAAAAGATGAAACTATTCTTCCTATATGTGAAAAACGATGGGGAACTCCTGTCCTAGGTCTTTAATACTGTAAAGTATTAAGAGGTTGTTGTTATTGTTGTTGATGTTGTTGTTGGGTGTTACTGAGTCAGTTGCACACCATAGCAGCCCGGTGTATAACAGAGTGAAACACTGCCAAGTGTTGCTCTCTTTTCACATTTAGCCCTATGTAGAGATTAATAGTCATTAGGCTTAAGTGTATAGTAATGATTTAATTGTACAAAACAGGAAATTTACTCCCAGGCGTTAGACGTGATTGAGTTGTGTATGTAGTCAAAGTCAGATGTGAATTCAAGCGCACATTTATCAAAGTATAAGACATGAGCGCACCAATTCTATTTTCCTGTCGGGAGTCTAGACCAGGGGTGTCCCATTCCATGAAAACATGGGCCATTTGGTGCAACAGGCAAGATTCACGCGGTCCACATCACATTTATAAATGTTGTTCAATTTATATCTTGAAGTGAGGATTGAGGAATTTGGTTAGGGTAATTGGAACACAATATAATTGCTTTTATTTAAACATCTATTTTATTTTATGTATTTATAAAACTAAAATTATTTTTTTTACCTGAAACTTGTGTTTTCCACCTACTAGTTTTCACTTAAGCCTCATATGTTGTGATTAGAAAATATAATAAACTAACAAATAAAAAACAGTGTTGGACAGCTGACAAACGTGATGCACAATCTTAATGGCTTCCCTCTAGAAATGTGAACTAGCGCTGCCCATAGGTATGATTTATAGCAGCACAACCCAGAGTGCTCTTTTTAGCCTGTTGGAATCTGCTTGCATTACCTGACACTGAGAGTGGCACACACATCGCTGTCAACATGGTCGGACCTGAGTCAGCACGTTCGTACACGTTCACAGGCCCCTAGGAAAGGCACTGGGCCACGTGTATACTCCTCTTTAGTAGTTAAGAGGAATTGTGTGTATGTGTACAGCATTGCCTCAGTCTTCCCTAAGTGCTCTTTTCTTCATAACATCTTTTTTTCTATTTTCATTTTATTCCAGATCATCGTGGGCAGGCCAAAAAATAGTACTTGGGCGGCCACCAGTTTGACACCCTTGGTCTAGATGACTAGGAGGACTATGAGGCAGATGCTTTGTTGTTGTGTGGAAACGGGTGAGGAGCGGGCTGGTGAGCAGTAAAAAGCAGATGCCTCATAACAATGTTTCTGAACAATGACTGGCTTTCATTTTAATATGGAATTAGCGCAATCAAAAGAATTTATAACATAGTTTAGTATGATGTTTCTTGTGCTGCAAACACTTTTATATTGGATATTTCCAAGATAAAACTCAGAAGAAAGCAATATGACATAGCTAAAAAGGGTAAAATGAGGATCAGGAATTGCAGTTTTTGTTGTTTTAAGGTCAAACTGCATTATTGCATGAGCACTAAAATCATTGCTGAACTCACCTTTCTCATGCATTGACGGAAGAGATGTGCACAATTGGTTGACTTCTAGGGTTCCTTGGTATTTGAGAGTTACATAATTTTTAAGGCCATCTAAAGAAATTTGTATATGATCTCACCCTGCTTGTTGTAACAAATATATCAAAGGAACAATCAATTTATGTCTGTTCATTTTATGTTTAGTTACAGGTAAAGTTAATGTGTATATTTAAAATTATTTTCCATTAGCAAATAAAATTCAGGAAAAAATTCTTTCTAAAATGAAATAATATATTAGTGTTAAAGTTTGCATTAAGTAAAATTTGAATGTTTAGTCATCAGATAATCTACATCAAAAAATAAATTTTACAACCTTAAAATTCCCTTACTACCCCTTGCCCCAGAAATTAATTTTAGTGATGACTCAACTTAAAAGGAAGAGGCTATTTTAGTACACCCTCAGCATATGGGAACATGGTGTTCTGATGTCTATATTGAGCTCAGAAACATGACCTAATCCTTCAAAAATGGAATGATCTCTGTGAACTAATACCTAGAATCATTGTGAAGATGAGAAGCAACTATATATTTCTGAAATTTCTTTGAAACAGGGTTTCAAGTAATAATAATAAGTGTCGTGCTAAAGAGATTAGATTCTCCACATTTTCCCTTTTAAGGATTATATTGTACATTGAGTATTTGGAACAAAGATGATCCAGAGCTCCTGTATTGACCTCTAAAGGAAATATTGATGTTTTATATACAGTTTCATAATAATATGATGCTTTACTATCCTGATTTCATTGCACACATCAAGAGTGGTCAGTTAACTTAAAAATAAAAGAACATAAGTCCATTCTGAACAGATGTCATCTCTCTGATACGGCCTAGGAAAATGATGATTTGGGTCTAAATTTATAATAAATCTATGATTCACCAATATAAGCGATTATTATGAAATTTTGAGTCTATTCATCACATGGCTGACCAATTCTCAGAAACTCTTGCTATTCAATTAATATTGTGTATTTAGATAATTAGTTAAAATACAAATGATCCAAATGAGCTTTGCCTCATCAATGACCTGACTACTATAGCATTTGCAGGAGAAAAATACGTGGCATTTAGAAATGAGATTTTTTTTTCAGTCTCAGATTTTCTCCGAGACCCCCCCCCCCCCACAAGTGTTTCCCTTCTGGTGAAAAACAAGGCAACGTACAACACTCTTCCTTCAGGCCATGTAGTGGGGCTCCCATTGCCATGGAAAGTCCAATTTCTCCAAAACCTCTAGTCACTCTGATCTTCTCAATTCTTCAGAAACTGAAGAATTATTTTTAGAGAAGTGAGATATTCTGCAAACCTACACTATTTAATCATCTATGCCCAGAACAGTGCTACAATTTGAAATGTTCACGTTTCCTGCTGTGGATTTTTGGACAGAACCTATCAAGAACAATTTTATAATCATACTGGAGGACCATTCTTTCTGATTTCTGCACATGCTGGGGTACTGAGTGACATCTAAACGCAGCCAACCAGAGGAGTGTGCACAGTTGACGGTCCAACCACAGGTCTGACTTTGGCATTGTCCCAAATAAATATTTAGCTTCTTCAAATGCACGAGGGGATATTATGCTGTGAATTTATCTACTTTCAAATATTTTAATTTCAAGACTAGCAATCTCTATTAAATTAAATGACAACTTCCCATCTTGTATTTCATGCTTAATTTATTAACAAAACTCGATGTAGGAAATATGATAAACTTGTTTTGGTTTATTTTGAAGTCCCAGCTTTATCATCAAATTTCATCTTCTGTCATCATGGGACCCCTGGTGGGGCAGGTTTACATATTGGGCTGATAACCCAAAGGTCAGCAGATTGAGACCACCCGTGGATTCATTGGAGAAAGATGAGGCTTCTCCTCCTGTAAACACTTACAATCTCAGAAACCCGCACAGTGGCAGTCCTGTTCTGTCCTCGGGCAGTGAAGAGTCATGTCGCATGGAGGGTTGCTATGAAGGAACACTTGGTTTGAGTGAGCGGTTGGAGACTAGATAGTCATTAAAGCCTGAAAGCTGCAGACGTACTCAGAAAGAAGAACCAACCCCAGGCAGGGTCTCATCACTTCCCACAGCTTTCCCTCTCTCATTTCCTCTGTCCTATATACGATGAACGGCTGATTGAGGCAACTGCAGAAGTTACATACATTTAGATATGCCCGGGATAAGATAAATTCATTATGAAATAAAATTTCACTTAAATATAGCTGTATTTGTTCCAGTGGTTTTAAGAAAACATAGCAAATGATGCTGACCCATTTTAAGAGAAGAAACACAGATGCAGATAACGATGAGCAATATCCAATTTTTGAATTGAGTTAAGTCTTATATTTTATTGACACTACTATTAACTAAGTGTTGCTTTATGCTCTTGGAATATGGCCATGAACAAAAGCAAAGGTTCATGACCTTTTGTAAAATGGCAAAGTATAGTTAAAAATTGCAAATTGGAGGCAAGTTAAAAGAGGATAAACACTGGGAGAACAACAGAAGATGGAATAGGCAAACGAGAAGTCAGAATTTGAGAGCTGGTTTATAATTTTAGAGGAAGGGATTCTTTGATATAATATAGGTTATAATATAATTTGAATGAAACTCTGAGATATCAAAGACCAAATTTCTATAATGTTATGAATATAAAACCATACTAAAGTCCTATGACTTTTCAGTGCCATCCTGAAGTATGAAATGTCTAGTAGTCCTCCTATATTTGATCTCTTTTTCCTGAAAAATGTAAAATATTCCTCAGCTGGGCTACATTGAAAGAGCCCCGGTGGGGTGGGGGTTACACGGTGGATGGTGAACCACAGGTCCGAAATTCAAAAACCACCGGTGACTCTTTGGGAGAAGGAAGGAGCGTTTTACTCCCACAAAGAGTTGTAGTCTCAGAACCATACCAAGCCCTTCCACCCCGTCTTGTCATCTTGCGTGGAAGAGACATTGCCTCAAGGAGTTTGGTTTGGTTGATCCTTCTTTGGCATTTTTTTCAAAATTCAATGTAGGACTTCAAAGAGATTAGAACCTAGAGGGGTGAATGCCTGAAATTTCCAGTAATATGTCCATTATTTTACTTTCTATGAGGGACACAGACGTGGTTATTAGAAAACTAAATATTGATTCATTTGCCTTTGGCAGCAAACAGGTTTGGAGCCAATATTGTGAAGCGCAAGAACCTTTTCCTTTTCCAGTTAGTGCAAAATGTCAGTTTCTCTGAGATGAGAGTCAAGGAGATATGGTTTCATATCAATTGCAAAGTTATGAGCTCCCCTCGATAGCATTTAAGAGACTTTAGGGATTTGAATTCAAAATTTTATGAATTAGTTTGTATTAATAAATGTGAGCAACTTCAGGTAAATCCCTGTTTTATTGATTTCTTCCTTCTACTACCTGTAAAAGCAAAATTTTCAAATTATGAAAATGTTGCCTGACTCTGCCCCTTAACTAATCCCATCCTTTGCATGACTAGAATTAGTGAACATTTGAAAATCAGTTTTTGTATTCTATCTGCACCTTACATATTAATGGACTTTAGTCCAATTCTATCAGGAGACATATTTACTTTTAATCTCTTTTCAAAGGCAACTTGACTGAAAAGCATTTAGACTTTTTATCAGGAATTCTCCAGAGCCATTGTCTCACTGGATGTAGCCTGCTCTTTAAAACCAACACATAGAAATTATTTGTGAGCACATGCAAAAAAGTATGATAGCCAACTATATATACATGATAGACAATATAAAGGATAATACACATACGTATATTCTTGATAGTATAAAACGTTTATAAATTTAAAGTTATTAAAGTATATTGCTTTATGTTCTGTATTCTTGCGATGATCTACAATGATACATACAGAAAGAGAAAGAGAAGGCTAAGGGGAGGGACAGGGAGAGGAACACATATAGAAACAGGGAGGGCAAGAAGGCTGATAGGGTTTGGGACAACATGAACTGTAATGGGTGTAAATACATCATTTTTACATTAAGCAGAAATTCCAGTTTTGATAGATTCATTTACCCATAAAATTATTGTTCCCATGACAAGCTACTGAGAATTTTCTTTACCCTTAAATTGTCCACATGCCAATTTTATAGCCATGACTTCCTTCTCTCCCATGCCCAGTTAATCAGTGATTGGTTACTATATTTTGCTTTAATCATTACAGAATTTTATATAAATGAATTTATATGTACTATTTTGTACCCTGCTTTTTTCATGAATTTATGCTATTGTACTTGATTCTTGATTATTGCTGATGAAATTCCATTACAAATATATGCCTTTTTATTTTTTGTACACTTACCTATTCATGGGAGCTTGGGGTATTACATCCTTGTGACTATTACAAATAAAACTGTGATTGGTAGTCATATATATATATATTTTTTCCACATCACTGCTCTGGTGGGAGTAGGAAGCCCAGCCTTGCTCCTGGAGAGCTGCTCCTGGATTTGAACCACCAACGCTGTGGGCCACAGTCCCGCACACAACCACTGGGCCACTGGGGTTCAGCTCATGTAAATATAATTTTAAGGACAAACATTTTTATTCATTTAGGGAAAATATCTAGGTTTAAAGAAATTTCCGGGGCTGAGCCCCGGTGGTGTAGTAGTTGTGCATGGGACTGCAGCCCATTGGGTTGGAGGTTCGATTCCAGCTCCCAGGAGCAAAGGCTGGGCCTCCTATTCCCACCACTGAAGGGCAGTGATGCCTAAAATTTAAAAAAATAAATAAATAAATTTCTGAATTATTTTCCCAGGTGATTAAGTAATTTTTATCCTTATCAGTAATGTAGTAAGGCTCAAGTGATTCTACGCCCTTGCCCACACTTTGTGTTGTGGAGAATTAAAAAATTTTCATCATATGTATAATTCCATCTCATTATGGTTTTATTGAACATTTACCAGATGAGTAGAAATATTTAGCATATGATATACTTTAGAGATTCCTTTACCATTTTATTTTTTTAATTTAATTTAATTTTTTATCTAAGTATTCACTCTTTGTCTAATAAGTGGTGTAAATATTTTCTCCTAGTTATTGGCTTCCCATTTCATTTCCTAAAATTTTTCAAGGAAGAAACATTTTAAAATCAGAGTAAAATTAATCACATTTTAATATTTAGTGTTTCACTTTTTTGTCACAGTAAATTTGACTTACCTATTCATGGGATTTGGGGGTATTACAACTTTGTGACTTTCACAAATAAAACTGGTATTGGTATTCATGTAAATGTATTTTTAAGGACAGACTAGAGTTGGTGATCTTTACCAGATAAACATCCAGTTACTCTAAATGCATTTAGGATTTTGTGTCTATGATTACATATAAAGTTGTTCATGTCTGGGAACAGGGTGGGGATTTTGGGATAGTATTGCTTTAGAGTTTTATGTCGTGTCATCTAGTAATTTTGTGAGCAACGAGTATCTTTTGTTTAAAGATGAGAAAACCAAGGTGTTAAAAGACCTACTAAAGACACTTTTGGTCTCCAATGCCAGTAAGTTAATTCCAACTCACAGTGACCTACAGGCAGGGTAGAACTGTCTTTGGGAGTTTATGAGACTGTAAACCTTCATAGGAAAAAGAGTTATGGGGACTTTCTCCTGCGGTCACGTGGTGGTTTTGAACTACTGCCCTTGTGGTTAGGAGCCCACCACTTAACTCACTATGCACCTGAGATGTGAAGCTATTGCTCCTCCAAGGCTTGAGCCCAGAACCTCTCATACCCCAGGGGAGAAGCCTACTCACAGACCAATGAGCTCTGGTGGAAGAATGGTTATGCACTGGGTTACTAACTTCCCTGTCAGCATTTTGTAAATTTTTTTGCAGATTGCAATGAATTGCTACATAGTTTTATATTGAATAGTTCTGGAAATAAAGTTTATTATGGCCTCATGGCTTTGCTTTAGAATTTAATAGAAGGGTATATATAAGCAGACATTCAGGTAAGAATGAAGGTGACCTACAGACTACAAAACTGGCTACCATTTTCACTGGGTTGCAAAGTCAGGAGATATACTTCTCCTACTTATGCTAAATAACCAGGCTGAATTTCTCCCACGGATTGGTTCTGCTGGCTACCTTGAGTCCAGACCTGAATTGGGATCAAATGTAAATATAGAAATGGTTTCATGGTCCTCTTTTCCTAGAAAGTGCACAGGTAGGACATTTTAAGATTTGACAGATACATTATTCTTATTTTCATGGAGAGATATCTGTTAAGGTTTTACACATGGGAAAGAGATAGTCACAGGATTTAATACATATACAAATGTTGTGTATTGCTGATGATGCTCATATCTCTCTGTTGCAGGAGCAGGGGAATCTGGAAAGAGCACTATTGTCAAACAAATGAAGTAGGTACACAACTTTTTGAAATATTTAATATTTATATCTATCCATGTATTTGACCATTCTTAAAATGAATAATATAGGAAATTGATTGAAAATTTCTTCTAAATTGCAGATGACAACAAAATGGTCACATTTTCTTTACAAATGTCTTCCTATCATTTAGTTTAAACAATAACAAAGGAAGTAAAATATTATAATAGTTTACTTTCTGATTTCTTTTAGGCTTTTATTCTTTGTAAACACTAAAAATAGCATTTTAAACTTATTGTAATATACTATAGTTTAAACTTATTGTTGAAATATTTTAACTTACTTAAATGTGTTCTAGCTTTCATTTTCAAAGAGACATATATAATTCAAAGTATTTATATTTAAAATATATCTGGGAATGATCTAGATCTTTATATTGTGGTGAATAAGCAATAAAAAATTGAAAGTATGTCAGCAAATGATTGGTGAGAAAACTTTATTTTTAACTGTATTGGAATTTTCATAATTGAAGAACATACAGTCCACAACAAATGAACTGGACAGCCTAGATAAACAAGGGAAGGCACACGTCTCGGTCACTGTCACAACATTTTTAAGGGTACTCATTACTATGAGATATGAATGATCATCATTTTGTAGCCAATTTTTAATTCTGTATCTAGGGACCTTTTTCTTTGGGACATATTATATGAGGAAATGTTCTGAAATCACCTAATTGCAAACTAAATTTTTGTTTACATTTTTCAGTAATAAGCATATATCATTTGACAGAAGCCAATATTTAAGCCTATTTTTAACACCTGCATTCATTAAATTCTTCAATTTATTTACTCATATATATCTATATACCAAATTTTATCCTCTCTTCTTGTGCCTTAAGAACACAGCCCCTTTGTTTTGTTTACTGATCATGCTGTTGCTGAGTTTGTAAGTCTAGTTGTTCACCAACTCCTATTTCTTTCATGTATTACATTACTCTTGTTTTTTTGTTTTCTTTGGGGGGGCATCACTGCCCTCTCATGGGAGTAGGAGGCTCAGCCTTGCTCCTGGAGAGCTGCTGCTGGATTTGAACCACCAACCCAGTGGGCTGCAGTCCCACACTCAACCACTACACCATCACCGGGGCTCAGCTCCTGCATTACTCCTTACTTTACATTACAATACTGTTTGATTTGATCAACCTTTAAACAGCTCCATTCCCTCTGAGCATGAATGCAATGAAAACTGAAATAATTATTTGAATGTATAAATATTGTAAATTTAAATACAGTACATAAAAATAATCACAAATCAAATTAAACAAAAATGGGACACTTCAAAAGTTTAGAATTGCATGACTAATAGGCAAATAACTGATATGTATACACATAGATATGAGAGTATAGAAATTTAGAAAGAGAATTTGAAAAATATTTGTTGACTAGAAAAATGATAAATCTGCATAAACTAGGATATCTAAACCATGACAGAATAAAAAATTTAAGCAGATGAATATGTTCAAAGGAGTTTATTTTCAACAGCAGGATTTACAGGTATTTTAGCTTTTAATAATGCTAGACAATTTTCATTTTCTGCAATAAGTATGTATAACTGTGGTAATAGTTCCTTTTAAAAGACCTAATACTAATATCAAGAATGTGGAGAATAACATTGTCCCCAAATTCCAAGTTTTCCAATATGCTGTTCTGCTCCATTCCCCCCCCCCAATATTCCTTTGCATATATTTTGTGTCTCACTGCAACATTCCACCAAAAACTATGAAGACATGTGCCACCTGATGATGGCTGCTGTTCTCTCAAATCTGAAGGTCAGGCAGAAGTAAACCAATTGCTCAGTCAAGTTTCGGAGGAAAAAAAACTTCAAAAGTTATGGCAAATCTTCTCATGTCTATCAAAGCTCATTCAGGAAATAGGACAGGACTGTTCTGATGAGGAGATGTGTATTAGAACTGCCCAGTGGCACCTGTAACCATACCACATGCAAGGAAACAAAGGGTGGTGTCTTAAATCACACTTTAAACTCAGGCAGAGTGTTAAAGATGCTCTCAAGGAAAACAAATGATGCGGCTTTGTTCACATCGTCTTCTAAGGCACACTCCAAAGATATCCACAAGAAAAAGTGAGTGACTCAGTTCCTACCATCTCCAAATCACCTCAATTCTGTTTGTGGGCATGGTAAAGTGCATCCTCCAAATGGTTCATAGACACAGCCACGGAGACCAGAAAGAGAACACTTCACATAGGAAATAAAACTAGAAGGACCATATGAATTAACTATATCTCATTTATTTTATTTTATTATTTAAAAAACATTAGTCTCCTTTAGGTCCTACTACATTTTCCAAATACAGTTTTTTTTTTTACTTTTAAATAGCACTAACTCCCTTTAATATACCAACTTCCATTTCTTCTACAGTTTTTTTTTTTCTATTACACTGAGCATGTCACTAAAATTGCAATTAGAAAAGTCTTTTGTAATCACATAATTCCCATTTTATGACTTATTCCTAAGTATCTTAATCTTTTGTGTCTCTAGTGTTTCTAGGATAACACTTTGTCAGTGTGCCTGATTTTTTCCTTCATTCTCTGATTCTGGGCATTTTAATGTGGATTCTCTAGTGTTGGTTCTAAGTACTCTTCCATCCTAATACAACATACTGATAAAGTGAAAGTTTCCAGAGTTCAGATTTTTTTAATATAATCTCCAGGCCGAGTCCCCTGAAATCTTTCTTTCAGACCTGAACATTTTGTCTGGAGGGGCTGGAGATGTCCACCTCTAGAGGTCTTCCACTCTGGGCTATAGGATAGCTCTGGGTGGAATCCCGCTTGATGCAGTGAGTTTTGAGTTATGGGGGATAGTTAAACTAAATCCAAGTCAAATAAAGCCCAGAGGCCTAGAAACAAGTCCCAAACCATAGCAAGCCTTTGGAGAGAGCAGAACTGCTCTTCCAAGTTTTCAAGACGACATTTTCCTAGGAAGAGAGAAACGCATCCTTTCTATGGAGCAGTTGGTTAATTTGAACCCCAACCAGCTCAGCGTTTAACCGACTGGCATAGACTCCAACAAGCAAACAAATCCGCTGCCACGGAGTCACCTCTGACATAAGGGTCCACAGACAGGCTTTCCAAGGCTGGAAGTCTTTATGGAGGCCTCAGCCTCATCTTTCTCCCATGGGGGTGATCGGAGTGTGACTGCTCACCTTGGATTTAGCAGCACAACTCACACCTGATAGCACCATCAGGGGTCTTTCCATAGCTCCAAATCAGAAAAAGCCACATTGTAGAGGTTGAATTATGTATGTAAATCCTTCAGGTGGTAAAACAAACATGATAAAATGAGTAAACCCCAAACAACAGCAAAAACAAATGCATGGCCATTGAGTTGATGCTGACTCATGGTGACACTCTACAAGAGGGTAGAACTGTCCCCATGGAGTGAAGAGAGTGAGTCACTCTTTACCAGAGCAAGAGCAGGTGCATGAGCATCCCGTGGTTGGAACTGCTCACCTTGCGGTTAGCAGCCCAACAAGCAACCAACATGCAATTAGGAGGCCGCAGAGTAGCAAGAGAGAAGAAAAAAAATATCCGCACTGCTTTTAATTTCTTCACCGTCAAGTCCCTGTATTTGAAAGTTTTACTAATCCTGCTATTCCCCCACCCCTGGGGCTCTGTGTTTATAGACAATGCAAATCCCATTAATGTGAAATCCAAAAAGATGTGAGCATCAAATATTTCAAAAACAGTAAGGAAATCATCCTTTGAACAAATGTACATTATGCAATGAAGATGCAATAAAGTGTAATTGGTCAACACAAAAGTTCTAACTTATAATAGGTAAATCTATTTTAAGCTCTTACTTCAGAACTATTAGTCAAATCTTCAATAAGTGGAAGGAAGAGGAGAGTTCAGCCAAATGGAGTGTCTGGTCAATGAAGCTTGGGGAACTCACTGGCACGTACACTGAGAGAAGTGACGAGGGAGCGGGCCGTTGCCTACAGTAAAATGATGCTTTGTTCATGCCATAAATAGAAAGCAGGCACTCCTATTTTCCAGCATCTCTTAAGTGAGAGGAAAGGAAAAGAATGTTCTGTTAAATTCTTCACTTCCTCTAGAGTTCATGTTGTAAACACGACAGAAAATTCCAGAACAATGTATATATCTTTGTCCTGGAGATCTAAAATGTTATCTTTAGAAAAATAGAAAGCTTTCTACTTCAAATGCTCATGAGTTTTCCTTTTAAAATGTACTTTATCTAGAGAAAAAACCTCTTAGTTTTCTTTGTATTTGTTCTGGAGGATCAGAAAGAAAAATTTGTCTCAGAAGACAAAGATCATTTAAATCCAAGGTATAAAGTAACTCAGATTTAATACAAATAGATAAATAAGCCTTCCTTTTTAAGCTAATATACACTGTATTGTTATACAATATAATTATTGTTGTGTTACAAACATTGTATTACAAACATTGTTTCAATTCTCAGAATCTTCCATGTTTAAATTACAGGATCATCCATAAGAATGGCTACAGTGAACAAGAGTGCATGGAGTTTAAAGCAGTAGTTTACAGCAATACAGTGCAATCCATCCTCTCTATTGTGAAAGCCATGGCTATTCTTGAGATTGATTATGCAAATCCCAGAAGTGCAGTAAGTATGCAACTAAGGGCAATTGTATACCCTCCCTTGGAGTTAGAGCCCTACAACAACTAATTCTTCAAGAGGATGAATTTTCTATTTTCCTTTAAGTGAAGTTTTCTTTCTCAATGTGTGAATTAATCTGAATTAACATGAATGGCTTACCTGGCAGTTAACCCTAACATCACAATAACAGGCTTACATTTGCTAACTCAAACTGCGTGGTATATAAGATCTAGGTGATTATCTCTTCCCTTATTTTTAACTCTAATTACTCATTTCATGCACATTTCTTTTCATTTTTAATAATACTGAAATGCTCACCTATGCTCAAATGATAACAGTGAAATACTGATTTTTTATTTCATTGCTTTAAAGATTTCAAGTTTGTCTGATTCAATAAAATGGTTTCTGTTACATATGCCCAAGTAGTCATAGTTTGGGTTCTAAGGTTAGGACCAAATATTAAAAAAAAACAAAACTTCCCAGTATTTCATACTCTACAATTATTTTATTTTCCAAAGATTCACCTATTTTGAGAACATTGTAGGTGAAAACAGAGAGCACTCCTTTAGTTTGCAAATAAAACCTTCTATTTTACCCTATTGCTTACACCTTGGCCTGCAAGCCCCAAGATCCACAGTTTGAAACCATCAACTAGCTGCTCTTTCTCTGTACTCCCTTAAACAGCCACAGTCTCATAAACAAACAGAGGCAGTTTGACCCTATCTGATTGAGTTGACAGAGTCGCGATGAGTCCGTCCCATCCACTGAATGGCAATGAGGTTTTTGTTTTGCTTTTTAAACAAAGAACAGTTGACACCCCTTGCTGCTCACCCAGACACGGTGAAGTCTAAATGTGAACAAAAGTCCTGTGGTGCAGTGAGTGACTACTGGGCTTCTCATCGAACAGACTCCACCTGGTACTCAGTACCTGGAACAGACTCAGTGTATTAAGCATCGTCCCTATTTGGTTCTTGACCCACAAAAAAGATTTCAGGTGAGGGATGGAATTCAGACAGGATTCAGAGAAAAAATTTGAACAGAAAAGAGACAGTTTATTGAAGAGGATACTCTGGAAAATATGCCCAAAGGGCTCTTAGGTAATCTCAGAAGGCTGCCAAAATGAAAAGAAGGAAATTAGAGTATGGTGAACCTCCTGCTTTTGGCAGCCTTTCAGGAAGGTCTGCTACTGGCTAGTCCAGCTTTGTGTTTCCCAGCACCCATGCTCCCCAGACTTCATGCTGTGCTCTTATCTGGGAACCAAGTTCAAGAGTCTAGAGAGTCTTTGTGTGGGTAATGAGGACATCCTGTTTTTCCTTCACCCTCTCACTTACTGTCTCCTCACTCTCTGTGCTCTCTTTCATTAAAAATCAAATATGTCTTGCTCAGCTCTTTACCTTCTTTTATGCTGCAGAGGTGTGTGTGCAAACTTCTAGCCACTTCTCCTTTGTGTTACATTTCTTGCCATCATCACCCCACATCCCATTGACCAGTTAACAATATACACACACACACACACATATATGTATATATGTGTGTGTGTGTGTATACAGCAGCAAAGGGTATTTTTATGCAATCCTCCAGAACTCACCTCTTTCCACAGGTTCTCTCCAGAGACAGACAGATGTCTATAAAACATGTCAATGAAAATGTTCCCATTATAATGTTCAGACACCCTGTACTTGAGCAATGAAAGCAGAATAATATAGTAGTTGTAAAAAAAATACTCATATGATTCTTTCCAGAAATTAGGGTTAAAACATGTAAATGACCATTTGGGAGCTATTGGCGATCATAGAAAATACTTTTTCCCATACAAATAGCTAAGGGGAATATAAATGTGTTTGTGCTACCACTTTTCCTTTTCATAAAAATGACAAGTATGTCCTTAGGAGAAATAGTTTGGAAGGCATAGAGCTAGAGGTATGCTGGGCTATCCTTTGTTTTCTTTCCAGGCCCCAGCCCCCAATGCCCTATGTCAATTAGTCAATCACATATGTCTCTTGTAACAGTTTTCTTCGTACCTATAAAAGCGGACACCTACAAAGGGCAAAGCAAAACTAATCCACTGCAATCAACTCCAAGTCATAGCAACCTCATAAAGTAGAACTGCCTCTTGTGGGCTTCACGTTTGTAACTCATTATGGGCTACTCATCTTTCAGTTAGCAATTGTACATGTGAACCACTAACTACATCACCGGATCTCCTTCTGCAAGAGAATCTCCAAGATCCTTTCCTTCTTTATTAAGTCCATGACTTAGTGATCCTCTCCTTAGTTGATGGTAATTCAGCTATTTTCTCTGATTCTAAGCTTTATCTAAGAACCAAGAATATTAAACTGCCCCTGAATAAGAAACTTGATTCATTTCACTTATTTAATGATGAGAAAACTTAGGTCCAGAAAGGGTTAGCCATTAGGGATATGTTAATCAGCAAGACTTTAAGGAAAATTCCATTTCTAATATGCAAAAGTCCTAGATTAGAAGGTCAAAAGGGTAGAACAAGTTCAATATATCTTCGTAGGAATATATGAATAAAACAGTCAAGCCTTGAGTTGTTATATTGAATGAATATATGCATTAAATATTGAACTATGCAAAAAGCATCAAAAGAAGATGGAAAGAATACATAGTCTTTTAACTGAAAAGTACTGGTCAACCACTTCAAGAGCTAACACATAAACAGGAATCAATGGTATTAAAAGAATGTCAAGCTGCACTAAAGACAAGAACAAAACAAAAGTTTCTGGGGGTGGATAAAATACTACACAGAATGTTTCACTCAGCTGGGATAGTACCAGAAGCACTCACTAGACAATTACCTGGCCAACCAACTGGAAAAAGATCCATATCTGTGCCCCTTTAAAGAAAGGTAACCCAATAGCATGCAGAATATATAGAATGATATCATTAATATTACATGAAAGTGAACTTTTGTGGAAGATAATTACTTATGACTTCAAATTGATCTTGTCTAAAAGCAGAGAATGTTAAAAAATGTTTCCTTGTGCTTTATTGCCTTTGAAAACACACTTGATTGTGTGAATCTTAACAAACCATGGGTAGCATTATGAAGAAGAGAACACTTTATTGTGTTCACCTGGAACGCAGTCATAGACCAAAGGGCAATTGTTAGAAGAGAACAAATAAGTCATTTGTGGTTTAAAATCAGGAAAAATATGCATGGGGATTGTTTATTTATGTTGTAATTATTCAATATCAGCAAATAGCTTATAAACCTGACTTTTCTGAAGAAGAAAGCAGCATCAGAACTGGAAGACAGTAAATTAAGAATCTACAATATGCGCATGGCACATTCTTGCTTGCTGAAAACAAGGAAGGCTTGAATAAATGAAGACTATAATCTTCCATGTAGATTGGAACTCAATGTAAAGGCAACCTAAATCCTCATCATGGATCAATAAGGAACATCATGTCAAATGGACAAAATATTGACATTGTCAAGGATTTCATTTTTCTCTGATCTACAGTGCTCATGGAAGTAGTCAATAGGACTCCAAAGACGTATTCTCTTGAGCAACTCTGCTTTACAAAACCTCTTCAAAGATGTCATTTTGACGACTAAGGTGGACTTGACTCAAGGCCAGGTAGTTTCAATCCCTCTTATTCATGCGAAAGCTGGACAATGATCATGGAAGATCACTTAATTCGAAGTATGGTGTTGTCAATTTTAATTATGATGTTGTGAAGAACATAGAATTGCCAGATACATTAGAGGAAGTACAGCCGGAATGCTTCCTAGAAGTCAGTATAGCAAGATTTCATTCCAGAGATTTTCCATCGAGAGAACAGTTGCTAGAAAAGGGCGTTGTGCTTGACAAAGGAAAGGAGGGGTCAGTGGAAAAGAGGAGCTCTTCAATGAGATGGATTGACACAGTAAACGCAGCCATGGGGTGCTGCACTGCCGTCCGCAGGATCACTGTTAGTCAGAGCTGAAGACAGAGCCCCTAACGAGAGCAGCAACAACTTCACCGTAGAACCTTTCTCGACGCGAGTGTCCTTAATAAGTGCTTCTGATGATTGGCACCATCTCCTTTCTGTCCTCTTGTCGAGGACGTGCCAGTTCCTGATATGTGTATACCTTCTGCATTTTAATTTTTGAGATTGATTTGTGTTCTAATTTGCATGGGAACTCATATATTTGTGTCATGAAAGTTGAAAACCACAATCTTGACTTGAGCTACTCATTTAAGGATTCTCTGTGCCCATACAGCCTAAAGTTTTTAAGTCATTGATCGGCCAGCTATTGTTGAAGTGAAATTTGTTGGTTAAAAATCACATATGGAGGGTGTGAAAGTAATTGATTCTGTGACATCATTGCCATATGCTGAGTAAGAAATAAAAGCTCATTCGTGACTGAATAGTATAAAGGGTGATTTAAGGAGCATTATTAAACAGCTGTGACAGCCGTCTCAAGAAGTGTATGCTCAGTCATGAGAATGTCATGGCAGTTAGGTATGACACAGCCCCTACTGCCATGTCACCTGGAGCACACAGTAGTTATTTCAGATCCATTGTTCTGTATTTTATTTTTAAGTGAATATAGTCTCTCCCTAGGTCAAAGTGTTTATTCAAATTAATTGCTAAACACTTTGCTATGTGTGGTTTTGAGAGTTCTGCTAGTCCAGGGTTTTCAGGATAGCGTTCAATTTGCTTATTTATACATGTTTGCATATTTTACATAAATATTTATAAATCAATACCCTGAGTGTCACACAAAAAGAGGAACAGTCTTATTAGAAATCATAGAATTAAACTATTATAATTATATATATATAACTATATATATATAATTATTGGATTATTAACTTAGCCTCTATAAATTTTGGTTTCTTCAATGAAAAAAAATCAGTGCTTTCCTTAATCAATTTATAGCCCTGTGAGTTTGTTACAGATAAAGAAGGAGATAAAATCATTGACAATAAAGTATTCCATTAAAGGACACTGCAGAATATAAGCCTTGCGTATACTTTAAATATTAATGTTCAGTAGTAGTTTTGGAAGTATGCTTATTAAAATGTATATATTGAGGTTTCCACTGATCCATAGTCATTCTAAAATCATTTCTTCATTAAACTTCTATTTATATAGCAAACATTTACTGGATACTGAGGATATACTGAAAATTCAATGAAATAGCATTGAAAGTTGATGCTTTCGTAGTTTAAAAAACATCGATTATTTTTAAAGGACAGCACAGCTATGAAGGTAGTTAAGTCTACTACGATAGTCCTATCATGAAGTGGGAATGAAAGAGGTATTCAATGCGAATTGTTTCGGAATGATTAGATGTAGGGATAGGAAGAGATCCAGGTAGAGATGTCCAGTAAGCAATGCGAATGTGACTCGGAAATCAGAAGAGATATTTTGGTTAGAGATAGTTACATACCTCTTTATTATGATATATAATTTATACAGCGATATAATATGTCCAGAACTCTTTGCCAAAGAGTGAATTTATTTCTCTCAAATTATTGCTATTTTATTACATCTTGAGGAAGCTCAATTTTTCTCCTCAACAAAGCACCTATCAATGTTAGTATTATAATATTATCCACAATGAAAGTGATATAACCTAATTTGAAAATTAAGAACAAGAAGATATTGGTAACCTACTCGAATCCCAGTCAGATATTGGTTGGTAGCATCAGGTCATCACCATCTCAGATGGCCCAAAGGATTCCCTGGTTTTGGAACCAGCCAGGTTTGACACAGGCCTCTATTTGATATTCTCAGATTTCAAAAGCAAACATTGTCTTCCCCCTTTCAGACATATCTATAGCTAAGCTGAGAGACAATGTCATCTCTCATTTGATGACTATGTTCAAAAGAAGACCAAGTGCTGAATTAGGTTGGGTTTAGAATCACTTTACTTCAGAATTCTCACCCTCTGACAAGAGCATACTAGTCACATAGACCAAGACCTTGCTATGCTCTTTCATCTCAAGCTCAGAGTTCAGTGATAGACATCGATTTCGAATTTCCCTTTGCATCATCTTAATTTGTTTTAAAGGGGGATGCTTCTGCATAACACCTGGTCATTATTAGGAATTCTTATTTATTTATCATAAAATATTTTGAAATCATAGTTCAAATAAAGCAGAACCTAGAAAAATTAGACAAAGAACTTTGAATTAAAATATTCTATACTTTTTAAAAGTATGTTTTGTTCTGAATACTTCTTATCCTTCTCACTCAAACATTGCTTTAGGAAGACCAGCAGCAACTTTGTGCTATGGCAAGTTCCCTAGAAGATGGTAGCATGACGCCTCAACTTGCAGAGATCATCAAACGGCTGTGGAGAGATTCAGGAATCCAGGCCTGCTTTGAAAGGGCGTCTGAATATCAGCTCAATGATTCAGCAGCATAGTAAGTACATACAACACGATTTGTTGAAAAACAAAAAAGATAATGCCACTATATGCAATGCTAATCATAAGTTCTTGTTCATACATTGCATTCTACTGAAAAATAAGGACACATCTAAATACAAAAAAGAACAAAGTATCATCAATAATACAAACAGAGCATTCTTAACATCTAAATTTGCAGCCATCTTCCTGAAAGAATACATGTAAATATCCACTTCAGGTTTAAAAGAATCAATCATTCAGCACATCACTCCACATAGATGAAGTTGTCATACCCGAAAACAGTTTAGTATACTGGTACTATTTGGTTCAGAATTATTTTTCTTATTTTCATACTCTAAACATTGGGTGTGTCTATCATCCAAAAAATACCATAGATTGGTGAGATATATAAGTAAGGAGGTTGAGGGATATTTATTTCATTTATATTCATCCTTAAGAAACTAATCTTTAAAAATCAAACAGTCAAAAAAAAAAACCCACCTGTCACATTGATTCCTTTGGCTTAATGGACACAAACCAGAATTTAAAAGGAAAGTAAAGTATTGCTCTATATAAAAAAAAAAATACTCCCATTATGGAGTTCTTTCTGAGTCTCAAGGACAATTGTATCACTCCAACAGCTAGTGTTAGCCATTTTACACTCATTGGTGAGAGGAAAATTTGGGTGACACAATATCTTTTACCCAAAATTATTTTTAAAGTGATTTCAACCTATCCTATGGTTACATGCCTGCAAGTATATATATATATGCATATGTAAGTATAATTGAATTATAAATTTTTGATATTGATTCACACATTTGAGTGTATAAAATATACAAATAAAAATCTCATGGAAAATCACCAATATAATAGCACATTTAATTCTTTTAATTGTATTTTTTAAATTATTTTATTGGGGGCTTGTGAAGCTCTTACATTTAACTTTTTAAAAAGGAATGATTATAAAAGTTAAATAGAGGAAATATTATTGGAGGAAAAACAATAAAAAATTACATAATGCTGTGGAGTTTTACTATATGATGAAACTAAAGATTAAAGAAGAAAAAAGAATATAAGTTTGGGGATCTTCTGTAGTTAGCCATTCATTTTTGTTTTAAGCCCATATTCCAAAAAGTGAGTTATCTTTGGAGGAAAGTGCTCCTCTTACCTCTCTATGAGAAACTGGACATCATCTTGTAGTGGTAAACAGAAAGGCCTAGGGAAGAAAATTCAGTTTGGAATTCACTGATTGGGGCTACCTAAAATACTGGATGTTTTAAACATTAACACTGGAAAGCAGTTATTTTCATAAATGCCTCACTGCTTAACCACATTTTAATAACAAAAGAGTTCTCTATTTGCCGACTGAAGCACTGTTTTTGGTTTCCTACAAAAAACAATAGATGTGTTTTGCGGTTGGGTGCTGTTGAGCCACTGTGTAGTGTATCTTTGGGAAGCACTGCCCAGTCATGGATGGTCTTCACACTGGTTTTTGTGTCTGAGCTCATTATTGAAGCCATGGTGTCTGTCACGGAGTGAGAGCTTTCCTCCTTTCCACTGCCCCCCTAGCTGACAATTATGTACAGGCAGGTACAATTTATATGAATCTGAACTATGAAACACTCTCAGAAGATACTGAGTGAAATTCTGGAAAGGGAGGAAGAAAAGATCAGATAACAGTGAACTGTAATTAATACACTTTATTTCAAATAAACATTTCTTAACAAATATGGTATTCCCCTAAAGACCAAAGGAACTCTATTAAAATGATGGCATCGGGGCTGAGCCCCAGTGGCGTAGTGGTAGTGCACGAGACTGTGGCCCACTGGGATGAAGGTTCAATTCCAGCAGTGGGGCTAGGCCTCCTACTCCCACCACCAGAAAGCAGTGATGCCCCCCCAAAAAAATAAATAAAAAGATGGCATCATTATGCTTAGCAAATTTTTTGTTTTATGATCATAAAAATACTTAAATATCATATTGTAAAAATAACATATGAAGTAACCCTTTTTTCCCCAATCTTACATTAAGTTGAATAGACTAAATGCTACACAGAAGAATCATTAGATTAACTTTATTTGTCCTACACATAAAATGTATTTTACACCGGAACTGCCTACTCTACTCTAAGCTTCTATTGAACACCTGTTCTTCAAACTAAACACAGCCACACAATAGCTCCCCTCTTATCCGGCAGTTTCTCACACTGTGGTGGTTTGCACATTGGTATGAGGCTAGAAGCAATATCCCTGGGAATTCAAATATTAGCAAAGTCACTTAAGAAGCAGCATTTAGTACAACTGCAGCGGAATTCAGAACAGACTGGAAAGGAGGAACAAGCAGTGGGTTTTTGAGGAGTTGACCACTGCAAACCTTATGAGTAGCGGCAGGACATTGCCTGATATAGTTGCAGAAGATGATGCTCTGAGGTTGAAAAATACCAAAAATATAACTGAAGAAGAGCTGTCTCCTATAGGAGAGTCAGCCTTAGACATGGAGAAAGCTAAACTTTCAGGATCAAAATGATGATGGGAAGGATTCAAAGTGAGATGAAACAATTAGAACACCCATGACTAATCAGAACATAGAATGTATGAACTAAGAAACTGGGGGAATCAATACTGCAGGCATTAGCTGTGTTACAGAGAAGGTCACTTTGCATCAGAGTGGACTACACAGCACTAACAAAACCATGAACAATCACAGACAATATTATCTTGTTTCTACTTTTTGAGTTTGAAATTAACCAGCTCGATTTTCAGGCCAGTACAATAGCAAAAGGAAAGCTGTTTTCCTAGACATTAGCGAAGAAATAGTGGTGTGCAAGGGACATTTTGAATTGGACAATCAAATGACTATAAATGCAACAACTAAGTCAAGAGGAATGGCACAATATTCATCATCAAAAAGAACGTTTTAAGACCTATCTTAAAGTGGAATGCTGTCTGTGATAGGAGGAGATGTATAAGTCTATAAGAGAAACCGTTCAATACAATTATTGTTCAATTTTAAACATTACCCACTAAAGACAATGATGAAGAAATTGAAGAATTTACCAACAGCTAAAAGGACAAGGCAACCAGTCTTGGAACCAGAGACCTCTTTGGAAGCAAAGTTGCAAGACTTCATCTTACCTATCTTTGACATATAGTCATGAGAGACCAGTCACGAGAGACATCGTTTGCTAACATAGTGGGGCAGAGTGGTGTAGACGACAACAAACAATATTGAATTGTGTCAGTTTTTTGAACTGTGCACAATGTTACAGTTTTAGATGAACAAGACTGATTTGCAGGCCATACAATAAACAATACAAAAGCTGTTGACCTCATTATGTCTCAGAAAGGATACAGATATAGTCCAAGTGTTAACTGTTTTCTGTCCTTATCGGTTTTGAAAAGTAAGTTTAATAAACTAATAGTTGAATGGCTACAGCTTTCTTCCAAAAATTAAGAGCAAATATGTAGAAATATTTACTTTCAGATGTTAAAACCAAACACCAAATTAAATTAGAGATATATCCCATATATGTTTCATCCGAAGGGAGCTGGTACTGCAGTGGTTAAGAGTTAAGTGAGTAACTGAGAGCTTGGGGGTTCAGACATAATGAACTCTGGGAGAGAAAGATGTGACTGTTCATGTCATGAAAGATTATAGCCTTGACACCCTTTGTGTCACTCTCCCCTGTCCTCTTAGACCCTATGATTCAGGAGGGACTCAGCAAAGGACATGCTTGAATAGGATAAAGATTCCCCAAATGGCATATTTATTATTATTTTCAAATCTCACATTGGCATTTAAGGTAAGACTAACACAATGCAATCCTCATCCACGGTAAGGAAGGGAATATGGTCATTGGCACCCTTCTGATCCTGTCCATATGTCAAACTGGAGAGAAGGGCTGTGGCCATGGCAGCCAGCGTTTAGTGAAGAGTTTATGGCTTAAGGGTCGGGGCCATCTATGGTTGGTGATGCTGTCGGAAAAGCACTGGATTGCGAACCTCAGGTCCAGTTGTCTATAACTGCCAGACACTGCCAGAGAAAGAAGAGGTTATCTGCTCTCATACAGTATTGTAACCTTGGAAACCTTGCCTCATGTTGTTATGAATCAGAATCAACTCCCTACCAGTGGCTTGGGGTTCCAAGAAATAGCACAGACCCCTCTAAGAATGATACCATTTTCACATGGGCAGAGAGATAATCCAGATAATGCTCAATGATTTGTGTCATATTTGTTAAAGGCTTTTCATTTTTTTCTAAGTTTTAGACTGTAGACTCAAACAGTCAAATTCTGTATTTGCTTAATAAATCAAGCATTTAAATGCACATTTGTCACTCTGTAAATGCCCTCATTTTGCTTGAAATTATTTATACATGCAAATAAAGGTACACTAGTTTATGTTAGTCCCAAAGAAATATTCATTGAGTTATCATTAAAATGAATTTAATCTTGATTTTGAGAGGTGTATTTATTTTTTCAAAGAAAAAAAATAAAGGAATTACTGAAAAAAGTTTATAGATCACATATTCAGAGCAAATCAATAGAGAATTCATAAAGGAGATTAAGTTATACCAGAGAAAATAAAATATGAAAAATTTCCAATATTTTCAACTAATACATTTGTATACTGATTTGTTTTAGTATCTTGTTTAGATTTGTGGGTTTTTAAAAAACAATTCATCTCTTGGTTAATAAAATAATAGTGATTTAGTTTTATACAATATCCACACACTGTGTGTTTCTAGGATAAAGTGATTTACTTTTCCCAGCCCAAAATCTCTTTAAGGAACTTATATTTTCTTAAATTGTTTCAGCTGAATCATGTGATCATATAAAAACAAATCAATGCTTTATATTAATTTTTATTAATTACTTTTATTATTATAGCTTTGATGTTATGACACTGGCCTAGAAACAAAGGCATAAGATAGCCCAATTTAGTTCCTAGACACGTTCAAATTTTGGACAATAACTAATAATTAGCCAAAATCTAGCTCTCAGCTCTCAAATTCTGTCAAGATGGAAGTATGACCATCTTGCTCTTTCTATTTAATTCACATATGTACACTTGTCTCAAGTCATGTTCAAATTTGTCACAGAGATGTTACTTTTTATTACTGTTTCCATTTATAGTGTTGTGCAGTCCAGCTGGAGACGTTTTCTTTCCAAGAAAATGTTTGGAAAGTATTGGTCTTTAATTTAATGTAATGTATCAAGTGAAAAACAAACAGATAAAAATATTCCTCATCATCCAAATAATTGAGTCATCACAACTTTACATAGGGTCTCCAAGGCTGTACATATCTCCAGGTGTTTATAACTTCATTTTTTTGCTCAAGAAGCAGCTGGTGAGTTTAAACCAGTTACCTTGCTGTATGTGCTGTGGTCCAACTTTGTTTACTCTGTAGCAATGACCAGTGTTGTCTAGTGGTGATAATGAACCATCAAATAAAATTTCATTTGTACTAGATCCTGATGTATTAAAATGGCAAGTTAAACTATACATGCTATATTGTTCTTTGTTTCATAATAGCTACCTTAATGATTTAGACAGAATAACATCTCCTGGGTATGTTCCAAATGAGCAAGATGTTCTACATTCAAGAGTGAAAACGACTGGAATCATTGAAACTCAGTTCTCCTTTAAAGACTTGCACTTCAGGTATAATGAACTATCTTCTCTCTTCACCCGTGTGTCCATCGAGCGTATGTTTACAGGAACACTGGGCCCTTGGGCATGCTTACTAAGAGGAACGTACTGCCAGTACTATTGGCTGCGATGGTGCTACACTGTCCCCTAACTCCAGGCCAGCATGCCCTCTCTCCCCCTTTTGTGGTTCTGAGTCTCAGGGCTGCCTGAAGAGAGTCTTCTCTCCAAGAAGAGTGACTTAGTCTTGAGCAAATGGAATCTACTTTGTATATTTTCATACCTGAAACTGGCATTCTACTATGGTTGTGTGTGTGCGCCCCTAATAAAGTGTAAGTAACAGGTGCCAGAGGTCCTAGTTCCTTTGCCTGTCTACTCTCCAATTTGCATGAAATATTTTTTATTAAATTTGTTTCTTTAATTGAAAAAATGCAAATAATTTGAAAGATAATTATTTGAATATGATACAATTTACTGGAAGTAGAAGGCATATATATTTTATAAGTTGTTTAGGGTATGAAAATGAATCAGTTGGCTGAGCCCTGGTGGCTTAGTGGTAGTTTGCAGGACTGTGGCCCACAGGGTTGACAGTTCAAATACAGCAGCAAGGCTGGGCTTGCTACTCTCATCAGGGCAGTGACGCCACAAAAAAAAAAAAGAAAAAGAAAATGAATCAGTTATGTTCAATGCTGTAGCATAATACAGCTGTAATAGAAATTCTATTTAAAAACCATTCATTTACTAGACTTAGAAAAGAAAATCCATACTACCAGGATGGTAAAATATTCTTTTGACAATTAGCTGCCTCTCTTTATAGATTCTGAGCAAGATGGAATGCTAAACATTAATAAGGTAGAGGCACAATGTAGAATTGTTAAAATCAATATGCATGTTAATGAAACCATTAGTGTGCAGTAGAAATGTTGTTAGCAGCAAAACAATGAGGGGAAATGACAGAGCTTACTTGAAAAAAATTTATGAGGGAAAAGGGCGCATCGCTTTCAGTTATGATTGTAAAATTTCTTTCGGTAGAATAAAAATGTTTATATCTGAAAAAGAGATCACTTGAATATCTGTTATGAAGGTAAACAAATATTTTCAAGTTCATGTAAATGAGATATTTTCAAAGCGTCTGTTTAAATTCCAGGCCAATAATTAGTTAATTTTCTAAAAGATGAGTTTAAGGTCAAGCCAGGTGGAAAAGACTGCAAAGATTGAGATCAGCATGTTTCCTTGGTGACACTGAATGTCAGAAACGTTTCTTTTCAGTTCTGCCTTCACCGCTGTAGAGTTCCTCTTTGGCAGCTGTTGTCTTGAGTCTCCTGATCTGTGGTCCAGTTCCTAGAATGTTCCTTTGGGAGACCGCATTCAATTTCTTCTTCCCTCTGCCCTTCCTTTGCCTGGGAAAGACATTCTTGGCAAAGGTTCATTTCCCTTTTATATGCTTTCTCTACTCTAAACTTTTCAGTGAGACATTGAAAGACATCTTATAATCAGCTAAGTGTGTGTCCTGAAACCATTTAGACTGAGACTACAATCTCAGCTACCAGTAGTAGTGGGACATGAGAACTGCCTTTTTTCCATGTTCATGATAAATTTTTTGTAAGTCTTAGATGAGGTAATATACTAATAGAGTTATAATTTAATTTTCTGATTTCTATAAAATCTAGATGAAATGCCCGGTTTGATCATTAGTGTCATATATGGAAAACTTCTGAATTCACAGCCCTGGACACATCATAAAGCACTAACTAGTTCACTATATTATCTGGAATAATCTCTCTACATATATTATCTTATGAGTAGGATATGTTCTTTGGACAGGAGAAGGATGAGTTGGCAGAGTTTGGTTTTTATCAGTAAATTCTGATATGTGGATGACTTGCCTTGTTTACTGAAAGCGAGCTGATGATGAATATCAAGGTTTGCAGGCTTCAGATTGGATTACAATTCATTTTAAAGACCCAAATCTATACAATTGGACCAGAGGTACTAGCAAAACAAAAAAGACAAACCAACTCACTGCCACCTGGTTGATATCTACACATAGTGATGGTGTCTGACTGTGTTCTCTAGAGCAGCAAAACCAGAACACCTATAATTATAGTCCATACAGTAGGACAGAGGGCTCAGTGCAACTCACTTCTGAGGAACAGTTAATATACTGGAAGTCCTTACACTCGCTTTGGGAGCTGGGTTCAAGGTCAAGGAAGCAGATAACTGAGTCTTCCCAAGAGCAAAACAGGAAAAGACCACCCACAGGCAGCAAACAACAGGGTGGATCACCAACAGTCTGCAGCTCAGGAGCTTAGGGAAACAAGCCTAGATGGGATATTAAGCTCAACTCAAGCTCAAGTGATCTATACAACAGCAGTGTGGCAAAGCAGCTTTCAAAGGGACGTCAAGCTCTAGTGACACAATCCATATGTTGGCTGTCTCACAGGTAGTGTAGTTTCCAAGTTGAGGCAGAGAACTAGCTGAAGTAGTCAGACCCTGGTCCAGATCACCAGAAAGCAAAAGAGAGAGCGCAGGCCTGGCTAAACCATTTATCTCATTGCCCTTGAATTAAACTGAAACCTCATTAATCCCACATGTTCCTATTCGCCAGGTTGGCACAATAAACCTACCTATCACAGTGACCCCATTGAAATGGGTAGAACTGGTCCTGTGAATTTCCAATACTGTCAGGATTTACAGTGGTAGAAGGGAGAAAAGATTGACATTGCCAAGGATTTCATCTTGTTTGAAGTTACAACCGATATGCATGGAAGCATCACTCAAGAGATCAAAGGATGCTTTGCCTTGGGCAAACCTGCTGCACAAGACCCCTTTAAAGTGATGCACTCAGACAAGTAAGACACAAGTGATATAAGCCATCATAATCTTGATCATCATATAGTCTTATGAAAATTGGACAGTGAAGAAGGCAGACCAAAGAAGAATCCAAGCATTTATTTTGTGGTGCTTGCAAGAACATTGACTGAACCGTGGATTGTCAAATTAAACAAACAAACAAACAAATCTGTCTTGGAAAAAGTATAGCAAGAATGTTCCTTAGAGGCAAGGGTACCTAGCCTTTGTCTCATATTTTGAACATGTTGTTGCAAGAGACCAGTCCTCAGAGGACATCCTGCTTGACAAAATGGAGAGGCAGCAAAAGAATAAATTTACACAGTGAGTACAGCAATTGGCTGAGACATAAGAATTATCATGAGAATGGTGCAGGGTGGGCAGAGTTTCTTTCTGTTGTACACAGGAGAACTGTGAGTTGGGACTAACATGATGGCACCGAACAAAATCATTACAGGACTTGACAACCTCATCTTTCTCACTTGAAGTAGCAGGTGGGTTAGCTGTTTGGTCTTACTCCACAGTGCCACCAATCGGGAAGAGATACACACAGTGCCCTGTTATAATTTGCACACCTAAGTTCTCAAACCAGTGACTCTGATCACTTCCAAAGGACACAGGGAACCTTAAAAACTCATGTATATTTCGTGGAATATCTTTTTCACTCATTTAACAGGTAATATAAATATTCATAATTTTCAAACATACTTATATTATGAGTAAATATCAGCATTTGCATAGATTTTTAAATTACAAATATTACTTTTAATGATGTTAGGTCTTGCTACTGGGCCTCCTTCAAATAAGCCTCCTTTCCTTCATTGGTGTGTGTTTCTCTCCTTCCATTCTTTTGGAGTTCTGTGGTTAATTTTGTAAAGAATTGTCTTAAGCCATAGGAGCACCTGGATAACACAAACCAGTTGGCCAATTCATTAATAACCCCAGAAGGGCAGCTTGCATTCAGCCAATCAAAACCAAACTCACTGTTATTGATTAGGTTCTGACTCACAGTGACCCTATAGGAGAAAATAGATTGGTAATTGATTTCTAAAATATCACAACCATTGAAACCCCTATAAAGTGTAATTCTCTGAAATGCAATGTGTCTCCAAGCCTTGGAATGGACTGGAGAGCATTTGATCTTACTTCTTATAGACGTGTGATCTCCTAGTCCACTTTTGCCTAATGCTGACCCTAATGATGGTATAAATGATCATATTAATTCTCTATCACAGTAGCAAACCTAAAATGTAAGATGTTTGTGAACTGAATTGTATCATCTAGTGAAGACTTCTTTAGATGTAGCATTTTTCATAGTATATACCTACTACCTCAAAACCATCAAAACAGGCTTCAAACTGGCTGCTTTCTTAAGAGGTTTTCTTTCTCTCTGAACCAAGAAGATGTGTAATTAAAGTTGTCTCCTAAGAAAGGAAGAACAACAGGTGCTACTCAAATGTTGGAAGTATCTCTAAATTGAATCAATGATCAATGTGAATGGTGACAGTCGTCACTGAGACAATATTTAGAAAATATTTAACTTTTGGTACAAAAGATAAAGAATACAATGATTATGTTTTCCTAAGGTACTTTTTAAACTATTTTTTTTTTCAGGCATCACTGCCCCGGTGGTGGGAGTAGGAGGCCCAGCCTTTGCTCCTGGGAGCTGGAATTGAACCTCTGTCCCAGTGGGCCGCAGTCCCGTGCACAACCACTACGCCACCGGGGCTCAGCCCCTTTTTAAACTATTAAGAAATATTTTTTTAAAGTTCAGTCACAGAATTCAGATATATTAATCCTCTAATGATTGGCAAAGATAAAAACTTATTTATGTGTGAAGTAACATTACCCATGAGCATGCAGACTTTTGTAGTGTAAATTTATGAATATTTCAAATAGAAAATATAAAAATATATTTTTTCATTTTATTTCATTAAGTGCCCAGGTAATAAAGTGTTTTAATTCGAATTGATTCATATTCACTATCTAGACATATCCTACAAAACTAAAAATGAAAGGATTAATTTATATATCACATTAGACAACTCTAGAATTTTAAATAAGAACACCAAAATGAAAAATTCACTGCTAGTAGACCATATACTTCATCTTTGGATGTCATTGAACTTCAAGTGCCACACAAATAAAATAAATTATTCTTAAAAATATTAAATTAACTATGTAAATTAAAAATGAAATGCAAATATTAGTTATTTTATTGTTGATAAAGTATTATACAAATAATTTAGAAATAGTTTTATAGGTATTTATCAACTAATTATATAGAAATTACTGTTTTCCCTAATTACTTTATGATTTGAAAACAAACCAGCAAAAAATGTATTAAAAAACAAATGTGATACATGATATAAAGGTTAGCAACTATTATAACATGGAGGATTATATTTAATATAACTGCTATCAACAATATTTGAGCAGAATTATGTCATAAATAAATTATAAAATGTTTATGAATTATGAATTTGAATTATGTGAATCATGGTTATTGTGGAAAATATGAATCAATTTAATTTAAAAATCTAGTCACTCAGAAGCTATTATTTCAATTTATCTTATTGATCTGTATTATTTTTCATGTATACTTTGTACATAGACTATGCTATCTACTTGACTTAGGTTATGTCCTGATTTACAAAAAATTTTCAGGTAGATGGTGTTTATTCTAGTGATAGAATTTATTTTAATAAATTATGAAAATGAATAAAAAAGTATTGCTTCATAATCACACCAACTTTGTAAAACAAAAAATTAAAATGTAAAATTATTGCTTTTCAACAAATCATCCATTATAGTCTATACTCTTCTGAAGTAAATTTCTGTTCCCTTCCATTTATGCCAAGTCAAAAACAGTAGCTTGGGTATCCTTGAGAGATTCAAATACTTTTCCTGTTAAGTGTTCTTTCAGTTTGGGAGGCAGAAGTCTGAAAGAAGGAGTTCAGGAACACAGGGTGGGAGAAGGAAGATTTCCTGAGGACACTGTACAAGGACAGTCCTTGCTGCCTCCTTAAGAGTGAGCAGATGCATCATAGTGATGGAGAGAAAGATTTGGAAAAAAATGTTCTGAACTTTTTCCAATCAATGCACTTGTCCATTTTAGTAGAACTTCTTCATAAGAGACCACATTCATCATTCTCACTCCTTTGAAGCAATCTATCAATCCCTTTGTGATCCTGCAAAGAGCTATAGTAACCACCTAAATTGACACTCTGCCTTGAATTTAGCTGCTCAACAGACCTCCCTGGAAGCCAGTTTTGATGTAGCCATTTTTTAGGAGTTACCCTTTGGAGACAGAGATGCTTACATTAGTAAGAGACCTTCCAACTGTAGCATCATGTTTAAAGTGTTTCACTGGGAATGGAAAGAAGAGCCTAAAAGTATGAATGCACCAATAACCTAAAATCCTACATGCAATACCTTTTGACCTACTCAATTATACTTTTTCATTAATTAGATCATTATTTCTCTTATTTAGTAAAAAGCATATAATGCTTATAGCATTTACATGGATTTGATGTTTCTGGCTGCCTTTAGAATGTAGATCCTTCCACTTCTGTTTTTGCTTTATTATAATCCTAGAGGGATTAAGAGATATTTACAGACTTCTAGTGCTAGCCTTTGTGTCTGCAAGGACATGCTCGCCTCTGTTTTCAAAACTAGACAAAAGAAAATGATTTGCTTATACCTTTGAGCCATGGCCATCTGTTATAATGACACTTATACACCTGTGGATAGTCTCATATATAGCCTTTCTTAAAAAAAAAAGTCATGCCAATTCTGATACAGATGAGTATCTATAGGTCCCTTTCAACATGGCAGGTTAAATACAAATTTTTATTCTAGTTGAATCTTATTTTTAGGTGGCTAAAGATATAGTAGAAAATGGGCTGAGTCCTGGTGGCGTAGTGGTTGCGCGTGGGACTGTGGCCCACTGGGTTGGAGGTTCAAATCCAGCAGTAAGGTTGGGAGCCTCCTACTCCCACCACCAGAGGGCAGTGACACCACCCCCCAAAAAAAAACTAAAAAAAAAAGATATAGTAGAAAATGTCAGAAGTTGTGACTTTTGTTTCCAAGCTAGCCATGGACTTAAAGAATGAATGATGAACACACACAACCATAGCATTAGTTGCAGACACATGATCAGCCTGTGGCTAAGCTGGGTCATATAGGGCTCCTGCAAGCATTTTATAGGGCAGTTAGCTATTTCATAATAATCTACCCTGATATGAAGTGTGGATAATTTTGTGTGGTCAAATATTTAGCCAACTGTTTAACATAAACTCATAAAATTCAAGAGCTTTGCCAACTGTTTAAAGCAGAACTATAGAACTCAATTGATTGTTCAATATAAACACAAGGCAGTTTGCAAAGCAACTAGTGTTCAACTGGCCCCTAAAAATCTCATCAGTGGATTTCTAGGTATATTATAAACTTCCAGTATATGTTTCCCTTAACATAAGAATTCTAGCATAAATATCAGGGGAAAATAAAGAAAAGTTATTACATCACATTCAACAAATAAACCTTTACGATATGAATAACCAATTGAATGTAACACACTGAGTCTGGTTCCATTTGACATTAGGAAGACTTTGCTTCCTTCCTTATTCAGGGAGTCTTGACTCTTCAGAAATCACCCTGCTGAGAAATCAGCTTGCTGATTCTCCTCAGTGTTCTGCACAGGTTCACTCACCTGCATGTCTGGGCAGCAAAGACACACGCTTCTCTGATTGCTAGTTGTCTTTTTTCACAACATGGGAGAAGGAGCTCTGTGCTGTTGTTGTTTTCTTACTTTTGTCGCTTCTTAAAGCAAGAGAGACTATTTTTTTAATCAAGTATGTAGTAAATTAATACTCCATTATGGGAATCTCTGAGTTGTTTTACTAGATTGTAATAATTTATAGCATCTGTCCTTAAGTAAAATGTCTAGGAATATGAAAGAGGTATATGAAAAAGTCATATATGCTGCAACCCCCAAATAAAATATAATTTCCTTATAGCTCACATAATAACGAAGGAAATCTATAAGCCCACTGATCTTCAATCTGCTTAGCTAATTAGTTCAATAATAGCAGATGGCATTAAAGACATGTTCAATGACCTTAGGACTCATATCTAATGTTAATCTGCATTAAGAGTGAAAACAAAACTAAAACAACAGCAACATTATCAAATGAGCCATAAAACGACAAGTTTACTAGAGGTCAATCTAAGCTAGACCTTTGAAAGACATTTTATCCATATGAATAATACCATAGGTTCCATAATCTCTGTCATCCCTTTCTTCAGAGAAAATAAAATTTCATCTTGCTTCTAGGCAGCTGAAAGATATGATGAAAAGGCATGGGGCTAAGGGTTATATAACATATGTTCTATCTCTAACTGAGCTTTGGAAGAAGCCATTTACCCTATCACAGGTTGAGTGTCTTTGTTTTATAAAATGATTATAATTTTATGTTTCTTTTTTACCAAAGAATTGATATGAGGAGCAAAGTCATAGACAAAAATGTGTTTGCTGGCATCAGCTGGAACACAGATTCACTGATAAGGCATTCCGTCATTCCAGCTCCATGAGTTATTGCAGTTGTCTGTTTTACCTGAGAGAACAGCAGCGCCTCACCGCTGGACTTTATAATCCAAGCAGCCTGCAGGGAAGATCCCCTGTCAGAGAAAGTGAGGAGGACAACCTCGAGGAGACAGATATGTTTGCTTTTTCTTCATTTGTATCCCAGAACTTTTTGGGAGTTTTAATTCTCAGGAATGCCAATGAGGACGTGTTCCAGAATATATATACGTAGGAAGTATATGAAATTCCCTTTCCCTTTCTCCTGAGGAGTTTGTAACTTCCATGGACTCCCTAAATTAGGAATACCCATATCTTGAAAGTATTAATGACTTTTTTAACTTGGAATCCTCTCTAGTCCCACCTCCAAGTCACAATTTTAAAAATGTTTACTATGAAATACATAACGTTATCCTTTCTAAGGTAAAATTTTTGGCCACCCATAGGGAAATTTGATCAAGTATACAAAGTCAACTGAAACAGTAGAAATTCCTCAGAAATTCAAGATTTGGATATAATCTTATTAACATTAATTAACATAACTAAAGGAAGGAAGTAGAAGTCAAAATAGAGTGAAATAGATTGACCAGGCATATAGTAGAGCCAAAAAGGGACCAGGAGTAATAGAAAAGAAAGCACAAAAGCAATGCTAAAGTCAATTGAATGGAGAAAATTTAACCAACATGCCCAGTATTTTGATTGTTAAATTACTGTCAGAGCATTGTGCTTTCTGAGCAAAATATTCCTTCCATCTAAGTATCTCTGTCATGACACCAAGCTTTCACCTAGCTCTCCCAGAGAGAGCACCTACTCTAAATGCATGAAGGGAATTAGAGCACATGAGAAGACAAGAACGACAGGCATTATTAAATGTAGACAATCTAGTGGGTTCTAGGACAGAGGGTAGTTTTCATTTGAAAACATCAAAGCCATCCAGGAGCCTAAATCTACTGATGCTCCAACCTCCAACACACCCAAATCCTCAAGTTAATGCATGGAGGTATCTCTCGTCTTAGCAAGTTGCTGTATACATGCTTAACAACCTTCAAAGCATGACTGTCATACAAATCTGTGTGATGTTCTTACATATCAGCTTCAACAAATATTCATTGAATTCATAAAGCCAGTGCAAGTTGCTAAAGACAGGATTGGAAAAACAGGAATAATAACTTTTACCTGCATCTTAGTTTATGGCAAGGTATATGAGTTCATTGTTGTCCTTACAGGATTAGAAGATAGCAAACTTGTACTAAAGATAACTAAATAGACAAGTATTATCTGTTGACCGACTCAAGGCAACCAGAACTCTACTCCCAAAACTCTGTCATGGCTGTGATCCTGCAGAAGGTGATGGTCAGGCTTTACTCTCAAGGCACTAAGTAGGTTCTAGCCATCAAACCATTTGGCTATGTATTAAATAAAGACCATCCAATGTAATTGGTGATATGGGAATTACAGAGAACAAACTTTAGGATCTGAAATCAATTTCTCCCATGGTTCATAGTTTCGATGACCTCAAGGTCAGAAGAGATAAAACTGTTTTTTCCAATGTTTAGAGTTGTTTTTCCAGATTAAAAAAGCCAAATACAATAAATGGAAATGTTTAGATGCATGTTTATTATCATTGTTTCCATAGGAAATTCAAGTGTTTTTGAAATTATAACTATTGGCTAGTTTTGAAGATCTTTGCTTAATCTTAAAGTTAAAATTCTGCTCCCTCTATCAGTTCTTCATATTTAACTGCAGAAAGCATTAGTCATCAGCAGCATTCAATAGCTGTGCATGTAATACTCTTTATTGACAATAGATTTAAAATTCCAATCACATGACAATTTGTTTTGGAATGGTTCTTTTCAATTTATTGCATGAAGGACTTACACTAATATAAGTTAAAAGTGGATCCCAAATCACTACATACTACAAGAGTAATAAAAAATATTGCTTTATAATCATATCAAACAAAAATATTAAAATATGAAGCTCTTTCTTGACATATTTATGCCTATACAATTTTCTCACTTAGGTCTCCAAACTTCTGAGAATGGTGTTTCCATCTCTCAATCCATTCCACAAAGAACGGTGTAGTCTTTGATTTGCATATCAAAATTGCAGTTTTTCATCTTTGAAGGTTCACCTCATATTCCTTTAAATGTTTTGACTCAGTGCAGAGCAGCAGCTTCATTAGCACTGTTCAAATTGAAAGACTGATGGGAAGATCAGTTCTTCGAGCTACCCGATCTTCCCACAATGCTTCTGGTATTCATCTAGTCAAACACTCTCTGAGACTAAGAGTTTGGCTTCAAATTGAAAGTGCAGAGCCACAAGGGACTCCCAGATTCAGTAGTTCTCAACGGTACATCCCAGTCATCTTCCGCCAGTTTCTAGGCCTCAACCATTTGCATCATTTCTTGAAATTGACTGTCTTCCCTTTTTTGACTAATCTTTGAAGTCTTCTTAACTTTCCTTAAGAGGTTTGTTGATTTAGAAACTGTTGTTTTAGGTGGCCTAACATTCCCATAAGCTTTTTGCAAAGTTTCATTGAGTTGAGGAGATATACATTTGAGTGTTATTTTTAAAAATGGTATTAGCCTTGTCCTCAAAATTCGTTTTTAGCATGACACAGAAGTATCCTTTTTTTTTTTGAAGACACCACAAGTTTAAGGAAAATGGATTACTGAGGGAATTTATTGATTGCATATATTAATGTCTATGTATGAACTGGAACCTTTTGCAGCAATACTTTTTGACTTAGTCTTGTACAAGCTGGGAAGGATAAGAACTGTGACAAAGAACAGGGGAAGGTTTTTCTCACTGCAAGGAAATCCTCCCTCATCCTTCAAGGATCCATCATTTAAAACTCATGAAGCCTTATCTGTTCATTCTTAGCCAGATCAGTCTCTTCAAGGATCTGGCATATGTTCTTGCACTGGTCGCTCTGCAGCTGAATCAAATGCTGGATGTGCAATGACAATATCATTGAAGGAAATTTTGTTCTTAAATATCTTACCTGGTTTATTTCTTTTATTTTAATTAAAAAATTTTTTTAAACTTGGTTTATTTTTATCATAATCATCTATTCCTTGGAAAATAGATAGCAAGGAGCTTTCTGTCATTTCTTTGCTGCATTTTTAGATGGGCATCATCTTTGATCCTTGCTGGGAAGCAGGTCATCATCCCAATGAAACCAGCAGAGGAGTTGAAAGAGCGGAGGGTCTAGTTGTGGACACATGATTTGATTCCTTTTCCTCGTGGCCTGAGGAAGGTAGTGGTGGGATGAGGTGGCAGAGGTCAAGGCTAGGTGACTAGAACTCAATTTCAACCCAAAGAGAGGGACAGAAGCTATTGAATCATCTTTCTCTTTAGCTATAACATATTCAGTCCACTTATGACTGATTGTGGATTTATTTGTACTTTCATGCACTGGAGGGATTTTAATTCTATATCTGCTCACTCTTTCAACTACATATGAGATAGAAAGTATAGAGCTATACATATCAATTGTGTATATATTACCCCTGCTCAACATATATTACCTCAAGTACAGCTATTACCCCTGAAACTTCTACACAGCGTAGATTTGGGGGGTGGGTATTTACTATATTGCCACTGAACTACTATGGGGAATAAATCTCAGTCTCACTAAGTCAATTCCACTTCATATAACATTTCTGAATCTGAATCGTTCACAAGTGTAGAAAGCAGGTAGCAACTCAAGGTTTACTATTATTAATGAATGTATCTTGATGTCAGTTATGTGTCAGACATAGTGACAGATTCTTGGAAGGCAGAGTAAGTGTTCAGCCACTAACCAAAAGGCTTAAAGTTTCAGCTCCCCCAGAGGCACCTTGGAAAAATACTGGCACTCTACTTAAAAAAAAAAAAAATCAGTCATCGCACACCCTATGGACTACAGTTCTCTTCTGACATTTATGGGGTCACCATGATTTAGAGTCCACTTGAAAAAGAAATATAAGTTCAATGTTCATGAAGAGCAGCCAGTCTTTGCAGATATTCAAGGCCATGGCCATGACACTGGATTTGCTCTACTGTCAGAAGAGCCAGCCCCTAACACATCATCACGAGTCTGGTAGGCACAATTATACAGTGATAATAACTAAAGATTATAGTAAAGTCATAGAAAATATGAGAGATGGAAATAATGGAGTCAGACACATTCTATGGTAGCATGCTCACCTCAGTCTCACTTGTGGGTCCATGCAGGGAGAGAGAGGGGGGCAGGAGGAGAGGAGAGGACATGGGGAGAGGGAAAAGGGGAGAGAGGGAGGCAAGGGAGAGGAGTTGGGGGAGGAGAGAGAAAGTTCCCTTATTCTGACAAGGCTTATATACCTTTTGGGGATGTGCAAGCCCCTTACTTACAGGTAAGGCCATACATCACTACAGTGATGGGAGGTTTGATCTAGGGACATACATGTAATAGGAAGGGGCAGTATAAGGGTCCCATATATGTAACCAGAAGGGTGGACCCCAGACTTACGATGGCAGCCTAACTTTGCATGTCCACTGAACAGGTTGAACTTGTTCTCTGACTCTTCAGAGGGACCACTTACAATAGGGTGTGAACCCCACCTACTGGACCAGACTGATGGTTAAAATTCTTCAGGAAGAGGTAATCTATTGTATAACAGCAGGGGATGGGCCTATCCAGTCCGCAGTCTGCCAGGCTGGAAGCACCTGCTCTTTGGAAGAGACAGAGTTGAGGAAAAGTCTTATATTCATTCCACATGCTGTAGAGTGGATGAGGTTTTGTTTGGTTTGTTGTGTATAGAAAATACCCTGCCCTGTGGTGGATCAATAGTATTAAGGAAATGATAGGAATTAAACATGCAAAAAATAAACAATTCAATTGTTGAGGGCACTTAGCACTATAAAGGAAATGGGTGAGTGTGATAGAAAGTGAAGGGGGGTGGGCTAAGATGTGAAAGAGGAGAAAGGGAGAGTTTGGTCACAAAGAAGGGAAGGTGTGTCCCAGGGAAAAGAGAGTGCAGTTCAAGAAGTCCTGAGGCCACAGATTTGGGGGTTATGTCAGTAAATTTAAGGAGCAGCCTTGCAGTTGGACTGAAGGAAAGCAAATGAGCAAGAGTAATAATCTTTGAAAGGTATGCGTGAACTAGTACAGCTATCGTCTTAAAGATCATGACAGCAACTTTGTGTTTCATTTGGAGAGAGAGAGAGAGAGAGAGAAGTCAGTGTTGGGGAGTGAGATGGAGAGTAAAGCGGGATGTGCAGTGCTGGGAGAATGCATGTGGGGCCTGTAAGAGTAGAAACAGCATGGCCCCTTAGGATATTTTTTTGCAGGCTCTCTGGTAAAGAAAGGACATATGCAGGTAGGGTTGAGAGGAGACTAAAGAAAAGTGAAGCTTTAAGCATCTATCTTGGTTTCTTTCTTGAATGGCCACGTAAATAATGGTGCTTTCTACCAAGATGCGGAAAACAAAGGGGGTTCAGGAGTTTAAATACTTCTTTGGAATCACTTTCAAATTCCCTCAGACAGAATCAGGTCTTCCTCTGTTTTACATGTTATCACGGCAGTGATCCAACAATGGCAATAGGAGCTCATGACGGTCTATGAGTTCTTAACAGTAATATACATTATCTCATAGGGAGACCACAGGCTTTATTACACATTAATTAGGACAAAGAAGAAAGGGTAGACTTCATCACACCAAGCTCATCTCCCCTTCACTCACCTGAGCTTCACATCTCTCATAGAAAATGGAACAAGTGGACAAAAGGGAGCCAGGAATTCAATAGGCCTGTCCAGAAGGGTTCCCGTGCTGGGATACCAAGAAGTAGGGAGCTCTGGAGAAAACGGAAAAGGCCTTTACATGCTGTCTGGACTGCGGGGTTGTGGGGGTTACACAGTCATTACCCCATACCCTGGTAAGGTCTAAAAAGAATACCTTTTCCACGTCTTGCATCTATCATTAAATCTTTCAAACATACCATTATATAGTTCATTAAATATATACTTTACCATTACATTGGGACCTAATTTCCCTAGCTAGCATTCTTCATTACAGTTTCAATGTAAACGTTGCTGTCTCTGAAATGTGTAATAGAATATTTAGTATATATTATGTAAATAGCTTTCATTTTTAAAATTTCTACCAGACAAAAGACTCATTAATACAGCAAGCTGACACTTGTTTAAATGAACAATTATTGAAAAGGCTAAGAAAGAAGACAGGTAAAAGTCACAGGATCAAAACTATAGGACTTCCAATTTTCTTTCGTGTTTTCCTGACTCAAGTGTGTGTAAACCAACAACAAACTCTTTGAAGGTTAATGTATTTCTGGCTGAAATATTAAGCTAATTTGAATAAATCACTTGTTTAGAATCCCTCTGTGAATTATTTCACTCTAATTTGCATGAAGGATTCCTGTTGAGCTAGTGGTTAAACCCTAATCTGCTTAATCTGACAAAATGGTCAACAATTTGAAACCATCTGCTAGCTGCTCCCCAAGGATGAGTTGGAGGGAGGGATGTGGCAGTTGGCAGCTGTATATTTTACAGCCTGGGAACTCTCTAGGCCAGTTCTCGACAGTCATTATGAGTTAGGCATAGGTTTCAATTTTTAGAGTCATTTGTAAAACAAAGGGGGGAGAGAGAGAGAGAGAGAGAGAGAGATTCTTTTCCATAAGTGCCTGAGCTAAAAAAATCAACCAAATAGCATTTATGTTCTACTCAGTAAAAGTCAAATGAGTTTTTAAAAGAGGAGGGCATCTATTGATAACTCTAATGTTTAATACCAATGTATAATGGAAGGTTGTTGCAGGATTCACCATTCTGGCATTGTTTCCCGTTGAAGGATGTTTGATGTCGGTGGACAGCGATCAGAGAGGAAGAAATGGATCCACTGCTTTGAAGGCGTGACCTGTATTATATTTTGCGCTGCCCTCAGTGCCTATGACATGGTCCTAGTGGAAGATGAAGAAGTGGTAAGTAAGTCTCAAAATAAAATTTCACCTCCGGTGCTCTCCAGTAGCACTGCCACTTTTTACAACTCACTGCTTGAGGATGCCTAATGGTAATTCTTCCTAAATAATAACACTACATATTCTATCTGTACTCCTTCTAGAACAGAATGCATGAAAGCCTTCACCTTTTCAACAGCATATGTAATCACAAGTATTTTGCCACCACCTCCATTGTCCTGTTTCTCAATAAAAAAGATCTGTTTCAAGAAAAAGTGGCCAAGGTGCATCTTAGTATCTGCTTTCCTGAGTACACTGGTAAGATACCATCTTCTAAGCTCCAATAAATTATTTTATAAACATGTTTTCCTAGCCATATCTTGATATTTACTACTAGGAAGATAAGATTTGTGGTCACTTTTAAGTCATGTGTATGACTCAGAGTGGAAGATGTTTACAATAAGGAGATACCCTCTCTGGGTAATTTCCTATTAAGCCAAGCCATAATGAGTAAACAAAGACACAATTAGATAGAACAGAGTTGTGATTCTACATATCAAATGAAACAGAAAACCAAATTACCTTAAACATTATGATATAAATACAAATTCAAATTCAATCCTGGCCTTTAAGAGGATTTACTAGTGTAGAACTTAGTGGCTTTTCAAAGGCTGAATTACCGTCTCCAAAGAGAATCATCATGAGAATCACAGTCTCTTCTGATTTTCTGGCTTCCCTGGATCTCAGGTTTCTGGTGCTGACCTTGTTAGCTAGAGACTGTAAATGGCAAGGGTATATAGAAGGATTTATTTTTTAATTTCAGGGACAACTTTTTATTTAAAATATTTTTATTGTACAGAGTTAGTGACTCTTTGATTTGCATTATGATTTAAATGCAAATCCACTTAATATAACTATGTTAATGAAATCATGTAACCAAAAAGCATGATTATTTAAATGCAAATTCAAATCCAATTTACCACTCAGGTACATGAGGAAGCACAAATGTTATTAGGGATACAGTGTTCTGTCATGATAGATATTTATGCCAATAATATGTAACTTGTGCTTCTACATATTTTTCTATAATTATGTGCCATCTATCTATCCACTTATTTAACAGGTAGTTAAAGATAAACATGAATTAAGTTGTATTTCACACATTAAAAATAGACTAACATTTTAGGGTAATCAACTATTAAAATCTTCTCAGAATTATACTTCTAATTGTGGCAAAACCTAGGTCAGGGTGTCATTTATGAAAAACCTTCACCCTTCTGCTCGAGGGTGTGCTAAGCTTTCCCTAAGCATATTTTCTGATGAATACAATCATCGGGCCTTTTTATTAGTATTGTGCTTGTTTGCTCACATGCTTTACTCCCCCCCCCCCCCCCACCAAATTGACACTCTGGAGGTCCTTCTATAAGGGTAAACACTCTCAGGCAGAGCCTTTGTCATTGGTCACAAACATTCCAAGCAGGAACAACCCTGAACCAGAGTCCCCATCTCATTGCAGCTCCATCAGCCACTGGATCCATAGCAGGTTGGCTTCACCTGCTTACTTGATTTTCCAAAATTTACCTGGAAAACTCTATTATGTCATTTCCATGCAGACAGTTTCTTCAAAGCTCACAATCCCTCCCCACATCTCTCCTCAAGTCTGTTGGGACAGGCCTTCCTGCGCTGTCATTCTCACTCCTCTTCCTAACCCAGGGTTCCCTCAGCGCCCCCGTGCTCGCTCCTGTGCATCCAGAGGTCTGGCGCTGGAGCATCTGGCTGCTGGGCTGTGAACCAGGTGCTGGGGAGAGAGGCACGGGAGAGACAGAACCCATAAGGAACCGTATCCTTGACAATATTATCGGTATTGAAGATCCAGCCAATTCTGCCTCAGAATGACCCAACAGAACAAAGTGAAGCTTCCCTTTACTGTTCCTTTCGGCAGGAGTCAAAAGGCTCATCTTTCTTCCAAGGAGTGACTAGTCATTGTGAGTTGCTGACCGTGAAGTTGGCAACACAGCGCACAATTCAACACACCACTCGGTCCTCTTGGGTCCTGACGAATTGGAATAAATGGAATGGCCACATGTTTTTTAAGCCTATTCATAAATAATATGAATTATCTTCCTTTACTAGTATACGTCAAAGTACAAGTATACAGATAATCACACAGAGAGCACCTGACATATGTTAGACTTCTATTACTCATCAATATTGTACAAACTTGTTAGCATCTCAAGTGTAGCGTAACATTGTTGAGGCAGATGCCACATGTTAGGCTAAGGATAGTTCCCCACACAATGCAGATGCCACTGCTGGTAGTTGATCCTTGTTGTAAATGGCACCATCTAGAATGAAAGAGTGGGAATCCTTAAAATTTATGACTAGGAATATTTATAATTTTGTTTTTTGTAAACTAGAAATAATGCTTCCTTCCTTAATTTTTAAAATTTTATTTAACAAGGGCCAAATACATTTGAAGATGCAGGAAACTACATCAAGAACCAATTTCTAGACCTGAACTTAAAAAAAGAAGATAAAGAAATTTATTGCCATATGACCTGCGCAACGGATACCCAAAATGTCAAGTTTGTTTTTGATGCAGTTACAGATATAATAATCAAGGAAAATCTGAAAGACTGTGGACTTTTCTAATTATTTACTTTCTTTTCCATTTATGCTTGTGTATGCTTTCCAAGTTAAAAACAAGGAAAGGTTCTGTGTGAAGTGTTTGGTTTGAATAACTATTAACAGATATAGATATATACGTAGGATTACAAAGCAAAACATTTTTAAGAGTCTTTAATGTAGTATCATATGTACCTGAATACATTTCAAATATTGTTGGACATTAAGTTAGGGAGTATCGTTGATAATTTCAAGTATACAAGTTCACCTCTTTTAGAACCCTGGAGTCCCATCTCTGTTGTATCAATGACATGGAATTTGTTTGGAAGTGAGCCTCGAGATTGTAATCTATTCTTAATCACAGAAGGGTTGAAAGTTCAAAATATTTTATATTGTTTCTATTGACTGTAGTTTTAAAAAAATTTGTTTCCACTGATAATGTATCGTAGAGACTATTAAAAAATGAATCATGGGATATCTTATTTATCAGTCACCACTCTAGCTTAACTGCAAAAGAAATGTTTAGCTTGCAAGTGTTTGTTCATGAGCAATTATTCATGCAAAATAAATTCAACTATATTATATATTGTAAGTTTTTCCTTTAAAATACTCCTTAAAGCTGAATTTCTCCCTTGGAGTCATGGATTTCCATAATATCTGTTCGAGGAGCATTCTGAATTGGCTCTTCTTGAGTATTTACTAGGGAATGTGAATCCTATAGAATTCATTTTTTCCCAAGGGTTGAGTTTTGCAGAAGTTAAGGACACATAGCACTCTGCCATTGCAGTCATTTGTAAGGAGGTAAATGGAACAACCCACCTGATGGAGGAAAATCCCTGTCCTTCACACCACCCCGACTGATCTAGCAAGTACGCACACAAAGAACTGCGAAGGCTTAATAAGATTCTCCATAAATTACCAATTTCCCACATTTTATTTTAGATTATTATTAAATATAATTACAATTTATGATAATGTGGGCTACTAGATGTAGACTGCAAAAGACAGAAATGGTTTAATGTATCAGCACTGGTATATAATTCAGTTGTATAAAATATTAAAAATATGCTGCATGCTAATAATCAAAGCCCACATTTCAAATGCTAGCGCGTGTCCTACATACTTGATAATATCATTAATGAACTGAAAATTTATTTTCTATCTTTTAAAAAGTATATATCACTTAAAATATGCTTTTCATAGATGCCACGGTAGTGTATATTCAGCAGAAAATGACATATAAGTCATAAAATTATAGCAGTGCCTGATATTTTTAGCTACTTTGAAAAGAGAGTAAGTAATGTCCTAACAAGATAAGTCAGATGCTGGGAGCATCAATAAGCGAGTCACTCATCTCCTGCAGGTAGAGGTCGGTCTCTCCACGTGGCATCTTCGTGGACCTGTGACACCTTCCTATAACAATGTTCATCACCATTCAACAGACACACTTCATGAGAGTCCTTTATGTTTATTTTCAAAAACACAGAAAAGCAGTAGTAGGAATCAAATAAAATATTGACAATTCATTTGATGTTAGGGAGAAGTATGTAAATTATTCAGACACCAAAAATAACCAAAGAACCTGGTGGCACAACAGTTAAACAGTGAACCGCTAATGGAAATGCCAGTCATTTGAATCCACAAGCTGTTCTGCACCAGAAAGATGCACTCACATGGCTCGGTGAAGATTACAGCCTCAGAAACCACAAGGAACAATTCTACTCCTTTCTACAGGGTGTAATGAGGAGGAATCAACTTGCTGTAATATTTAGTTCAGGCATCAAATAACTTTGTCTGGCAAAGACCCAATATCAGTTGAAGCAAATCTATCATCTTGCAAGAAGATTTTCAATGTCACGATTTTAAATTTTTAAAAAAAAATTACTATAACTTTATCTCTTATTTCATGTTTGCTTTCTCTACTTGTACTTTATGTCTGGAGACGTTTGATGGAGTCATCCATGCTAAGACCATTTATTCTTTCAGAAAGGGAAACAAAAATGTTTTTGAAATATCACACTACTATTGTTAAAGTTTTACTCTGACTCTGCCTTAATGTTTTAGAAACACAGAGGGAAAGGACAAGAGTCAGAAAAGGTTCAAGTTGCCTTTAGGAAATGCATAACTGGATTATATCTTGTAACAATTGACAAGAATAAATATTTACTTTTGAGACTATTATCTCTAAAAGTCAAAATAACACACATTCAGCATACAGGTCAGTTGAGAATATCTAAAAGTTAAATTTCTTCCATCCTTCTGATCAAATTTGTAAATCTTTCCTTTCTAACAAAAATGTAGTTCATATTTTTAGCAGTGAGTCTTAAAAAAACAGAAATCAAGTAGGTGTTCATGTTTCTTAGATTATAGTCATCATTTTTTAAATTTCCTATGAAAAATATAAAAATGTAAATACACAGAACTTGGAGCTGGTCAAAGAAAGTAAATAACTAAATATCGGGGAAGTTCTATTTCAGCCTGGACAAACTCACTGAGAAGAGCCATGTTGAAGATGATGGAATTGAAATACACCTTTCATTGAGAAGTTGACCTTCTAACTGAACCCAGTGCTTTTGCAATCACAACATCACCAAGAACCCTTCTTAGCTCTTGCCATTTAGGGCTTGAGCACAGATAGACTGACATTTTCCTCATTCTGTTGTATGAGGCTTCTCTTCTTGAATCACTCTTCCCTGGACACGCTTGCCTTCAGCTTTAGTTCTCCTCACTTATTCATGCCTGAGGTCTGCTTAATTGCACACACATGGCATTACATCTGTTACCTGATGTGCTTTTATGTCTAATGAGATTGTGAACAATGGGTGCTTACAGAGTTTTTCAAGAAGCATGAAGCTGATCAGTGTAGGTATATCTGGTATCTTGAGAGTAACTATAGACTAAAATGAAGAAAAATGTGGACTAAGTAATGTACGAAAACCCACAGAAAAGATATAGTCAAATTCTGTGGAATCTCACGTATGCATTATAGATATCCAAAATCCTTTTAGTTAAAACAAATAACGATCATCAGTTTTTCAGAACATGGGTCTATCCTAGCACAAATCCTCTTACTTGACAGATTATCCTATTTAATACCAAAATTGATTTTTAAATATCTATAGGAAATTACTCATATATGAAAATAAAAATCTCTTTTTGTTGGAGCATGTGTTTTTAATATATTATACCACTTCAAAAGCATATTTGAGCATTTAAAGTCTTGAGAATTAAAATTAAAATAATTTTAAGAACCTGGGGGAAATTATAAATCCTCTGCCTCTTTCTTACACTATTCTTTAAACAGAAGGTTAAACAAACAAACAAACAAGTTAGCCATCTGCCATTCATTGAGTCACCAGCAGCTCCCGGGGATCCCTGTGTAGCAGCAGACACGGTTCACTGGGGCCTTACGGGGTGCAGTTTGTGGTAAGAGACAGCCATTTAAGGAACTTCTGAGCATACTCTGACCTCGATTCTTTCAACATCCAGACAAGTTCCTTGCCCCTTTGCTCAAACCAGGGTTAAACAGACCACCTTTTTCTTAGGAAGGAGTAAGCACTCACCTGCTAAACAAAGTAGTCCCTTTCCATGTGAGCCTTTTCTAAAAAACTACAAACCCAGGGGGTACACTTGCATCATGTGTTTTAACCACACGTTAAAAGCATATTAAACTCGGATGACCAATGACGCGGCAAAAACAGATGGTAGCCTCTTGTTGCGCATTGCAGTTCTTTTTGTATTTAGGTGCTGACTCATAGGAAGCCCATGGAATAGAATAAAGTGTGCTTTTCAGAGATTATAAATCTTTACAGGAGCAGAAAACCCCCTCTTTCTCTCATTTGTACTTCGATCTTAGTAGTAAATGATGCTATTCTCATAATTGTATTACCCAAAGTTTTAGTAAAAAGAATAATTAACCTAGCTAATGAAATAGTCTCAAACAAGTTTGGTATGTTACTTAGATATACAGATTTGATTTAGCATGCTATTGCTGTCATTTCAATCTTTTATTTAAATATAAATAATTACTAATTTCATAAAGCATGACTTTTCACATATCTATGCCATGACTATGTTTCAATTAACTTACAGTGAAAAATACTAAAAATATCTAATTTCAGATAGTTATTATGTTTTGTCAATAACAATGAGTTGGTGATTTATAAATCTGTATTCTCTTCATTAAATCAAAGTAAAATTCTAGCCTGTTGCAAAATTAATTGTGCTGCTTAATCTTTTTCCTCAAATACTACTCTGTCAAATAAAGAAGCACATGAGTGTCATTGCTGCTGCCAACTTCTTTTTTGTTAGGAACAGTACAATTGTTTTCTTTCAATTTTTAGGAAGAGGACAATTTTAATGTAAGCTGCTAATAGAGTTAAGTAGCTAATAGAGTCATGTGTTTCAAGAAAGGGGGAAATCTTGAGACACTGATTTACATTTCGAGGACAGCAATGGCCCTGCCATTGCTGTATCTTTCAGATGAGCAATGGTCTGAGGTGTACTCAAGCAGAGCATGCATTTTATTAGAGTTACATTTTTGGCTTGAGCCCTGGTGGCGTAGTGGTTGTGTGCGGAACTGTAGTCCACAGGGTTGGAGGTTCAAATCCAGCAGCAGCTCTCCAGAAAGAGTTACATTTTCTAAAGTGGTCAAATTCAAGCAAACCCTGGCACACACATGATGGAAGCATTTTCCCATAGTATATTGCTTCTCTTCTTACAAAGAAAAATGGTCAATTATTAAAAATTATCATATCAAAATCAATGGAGCATGCATATATTTTGACACATTAAAAGTTTTAACCAGTAGAAAATAACTAGACTATTTTCTACTACATTAGGCTAGAATTAGACTACTTAGCTTACAGATTATCACATAAAGAACCCCATCAAAAAAGTGCAAAAAACGATGATAGGCACAACAATTATTTTAATCAACTGCATTACATTTCAAAAGTATTAAGTGAATGTTTACATTTACACAGAGCACAAGATTTTTGAGATAAAATACCAGCAAAAGAATCCATTTTATTTCCCTCAGAGTCAAATGATTCATTACGGTGAGTTTACAAACGCTCTGCTCTATTGGCCTCTACCCTACTCCAAAAGCGTTCAGTGACATTTTTCCCAACATTGTGTTCCCCAAATATGCTCACAGCAGTATAGTGCAATCAACTCCACTTTTGAATATAGAGGTAGAGGGTTGTTTTTTTAATAAAAATGTATGTAACCTACAGGACAACTATTAAAACCAGACACAATTGCTTATTCTTTTATCACAACTTTGTTCTTTTCTAGACATGAAATAGGTATTACTTCATAATCATAAAATAAATGCACATACTATTTTGTTATAATTGTAGTAGGACAGCATTATTTTAAGACAGTAGTGAAAATGTTGAGGTTGCTGAAAAGCAACAGAAAATTACTGGTCAGGGCTCTCAGAGAGCTTTTTTGAGACTGTAAATATTGCCAGGAGCGATAGTCTCATCTTTCTCTAGGTGAATGGCTGGTGGGTTTGAACCACCTATAAGCAATCCAGTTCTTACCTTACATGCAGTGCTACCAGAGTTAGCTGTGTGCATAATCTGAGAAGTAATAAAAAACAAATTTAATATGACTTCAGCTTACACATTGACTTTAGATGTGCAATTTTTTTCATTCCCGTTAATGACAATTTTTTCTGTGTATGTGTGTCTATAACTTAGGAATATCATAATAATTTTTAATTCTCATATTATTGCCCTTAAATTTATAAAATCTTCAGATCTAGTAGTTACCAAGAGGCTTTTTCTTTCTTGCAAAGAATTCTTGTGTTGCAAAGAATTAAGTCCATTAAAAAATTTAATCAACAATGTCATCTGTATTTCATGAAGATCTAAAACACCCTTGGTAGATATCATGTTTTGTTTATTATGCTAACTAATGAAGCCTACTAAGAACTTAATATAGTTAAGACCATAAGTTTACATCTAATCAGTTGGAATTTGTACCTTGTTTCTATTCAATAGTCAATTTATGCGACTTTAATTATAAAAAGAGAACATGAGCTTTGACTATTCATGTATTCAGTCTGTGCACTCTTCTAGTTCAATGTCTAAAACATAGACAGCTCCCCTTTTGAGGTTTGAAGGAATTAGTGAAGCCAAAGCCCCCTGCAAACATAAGGACTGGGTGATGCTGAAACCAGCTTGCAACCTATTTAATCCATACAAGATGTAAATGAATATAATTTATTTTCTGAAGAATATATAGTGATATTTAAAATGCTATGTAATATTTACCTATTGGAAATAGTATTTTCCTTTTGACTATGTTTTTAACCTAAATAGTCTTGCTCCCTGAAAAGAATCCAAACCTGATTGTAGTGGAGGCCCAATAGATGTCTCTTGATATTATTTCTTTGATCTTTTGCATTTTATAAGTGCTCTGAATCCAGCAGGTTGGTATACCAAGCATCTGCATACTAATTGTGACATTAATATCTAATATTCAGCTGCCTAATGTTATTAGAGTTATATTGAAAACATGTTGCAACTTTAAATCACTTCATCAGGTAACTCCTATATTGCCATATTTTATTATGATTTCAACAAGGCCTGACAAGAAACAAGAAAAATATAGCTGAGTATGAATTTTAAAGAGAAAACTCTGTTCAGGTATACTAGTTCTAAAAGACAAAAAATAAATTTTGCTACCTAGAATTCACAGGACATTGTTTAATTTTTATCACATGGAGATCTATCTATCTTATCTATCCATCCACACTAAATGCAGCCTTTTAGACTACATGAGGACATGTTTCCAATAAACTTAAAAATATCTTAAACCATAATGAACAGTTTAACTATATCATAGACTAAATTAACTTCTAAAATGCTTTGTATTTAGTCCATTTTATCTTTTGCTTGCTGTAGAATAGTAATGCTAATACACATTAGATATTGTATTGCAAGTGTAATCACACTGAGTTGAGGCACAGAATTTCATTTTGTTATTATAGAGATTACTGGTATATGTGTGAGTGGTTAATAAGAATTTCAAGGAATAAGCAACACTATCAATGACTCCTAAAAACTAAAACTCTTTGCTATAAAAGTAAAAAAGGAAGAAGAAGCTTCTTCTGAATGAGATTTGTTTGTTCTTTGGGCAGTCCATGAGACTTTCAATGATATTACTATTTGCCAGAATGTAATTCAAATGCATCTATTCTTCTTTGGTCTTCCTTATTCAGTGCCCAACTTTCACGTTCACAGGAGGGAATTAAAATACCACGGCTTTCGAAGGCATAATCTGGAGTCCAAATTCCTAGGCTGAGAGTTCAGCTCTGCTCTTACTTGATGATTGATTGTGTAACAAATTCTGACCTTTAGAGTTTTCATCCTAAAATAGTGATGATAATGTTTTCCTAACTAACTGACTCTCTAAATTGATATTTGCAACTGTTCCTTAACATTTTAAGTAGTGTTCATCAGCAAATAAAGGTCCCAAAGATTTACTCCAACAAGGACTATGAGATCAAATCAATTTTAGGAGAGATACTCTTTTCCAGTCATATTTTGTATGCCTTCCAAACTGAAACGTTCATCTTTCTGCATTATACTGACAGCTGCAAACACCAATGAATAATATGAATGTGAAAAATACAAAGTAGGAATCTAGGAAAATGGGAAATCATAAACCTGGCCAATTGTGAGCTAAAATGGATTTGTATTAAGCATTTTGAATCAGGCAAGGATATGATTTACTATGCCATACATGAAAAATTTTATCATCATAAAGAACCTTTCATAATCTGCTTTAAAATAGAATGCTTGCTATGATAGTAGAATAATATCTGTACACTTTCAAGGAAATTCAATGAATACTATTACTCAGATTAATGCACCAACCATTAAAGTTAGTGATGCCATCAAGATGCATTGGTGATTCGAATAGAATAATTTAAAACAAAGAGGAAGAAAATAGTTGGAAAATATCACTTTGATGGTAGAAATGAAGCTAGAGATCACATAATAGAATATACAAGACCAACAACTTCTTCACCTTCACTCACATGAACAGAAACTAAACACATGGATCTAGCCACCCAGAACACCCAGAAATCACAGTAATTTTAACTGTGAGAACAGATGATGGAGAAGTTCAATATCAATAGCCAAATAAGTCTAGTAACCAACTGTGGAACAGACTATAAATTCCTCATATGAAACTTCAGGTTGAAGAACATGTTTTTTAAAGCACCAAGAACCAAAATATGACCTTGTATCCATTCCAGTGAACCACAGAGAGCATTTCAAGAACACATGTGACAATTAAAGACATAGCAACCAGGGATGGCCAGAACCTCACACGTGGGGAAAGCAAAGAGTATGCTTAAAGATGCGAAGAAAGAAAGTGGGGATCCAAAGAGGCTCTGAAACCTACTCTCGATCACAGCAGAGCTAAACCACATGGAAAAAAATGAGGAGAGCTGAATAGACATTTTCAAAGGACGATTTTAAAAAGACAAAGTATTAGGATGAAATGTCAAAAATCTGGAGTCGCTACTGTTGCTCGGTGTAGCTGAGTCTGTTTTGAGCACAGCAATCCTATGTACAATGCAATGACACACCAACCCCTGGCCTGCACCTGTCTCACAATGTCCCTTTCATTTGATCCCGTTGTGTTGCCACCACTGTGACAACCATGTCATCGAGAGCCTTCTTGTACTTAGCTGTCCCTCCCTTTTACCAAGCATGATGCCCTCTGCGAGGGTCTCGTCCTTCCTGACAACATGTACAATGCACATGAGACCAAGTCTCGCCATCCAGGCTTCTAAGGAGCATTCAGGCTGCCCTTCTTCCAAGACAGATATGTTGGTTCTTTGAGCAGTCGATGGTCCTTTAATATTGTTCAATGATCCCCCTTATTCCCTGCCCTCTTCTGAATCTGGCCTGAACCTCTGGTAGTGCCCAGCCAGTGTCCTGCTGCAACCACTGCTGGGCGCTCTTCAAGCAACATCCCGCATGTCAGATGTGGCATCCATGGCATGACTGTGCAATCTGAGACTGCTGGGCCACCTGTCTGGAATGGGTAGACACTCGACTCTCTTCCAGTTCGCTGAGAAGTTGCCCTCTGCATTTCCTAGCACAGATGAGTGAGTGCTCCAAATGTTTTATCAGCGTGTAGAGTCACTTTATTTTGTGCTTGTAATATTTATTTATTCACTTTTTATATTTTTTGATGACTAGCCATCAACATTTACTAAGTTAACTTTATTTTAAATCAATGTGTACATAAATTTCACTCAATAAAATAAAAGAAAGAAAACCTGCCCTTGAATATGTTCCCATTCACACGGATGCTATAAAGCAGAGTAGACCCACCCTCTAGGATTCCAGAGACTATCAATATATTTTTTTTCTAAAATCTTCTATCAATATTTTTATTTTGGCCTTATTACTATTTATTTGTTTACTTATTCACTTTTTTCTCTATGGGCTTACCTAATCTGCTTTTCCTATACAGAAAAGCATACAAAATCAAAATGACATACAAAAAAAGCAGCAATAAATGGGTTGTGCTACAGTTGGCCCTGGCCTGATTTTAGTGGCCAATACTGAACTTCTACATCATGTCTTCCTACAGAAGTAGTCAGTTTGATTTCTGTAAATTGCACCTGGAGGAGTATACGGTGTATAGTCATCTTTTCTGTGGTTCAAAACAGTTATTTTCTTTTTTTGGCGGGGCATCATTGCCCTCAGGTGGTGGGAGTAGGAGGCCCAGCCTTTGCTCCATGGAGCTGGAATCGAACCTCCATCCCAGTGGGCCGCAGTCCCACGCACAACCACTATGCCACCGGGACTCAGCCAAAACAGTTATTTTCTATGAAGAAGTCTTTGGTCTTACAAATTCTCTTATGTGCTTGCCAGCTTTGTTTCTATTCGATAAACCATGTTTTCCAATTTGTGCTTCTGTTTTTTTCCCAATATTTGTATCTCAATAGCCAATAATGATCAATGTATCTTTACTGTATGATTGATCAATTTCACATTAATGACATTGGTGGAATTTTTCAAATGCTTTGCGCTAGTTTTAGTGGGAGCTCCTCAGGAGCTGGGGATTTCTACTCCTATAATAAGAGTCATAGTCTTGAAGACAACAGGATTTTCTACTCCTATAAGAAGAGTCACAGTCTTGAAGATGGCAGGACAAGTTCTCCTTTCTCCTGTAGTATCATGATGCATAATTGTTGACTTACAGCAGTCACTGAGTGAGATTTAGTGATTGCTGCATACAGTTAAAGATAAAAAAACATGTTGTGTTGACTAGATTTCCTTGTAAGCAGAGAGACCTTATTTTATCACAAATAGCCTTGCACTTAAAGATAGACCTTGAAATGTGCCATTTGACTAAGAATGTCAGGTCTTTCTTCATGATTGTGCCTTTCCCATCATAAGACGCCAAATGACTTTTTACTCAAAAGGACCAATATCTGTCCATTTCAAATCAACAATGCTTAGACATATATCTTCATGCATGTCATTTCATTGTTTACTGCTTCTACTTTTACCTTGATTCACACCTCATACAAGCCAAGTTCCAATTATTAATTGATGTTTTCAACTGTATCTTACAATTAACAAATTATCAATTAACAAATGAAGATCCCAAAGTCTTACTTATTAGGGTCATTATGATCAACTCTTCCTTGAGAAGGCAGCCCTGCCTCAGTCAGATGTTGATGCCTTTACACAGAAGGACTCATCTTCTGTCACTCTGGCCATGTTCTGCTTCTGTTCATTAGGTTTTCAGTAACTGACAATATTTTGATGCTGGCTTTTCAGTGACAAATGCCTCTGAAGCAGGCAGCTTCTTCCTTCTTCACAATTTGTCCTTATTCTACATGCTTTGCTGCCATCCATTCATGTTGGGTGAAATAGCTTTCAACCTAATAGCAACACACAAGTTACTGTAGTTCAGCAAACTGACAGACAAAAGGCAGTTGATAGAAATTCAAACGGGATTCAGAAAAGGATATGGCATATTGATTGCTGATATCTCATTCATCTTGACTTAAATATAAGGGCATCAGAATGATATTTGTATATGTTTTGTTGACATTGCAAACATATTCAATTGTGTGCATCATAGAAATACACGGATAGCATTGAAAAGAATAGGAATTATTCTTTACACTTATGTAGACCTAGATGTGGAATGAGAGGCAGTCATTCTAACAGAAAAAGGGAATATTCTGTATTTAAAAATCAGAAAAGCCCTCAAACTATTTGGGCCATCAATGAGGGAATTGGGACCAACCTGAGAACACTGGCACAGGGATTACATAGGTAATCAGAAATAGAGAAGGACACAAACACAGAGGAGGCTCAAATAGACAAGTCGGATATACTGAAGATAAAACACCCAAGCACATCGAAAGAATTCACTAAGAGAATAATAAGAGAGCAGACAGACTGGGAAAACATCTTTAATAATGACAAATCAGATTAAGCCCTTATTACTAAAATCTACGTTACCCTGATAGCTTCCCAAAGGAGCAAAACTAACTGTCCACTGAGGTGAGCAAAGAACGTGAAAGAAGTCTCACAGATGCAGAAATCCGAATGGCCAATAAACATACGAGAAAATGTTTCCAATCATTAGCTATTAGAGTAATGCAAATCAAAACAATAATGAGATACCACCTAACACCCTCAAGGATAGCCCAATTAAAAAAATTGGAAAGCAACAAGTGTTGGAGAGGCTGTGGGGAGATAGGGAATCTTATCCACAGCTGGTGGACCTGCAGGTATGTACAGCCACTATGGAAATCAGTTTGGAAACATCTAAAACAGATGGAAATTGAGCTACCATATGACCCAGAAATCCTCCCACCAGGCACATACACAAAAGAGGAAAGCAGCAATCCACAACCAGACATCTGTGCAGCAATGGTCATCGCAGCACAGTTCACAATCGCAAGGAGTTGGAAGCAGCCCAAATTTCCATCAACTGACCAATGGATTAGAAAGCTGTGGTACATACATACAATGGACTACTATGCATTGCTGTAAAGCAGTGATGAATGCATGAAGCACGTCACCGCATAGCAAGGACTGGAGGAAATTATGCTAGGTGAGGTTAGCCCAGAGAAAAGGTCATGTACAATGAATCCACAGAGATAAGCTTAATAATAATAATAATAATAATAATAATAATAATAATTCCAAAGAGGCATTGGAAAAAAGCTACTGTATACAGAAAATTCTGGGGGAAGGTACAGGTAGTACAGCAGGGGCCAGACCAAATCTAGCGCTACATATGGTAGGCAACTAGGGTGGGGGGCTGAAGGGGGCACATAAGGTAGGTAGGTTGAGAGGGAATGGGATATTAACCCACCCAAAGGCTAGTATCATGATCCCATTCTACCAGAAAAATCCAGCTCAACCAGGGGATGTACACTGGATTCAGAAACATGGGGGAATTTAAGACAGATGATCCCTCAGGACTAGTAGTGGGAGTGGTGATACTGGGAAAATAGAGGGATGGTGGAATAGAAAGGGGCAAGTGATATCAGGGATCTCTATAACCTCTCTGGACTACAGACTATGGGGAAGTGAGTGAAAAGATACATTTGACCATGTACAATATGAAAAAGTAATACCAATTTGTTAAATTGGTATTGTTATTTTTATATCTCCACAGGAAATGAGAGACCAAACCTAAATCAGGTGTTCCTAGATGTGAATGCAGTGAAACACAATGGAGTGGAGAAACAGAGGAGAGGTTTGAAAGCACAACTCCAATCCTAACTACTGGGGCAGGCTTCTCTCCACCAGGGGAGTTTGCCTTGGACGAAAGCACTGAAGCTGGAGCTTGGGGAGTGAGATACACCTAACCAGAGCACATGAGAACAAATGAAGGGGGAGGAAGAGAAAATGGAGTGCATCCTGACCCACTGAGCCATTGGGACGATATGCCCACTCAGAACAGCCAATGGAAAGAGAGGATCATATGGCTAGCCCCACTATGAAATACAACTACCCTCACTGACCTGAAGCCTTTTGGGGTCACCAACAGAGAAACAAGGTCAGGATTATACCTCATCTGACTGAACCACACCATAGCAAAAATGTAAGGGTATGCAACAGAGCACACCAAAGCATGGAGTTCCAGATGGAGTGCCAAGGATATACTTTGGGACCAGGGTGTGGCACCCCATCTGTCTCAATAAGGGGACACTCCTAGAGGTCAATAAACTGACCTTAAACTATTTTCAGGTTTTTACAATGTTATTTTTTATACTTTTACATATATATATATATATATATATACATGACATTGGGGTTTTGTTGTTAAAGTTATCATTGTTCTATTTTCTTTGGTTGCTTCATTTTAGGATGCTTTTTTGGTTGCATATTGTCTGCAGGTCTATCTAGATAAAATAGGCTGGATGAATACTCTGGAGGTGAAAATGATGGGACTGATGGTTCAGGGGTTACATGGGAGAAGAGGAGGAGGGGCAAAGTAGTGGTGTTGACCCAGGGATAAGGGAAAAACAAGTGATTCCAATTTTTAGTATATGTGCCTCTGAAACAAGAACAAACAAGTTATTCAAAATCAGTGAAAAGGTGGGTGTGAGAGGTCTAATAGGGATTGATCAAGAGTAATGTAACAAAGAGACTATATTGAAACCCAAATGGAGGTTGAGAATGATAGGGGGACAAGAAGAAATATAAGGAAATAGAGGTAAGAACTGGGGAGTGAAGAGTATTTATAGAGGTTTAAATACAGGCATGTACATAGGCGCATATATTTATATATGATGACGTGGAAATAGATCCATGTACATATATTTATAGCATTAGTATTAGGACAGCAGATGGGTATTGGACCCCCACTCAAGTGCTTCCTCAGTGCAGGGCCATTTCATTCTATTAAATTGGCATTCCATGGTGTGAGCCTTCCCGACACAATACTGAAAACAAATGGCTGCATAAGCAAAGGTGGTGAAGAAAGCTGATGGTGCTTGGCTATCAAAAGATATTGTGTCTGGGGTCTTAAAGGCTTGAAAGTAAACAAGTAGCTATCTAGATCTGAAGCCACAAAGCCCACATGGAAGAAGCACACCAGCTTGTGGGATCACGAAGTGTCAAAGGGATCAATTATCTAGTATCAAGAACTAATAATCATAACATTATATACTCACTTTCCTAATCTGATCACTGATGAATAATGTATGCATAAGCAAATGTGGTGAAGAAAGCTGATGGTGCCCAGCTATCAAAAGATATAGCATATGGGGTCTTAAAGCCTTGACAGCAAACAAGTGGCCATCCTGCTGAGAAGCAACAAAGCCCACAATGAAGAACCAAACTAGTCTGTGCGACTGCAAGGTGTCAAAGGGATCTGCTATCAGGTATCAAAGAACTTAAAATTATATCATTATAAATGAGGGGCAGTGCAGATTGGGGACTCAAAGCACATCAATAAGTGAAGCGACATCCTCTTACACAGGAGTTGTAGCGAGGAGATAAGCCAGTCAAGGTACAGTGTAGTAACAATAAGATATGCAACTTTCCTCTTGTTCTCAAATGCTTCATCCCACCCACTATCATGATCCCATTATACCAGAAAAATGCAGCTCGACCAGGGGATGTACACTGGATTCAGAAACATGGGGAATTTAAGATAGATGAACACTCAGGACTAGTGGTGGGAGTGGTGATACTGGGAAAATAGAGGGATGGTGGAATAGAAAGGGGCAACTGAGATCAGGCATTTATATAACCTCTCTGGGCTACAGACAATGGGGAAATGAGTGAAGAGATACATTGGACCATGTACAACATGAAAAAGTAATACCAATTTGTTAAATTGTTAAGGGCTCATGGGGGAGGGGGAGAGAGGAGGGAACGGAAATGTGGGGAGCTGGTACTGGGGGCTTAAGTGGATGGAGGATGTTTTGAGAGTGATGATGGCAACAAGTGTGCAAATGTGGCCTGTATACAATTGATGGATCGTGATGGGAGTTGTAAGAGTCCCCAATCAAATGGTTTCTAAAAAAATTCAGAAAAGCATTATATCGGGGTTTTATTCTTTTCCTCATACAAATACAACTTATATACTTTGTAAATATGCTGAGAACCCAGACCCTATGAAGAAGAATTTGACATCACGATTAGAGGAAGGTTTATTAACAACCTTCAATATGCAGATGGCACAGTCCGGCTTTCTGTAGCCAGAGTGCTGGAAGCATTTACTGATGAAAAGCAAAGACTGCAGCTGTCAACATGGATTGCAGCATAACAAAAACAAAACAAAACCCTTACAAATGGATCAATAGAAAGCATCGTGATAAATGGAGGTAAGATTGATAGTGTCCAGAATTTTATTTTGCTTGGATTCAAAATTATCACAAAGCTACAGTTAAGAAACCAAACAAGGGACAAGTCTATTGTGTAAGAGCTCTCATGTTTCAACCAGCAACTTTGGAGGACTCAAGGGCACTTGATCCAAGCTAGGATATTTTCAATAGTCTTATACACATGTATGTGAAACCAGACAATGAATAACAAAGATTGCAGCACAATCAGCGGACTTGAATTATGCTGCTGTTCAGGAGGATTGAAAGTACCCTGGACTTCCAGAGGAACAAACAAAACTTTGTTTGAAGGAGTCCAGTCGGAACACACCAAATTCTGGCAAGACTTTGTCTCACATCCTTTGGACACTTTATCAGGATTGCCCAGTTCTTGGAAAAGGCCATCATACCTGGAAAGGAGAGGGTAAGTGGAAATGAGGAAGATTCCTGCGGACAGAGATTAGCGTGATGGCTCCAACAAAGGGCTCAATTATAGGATAGTAAAGTACGAGACAAGTTTTATTATTCATAGTGATGCTGCAAGCCAGAAGTGACAAAACAGTCCCTGACAAAAATAACTACTCATTTGATTCATGTAAAGACTTACCAAAATTGACATGCAAAAGTACAAAGCACGACATTTCTATTATATTAAATAGAAAAATAGTTGTTGTTGTTGTTATCATTATTATTACTACAGACTTCTAAAGCTATTTTAAAAAGTGACGATATACAGTCCTGGCCTGGCTATGGTAGTTTGTGCCATGTTTTTAATTCTATTTCACAGGACACCTATATAAATAAGTAAACTTCTCCATAGGGTTTCCCTGGATCTAATCTTTTGAGGAACAGGTCACCAGGGTCCTGTGTTTGTTTTCTTCTTTTGCACAGAGCACCTGGTGGGCTTGAACCCCCAACCTTTCAATTAGCACTTGATTACTTTAACCATTGTGCCACCAGAGTCCTGGCTAATCAGTAGAAAATAAACAAGATATCATGGAGGCTACTAAAACTTCTATCTCATGGGAATATTGATGTAGAATTCCTCTACTTATATCAATAATGAAACTTAGATGCATATAGCATGAAAGGATTCAGAGATAAAAATGGCACATTATTTCTGAAAAAGATAAGGTAACTGAGTGGAAATCAGCATGACGATAGACTGGCGGAATTGATAAGAGCACTCAGCTGGAGCCAAAGGGGGCTCCCTAGAGAAAATGAGATTGGTGTGCTTGCTGCTGTGTAACCAAGGGTCATCAGATATTGGAGGATGGGCATCATGAGCAAGCCATTCCGACAGAAAGTATGGGGTAGGCGAGAGGGTGTGGTGAAGTGGGCGGGGACCGGTATTTTAAACAAGACATTTTGGTTTTTCTTTTCTTAACTTTCAAAGGCTTTTTTGCAAGTGTATTACAACTCATACAGTTCACATTATTTTTAAAGAAAGCATTTCAACAAAGGGATCTAAAATCAATTTCTTTTGATTCTTTGAATCAAAATCAATAAAGGGAAGTTAATTACTTGAAAATCTAACATATTAAGACATTTAAAATTAATTTATGGTTGAAAAAAAAGCCCTGAAACGTTTAGGTCACTGAGGTTAAAGTGCTTAACCTTGCTCCAATGTCCTAAAATTGATTTGGACTCATAATGACACTACAAGACAGAGTAGAATAACTCTGAGAATTGAGAGTGTCATCTTCCAGGTAGCAGACAGCTTCCTTCCTAGGTGCCTGATGAATTTGAGCTGAAGAGATTTGGATATTCTTAGCTGATTCTTATTTTTCAATGATCTGGGTACTGTCTCTGTTTAATACATTATGGAGGTAGCTAGTTCGGGACCAAGGGAGTTGTCTCTCTCATGGCTACAAAGGGCTGCCAATGGGTTGGAAGGGAATTGTGCTGCCATAGGACACCTAAGGGAAAATCCAGAACTGGGCATGTGCAGACTGAGCCCCCGAGTTGCAGGTGAAACTAAACCTAGGCCTCTACCTAGGCCCATGACATCACACAGGTGTGCTTAAATGCAGCCAGTAGGATTAGCCCATACCTTCAACCTTGCCTCTCTAGCCAATGGGGCCTAAAGCAGTCCCTTGGCAGGCCTGCTCTCTCTCACAGCTGGCCTGTGTGGCAGGCAGGAGGTGGGCATGTATCCCGTGTGACACAAATGGGCTACTAGACCCAGGGTCTTAAGGTCCTGCTCAGGCTTTTCTCTCTTAGCCCCTTGGTATTTCATGGGTCCACAAGCAAGGCCTTGGTCTCCTGTTCCTGTCTCCTTTCGGTGTATTTTTTTTCTTGGTGTGTGATGGCTCCTGCACAGCCATTCAGGTTTTCCAGAAACAGAACTTGTTTTTGAAACTGTAATCCTTGAAACTTCCTTTCTCATACAAGTAACCTGGATGACAAAAATGTGCTTTGGCTATGAGTATTCTTTCAGTACCACAAAGCAAGAAGGGAGGTCCCCAAAACTGGAATCAAACACAACTCACTTGGAATCAACATGATAGGCAGAGATGGGGGAAAGACCGGAATATTTCAACCCATTGGCTTACAGGTCCTAAACCAGCCCCTTTCCTTGAGAATAATTAGGGTTGTGGATTGGTTGAGTGATAATGCCTATGATTGGATCATGAGCAGTTGATGTTTAGTTTACTGAAAAGGAAAGGGCATTGGGTAGACCTGACTAAATAGCTCGAGCTCTTTAAAAGATAATGAAGTGTCAAGGATTCATTTCTCTTTTGCGCTCCTCAAAAATAAAGCAACCTGTCACATTCTGAGGTGGTCTTTGGGTTGGGGAAAGTCCTGTCCCTTGCTGACAAGGAAAAGTATTCTACTGACCTCAATCATATAACTGTAAGACACTGAACTCTGTCAAAAAACCCCATGATCTTGGAAGAGAACTCCAAGCTTCAAGTGTTTCTAAGCTAAATAGTCAAATAATCAACCTGATTTTTGCTTTAATCACTAGATTTAAGCACATATGTGCTTAAGCCTAAAAGCACATTTAAGCATAAAAGACGGAAGTTCTCAAGGAGTTTTTCTTGATTAGATTTGCAATCAGTGCTCATAGAAGCAGCTGTCAGGAGATCAAAGGAAGTATTGCATGGGGGAAGCCATCTTTAAAGTGTTGAAAAGCAGGAAAAGAAGAGGATGTGACTGAGGACTAAAGTGTGCACGACTCAAGCCATGGTATTTTCAGCAACCCCATATGCATGTAAAAGTTTGTCATTGAATAAGAAAGATTAAGAAACTCCCTGCATTTGAATTATGGTACCGTGGATGAATATTGAAACTAGTTTGGACTACAAAAAAGACAAAGAAGTCTCTGGGAACAAGTATAGGGCAGAATGTTACTGAGAGTCCAGAATGGAGAGACTTGTCTTAAACACCGTGGACATGTTGTCAGGAGAGATCAGTCCTTATAGAACAATGGTCCTCCTTCTGTGGGTTGTGACCCCTTTGGGGGTTGAACGACCCTTTCACAGGGGTTACCCAGTTCATAACAGTAGCAAAATTAGAGTAATGAAGTAACAATGAAAATAATTTTATTGTTGGCGGGGTCACCACAACAAGCGGAACTCTTTTAAAGGGTTGTGGCATTAGGAAGGTTGAGAACCACTGCTGGAGAAGATCGGCATGCGTGGTCAAGTGAAAATTAGGAAGACCCTGAATGAGGTAGATGGATACAATTGCTGCAACAATTGGTTACAGGATGGAAGTCATTGGGACAATGACACAGGAGCAGGATAAGGCGGTGTTAAGTTCTGCTGTTTATAGGGTCCCTGTAGGTCAGAACTCATCCGTCGGTCAGAACTCATCAACAAGAACAGCAGCAGCAGCAACAACATCTTAAAGTAGAAGTATAGATTTCTAAGTTTAGAGTAAAATGGCATTTTACCACTGAACATTTCATTTTACCTTCTTATTTACTAACACTGATACTGAGAACTTTATCAACAGTTAACTTTATCAAACTTTATCAAACATTCACATAGGCCACCTCCTGTCATTTTTCTGCTACTTGCCCTTTAGTTACTTATATAGTGGTGACTTTATATTGCTGTTATGCTGAAAAATAAGACACTCATATTTCAAATGCCAGCAGAGTATTTTAAATACCTGTGGTGTGAGGGTAAAGTTGTTTGCTCCTTAGACAAACAACAGGACAGGACGGGACAGAGCATGTCACTCAGTTCCCTCCTGTGAAAGACCACTGGCCACTCAGCTGTGGGGCTGAGGATGCAGGGCTGGCCTGCCTCTCCCCCGAGACAAACAGACACTTGCAGGTTGTTTCCTGACTACAGCTGCAGAAGGCAACAATCTGCAAATGGTCAGTTACTTCATGTTTCCAGCTTTCTCCTCTCCTCCTGTCTGTGACTAACTTGACTGATATGTTAACGCTTCTTTGTATATCTTCAAAGACTTACAGATTGCTCCTTGGTGTGATCCTGTCCTGAGTTGGAGGCTATGTGAAGGAAAGATATTTAAACCTTCCTCAGAGTATAGACCCTGCAGTGTCCATATTTCAGTTACCCTTGCACCCTAACTTGGACTATCCTTTTTGCATAATATTTCCTTGCAGGTTCTAACTTCTTGGCTCATTAGAATTTTAAGATAAGAGTCAGTCTTTATATTATCTTACACTGTGGTAGATGGGTTTTGGTAGAGCAATAAGACAAAGGTTTGTGAGGAAGAAAGGTCTGATGATCTCCTTTTGACAATTCAGTACTAAAAACCCTATGGATCAAAAGAGAACTTTATTCCACTGACTTCCTTTAAACACATTATTCAGAAAGGCCAGTTTCTGGAGAGGGATGTTATGTTTGGTAAAGCTGTGAATCAGTGAGCACAAAGGAGATGATCTGTGAGGGGAGCTGGCACTTTGATCTCAAATATGGGGTCAACCATGCCGTGGTTGTGAGGGTGACACAGGAATAGGCAGTGTTCTCTGTGTGTGTGTTTAGCTTTTGTTGTTCTTGCTTGTTTTGCTTTCTCGCTTATTCTGCTGTTCAGAAGGTCAATGTAAGTTGGAGCCAACACAATAGTCAAACAAAATCTATTACCATCAAGTCAGGTTCTGCTCAAGGCAATGTGTGTTCTAAAAGATATTCCAGGCTGAAGTAAATGTCGTGGTGAACGTTATCTGTGTTTCTTGTTGCCCAGAGGCAGGAGCCAGTAATGTGTTCATACTGTGTCCATCCTGACCGAATTTGGCACCAACCATTCCTCTCTATTTCTATTTCTATCTCTATTTCAGGATCTCTATTTCTCTGCAGGGCTTGATAGATAATTCATTGCTGTGGCCCCATGGAGCTCACAGGCATTACTTACAATTTCAATGGCCTATTAAAGAAATTAGTAGGTTACCAGAAAACAGCATCAGTAACACATGGATGAAGCCATAGGTCTACAGCAGCACTCCTCTTCAGTTAGCATCCAAAGTCTTTGTCTGCTTCTCAGCCTCTCAGCCAGGTAGTCCTCTGATCACTGGCTCCAAGACCAGGAAGCCAGCTCACCTGTCACTCACGCAAAGTGAGGAGATGATACGCCATGGTTTCAATGCTCCTTCTCTGAGTCTCCGTGCTATGGTTTCTGGTGTGTGACCTCTACCTCCATCCCTTCAGACAGATCTTGGTCATGTGTTATTCTGTCTGATCCTGGGCTGCTTCTCTGCTACTGCATCAAAGAAGACCACTGGGGTGAGAACAAAAACGGACCAATCTCCTTTATTCATGTTTTATAACCCTCATTTGCCAGTTCTACCCAATCCTTTGGTGACAGGTACAAATCAATGGTACCAAATTTCACTCCACCGCAAAGGCTGAAACTTTCAGAGAGTAGACCCAGCCTTTTTTCTTAACTACCTCTGCGGGATTCAACTACCTCCTTTTCCACTAGCAGTCCAGCATTCTGCCATTTCCACACATGAGAGCTCCCCACAAAAGCCTGGCCAATGTTCATTCCTCTTCGTCTTCTCTTTGACGTCAGCCATTGCTTCCGTGTAACCTGACAGTACTTTGTCTTGGTGTGCAGAACACTTTTTGTTTCTTGACCCCAGGCTCCTATGATATGTAGTATGTTGCACTTCGGGAATCCACTAGGCATTCAAACCAGTACAATCAAGGAATGAGAGGACTTCACTCCTAGGGCCAGGTATGATTAAAGTGGGTCAGGAGCTAATCAATATTTCTCCACTTAATTTCTCCACAATATTTCTCCTGTCTAGTCATTCTGGTTGCTCAGTGGTTAAGTGCTTGACTGCTAAATAAAACTGTTAGACATACCAGCTCATCCAATTTCAGATCTCTGTGGGCCACTTCTACTCTTTTTTAAACTATCGAATCTACTTGACAGCAATGAGTAGCAGACCTTCTGCAGAGGTATTCCTCTAAGGTATTCCTCCAAAGAATCCCAGAGGGATGGACCACGAGGTCTGATAATAATTAACTTAACAGTGCATTCTTGTGTTTGCATTCCCTCCTTCACTTCTCTTCCCCACCCCCCTACTCCAGGATTACTTCCCAAATAAATAAACTGTAAGCAATTTTTTTCTTATTCACAACACACCTAGGCTAACATATGCTATATGTAAAATACATGCAAATTTTTAATTTGCAAAAGCATTTAACTGGATTTTATTACTATTCTTTAAATATTTAATTGAACATTTTCACACAGTGAATTACAGCCTTGTGATGACACGTTTTAAAGGAAGTAAATTCTTTCTGGTTAAACTCTCTCCAATATGAAAGACAATGCAAAAAGTAATTCTGTCTCCATTCATTGCAAAGTTCCTGGACCTGTTTAATTCCTTTCTATTTTCTGTCAAGTTTTCACAATTGTGAACATGGCATGTTGTTTGTGCTATTTGCATGCTGATCATATCTTCCTCAAATAATCTGCCTTTTCCAAGTTTATAGGAAGATTCTGGTCTTGTTATTATCTATGAGTTTTTCTTCTGCCATATACTGATTTCAGTAAACTAAGAAGAAGATTGATTGTAACCTAGTATTGTAGAGTCTATTTTTGTAAAAGAAAAATGGGAGAAATTACAGAACATCTGGAGAAAACAAAAAAAATGTAGAGAATGGACATATGACAGGCATACAAAAACATGCTGGGGTTGTAGAGGGGATGTAATTCTGGCCCAGGTCATGGGATTCTGAATAGCAGCCATATTATCAGTTTGAGAAATGAGACAGCAGAATTATTTATTGGCATAATCAGACTTGGGCTCTTCAACTTCCAGTTCAATATCATATCCCCTTCTTTTACATTTAGATATTGCTTTTTAAAAATGTATAGATAGAAAAGCAAAAACAAAAAAGAGGAACTTTTTAAGGGCCATCTATTTAGTTGCTTGTTTGCCTCAGTCACATTTATTTCAACCTGTCGAACTCTTTCCTCATGAGAAAGTGTTCTATATGGAGAACTCATATATTTACATTAAGATCGTGGGAATAAAGTGGTGAGGTATTTTGGAAATGTCATGAGATCTAAAGTTAGTTAGTCCTGTGTTTGATTTCTAGCTTCACCAGCTATGTGACACTGGGTAAAGTACATAATCTATTTAAGCCTTCTTTTTCTAGCTGTAAATAATATCTAATAATTAAATGACATAATATACTCAAAACATCTGTTAGTTTATTCAGAAAACTTTACTTCTTTCCTACAGGTAATTCTGGACACTCTAATGGTAGATTTAATAAATTTAACTTAATTTTGTATTACTAAAGAAAAAATGTATAATCATCTTTATCTTTAACTGCAAAGTTAAACTATTAGAAATTTAATTTTCTCTTTCATTTCTAAAATCTCCATCATTACACTATCAAATTAAAAAAAACATTTTAAAACACAAGTGTCAAACAAAATAGCAGTGATTTAAACCTAAAGACAAAATGTAATAAAATGGCAAACACAAGACGTGTCACAATTACAATGAAAATTTGGGGAGATGAGCAGCCTTCTGAATGCAAAATAAATCCAAATTGCATCTTGTGTCAATATCATGTTCTCTTTCACATAGCCAATGACAGAAATTACATTATTAGTTAGGCCACCGATTTTTGATCGCTGAAAATCTTTACTATATCCATGATTTTGAAGAACTGTTTTTACAAAATCGCTTTCATGTCCCGAGATTTAACAACTATTTTATGCTTAAGCCCAAAATATATTTGATTTTGAGATATTTCTGAAATTCCTTTGTTTCCCAGAAGCATTCATTTGTATGACTCTAGCTCATAACTGAAAGCATAACTCTTTTAACTAATGCGTGCACAATGTGCACTGTAGTAACATGATAGTCTGTAGATTTCAAATAAGCTTCCTAAAAGCAGGCATCTATTCTTATAGATGCTTTATTCATTTATTTTTTGTGCTTTGTTCAGACTTTGTGCTTTATTCATCTATTTTTTTTAAAACTACCCTTTTGCAGAGGAACCTATTAAGGGCTGTCTGTCTGACTTAGACTGTAGCAGAGTAAAATGATGTATTCAGTGGTGTGTGCTGCTCCCTACTGGAGAACGGTAAGAAAAGGAGCTGATACCAAAGGCTCAAATAGAAAATAGATGTTTAGAAAAGAATGATGGCAACATATGTACAGATGTGCTTGATACAATTGATGTATGGATTTTTATAAAAGCCTCCAATAAAATGATCTTTAAAAATAAATAATAAATAAATAAAATACTGAGTGGAAAATAAAAAAAGAATTGACCTTGCATCATACTTACTTTTTATTTAATCCACTTTGATTTGGATGTTTATTTGTGAAGAGTAAAGGAGAAAAAATATGTATTTTCTTTACCTCAACAAGATTTCTTTCCCAACAGTTTTATTTCCACATAATTTACACATCACACAATTCAATCATTCAATCGTATCAAGGAGAATTATATAATTATGACATCAATTCTAGAGCCTCTCCCCCACTCCCTACCCCCATGGCTAAATCACCTTTAAAACTAGTTATGCAATTACAATCTGTTCTAGTGCTCCCTGACCTTCGTCTTCATTATTATTCCCAAAATCCCCTTTCCCTCCTGATCACCCACCCCAACCCCTTCATTCCATGTAACTCGTTGTATCAATTATTATCATTATGCATTCAATCCTTCTGTGTCTCACAGCTGGGAAACCCAACAGAAAACAATAAAAAAGATATTGCACTAAGATGGTAAGCATAATGTGACACACATGATGATTTATAATGTATCTTGCTACTCCAAGTATCTAGTGGAACGTTGTCAATAAGAATTTAATAAAATGCACTGGTGTGTTAGCTGTCACTGAGTTGGGACTCCTCGTGATCTTCAGCCCAACAGAACCCACTTTCAAGCCCTACACAATCCTCACAGTGCTTTCCCCGTCTGAACCATTGTGGCAGCCACAGTGTCAATCCCTCTCCTTTAGGTCATCTCATATTTTTTGTGCTGCCTCTCCTCTTTTTCAAACATGATGCTTTTTTTAAGTGACTGGTCTCTTCTAACAACATATTCAAAGTATGTAAGAAGGATCACAATCCTTGCTTCTAAGGGGAATATTGGCCACACTTCTTCCAGAACAGACAGGCTTATTCTTTTAGCAGACATTTTTTCTCCATCACCACAAGTCAAGTGCATTAATTCTTCTATCTTCTATATTCATTTCAGAAGTGTATGAGGCAATGGAACATATCATTGCTTGGGTCAGTCCACCTAAGTCATCAAAGTAATATCCTTGCTTTTCTATACTCTAATGAGATCTTGTACAGAAGGTTTACCTAAAGCAACGTGTATTTTTATCTGCTGCTTCCAGGAGCATTGATTGTGAACTTGAGCAAGATAAAATCATTGATAATTTCAACTGCTCTCCAAAAACCATGATTCTGGGTGTCATATGATTCAGTGTCAACTAGACACTTCAGGTTAGGAGTGGAGTTGCCTGTCAATTACATCACAGTCTCCCACCTCTCTATCCCCCTCCATCTTCCTGCTGACTACCAACCTGGAAGCAGTCAGAGTTCTGCAAAGATTCCACTGACTTTGAATCTACTGGACTCTGCACCCACCAGACTTTGATCTTACTGCATTCTGCTTCAAGGTGTGTGGCTGTGTGAGTCTGAAGAGGGACTTAAGGACTAGTATTGGGTGTATAAACAGGAGTTAGACTGGACTGGGACACTTTCCCAGTGCCCCAGTCCAAGGTCTTAAGTAGAAAGCAAATGCTGTGAGATGATGATGGCAGCAAATGTACAAATGTGCTTGGCATAAAATGGATGTATGTTAGGATTGTGATAAAAGTTGCATTAGTCCCCAGTAAAATGATTTAAAAGAAAGAAAGAAAAAGGTATTTGCAATAAAGAAGTTGTTAGTCATGTAAAAATACTTCTTGATAAAAAACTCTGTTTTAGGGCTGAGCTCCGGTGGCGTAGTGGTTGTGTGCGGGACTGCGGCCCACTGGGACGGAGGTTCAATTCCAGCAGTGGGGCTGGGCCTCCTACTCCCACCACCAGAGAGCAGTGATTGCCATCCCCCCCCGAAAAAAAAAAACTCTGTTTTACATTTGTGAATGTCACTGGATTTATTTCTCTATCCAACCTGGCCTAACATAATGATGTTACCTATCTATTTGTGAGGAATTTGGTATTTTTTACATTGAGGTGTAATCCATACTGAAGGTTGTGGTTTTGATATTCATCAGCAAGGCTTCAAGTTCTCCCCACTTTCAGCAAGGTTATGCCTTCTCCACGAGTGTTGTTAATTATTAATCTGATGCCACATTTTTCTTGACGTAAGCCAGCTTCTCTGAGAATTTTCTCAGGATACAGACTGAATATGTCTGGTTTGAAGACACAACCCTGTTGCACACATTTCCTGATTTTAAATCAGGAGCTATTCCCTTGTTCCATTTTGCATAACTGTCTCTTGACCAATATACAAGTTGGGCATGAGGACAGGGAAGTATTCTGGAATTCCCATTCTTTTCAACGTTATCCACAGTGTATTACGATTCACAGAGTTGAATGCCTTTGTGTAGTCAATGAAACCCAGAAAATATTGTTCTTGTATTATCTTGAGTGAAGATTTATCTATCTGTCAATGTTCTGCTCTGAATTTTGGATGATGTTTAGCAGTATTTGACTTGCTGTGGTATTCAAGGATGTTACTCTATGAATTGAGCATCCTATTGGGTCATCTGTATTTGGACTTGGTACAAATATGGACCTCTGTCAGTTAGTTGGCCTAAAAGCCTTCCCTCACATTTCCTGTCACAGAAGAGTGAGTGCTTCCAGGGCTTCCTTAGTTTGTTGAAGTCCTTCACTTGGTGTCCCAGTAAGTCCTGAAGCCTTATTTTGGGCTAATGCATTTAGTACAGCTTAAATTTCTTCTTTCAGCACCATTGTCACTTGCTCTTATGCTGCCTCCTGAGATGGTGGGATGATGAGTACCCTATGTTTTGGAACATAAGACATGCATGACCCAGTTCTTAGAGCAGGAAACAAGAAAAAAATTCTGAACCAAATAGTACTAGTGTATCAAAAATTTATTAAAATAAAACAAAATGTGATAATATTTAACAGTGTAAACTCAACAGTGGTGTTAAGAACCATCATCGTATTTATGAACAAATGAGGGGAGGTGTGTGCTGTGTCCATTACGTGACATGACTGACATTGAGATTCTAGGAGCCGGGTCTTTCCCTGAACACACAGCAATTCACAGCATGCAAACAGCAGCTTGTCAGTAAGCAGGCATATGGCATCATAAACAGATGTTCTAGGGTCCCACACCCTCAGACCATAAGACACACCCTCGTTTTTCTGACAAATGGTCATGTAGTCTGACAAATATGGTACTTCTTTTGGGTAGAGTGAATACTGTGCATTCTTTCCATCTTCTTTTGATGATTCCCACATCTTTAAATATCGTGTCCATAGAATCTTTCGATACTACAATTTGAGGCATGATTTTTTTCTTGAATCATGGATGTTTTGTATTTGTGGCTATGGTGAAATGTGTATGAATTTACATGGCATGCTTTATTCCTCCTATGACATCTCCACATGTACTATTTTCTGGTAAAAGTTCTGTTGAAAAGATATATCTATAAATCACGAATTTCATTTCATTCATATCAAGCAAAGCTTGTGTATGTCTACATATGTTCTTTCAATGAGTAGACAAGCTTCTAGACATTATTAGAGAAAAAGCAGAAGAGTATCCAATGAATTAAAACTCTGACATCCTATGGAAATTTGATAAAATTTAAAAGAAATTAAAACTAGCAAGATTTATACTGAAATTGTTTGAAGGTTCTCTATTCATAGCATTCTTCTACATTCCTCTCTTGTCCTTACATTCTCAATTTTGGTATGAAATATTTGTAGAAATGATATCTTCCATAGTCATTTTCTATGTTGTCATACTGTGAAACAATGGGGGTTTCCTAGGACTCAGCGCTGACTCTATGGCAATGAGTTTTATTTGGTTTGGAAATTGGATCATAGTTAACACATGAGCAGATATGCAGCTTCTCTATATTGATCTTATTCTGATACCAAGCGTCAACTTTATGACTTTCACATCTTTCCGTTTTATATAAAATCCTTTTTATTCATTATTTTATTTGGTATTCTCCAAACTCCAATCAGGATTTTTTTTTTTTTGCATCACTGCCCTCTGGAGGGAGTAGGAGGCCCAGCCTTGCTCCTCAGAGCTGCTGCTGGATTTGAACCACTATCCCAGTGGGCTGCAGTCTCACACACAACCACTACGCACCGGGGCTCAGCCCAACCAAGAATTTTAAAGAAGAAATTATACTTTTATTTACTTTCTAAAAGTTAGAAAAATGCCTATCATAAGAAACTTCATAGAATATAAGATTAATTTGATTCTTTTATAAAATCATTTTATTGAAGGCTCATACAACTCTTATCCCAATTCATATATAGATCCATTGATTGTCAAGCACATTTGTATATTTGTTGGCATCATCATTGTCAAAACATTTGCTTTCTACTTGAGTCCTTGGTATCAGCTACTTATTTCCCCCCCCCCTTCCCTACCCTCTCCCTCATGAAACCTTGATAATTTATAAATTATTATTTTGTCATATCTTCCACTATCTCACATCTCCCTTTACCCACTTTTCTCTTTTTCATCCCCCAGAGAGGAGGTTGTATGTTAATTTTATTTACCTACAATTTTTATTACCTACAAGGGCAATAGACTTCACCTTTCTACCCCATTTTCCCTCCACCCTCCCAGTATCACCACTCTGCCCACTGGTCCCGAAGGGATCACCTGTCTTGGATTCCCTGTATTTCAAATTCCATCATACCTGGTGTAGCCAGATTTGTAAGGTAAAATTGGGATCGTGATATTGGGAAGTAGGAAGCATTAAAGAACTGGAGGAAAGCTGTAATCTTCATCATTGCTAAACTGCACCCTGACTGACTCATCTCCTCTCTGTTTACCCTTCTTTAAGGGAATGTCAATTTCCTACAGAGGGGCTTTGAGTCCCCATTCTGTACTCTCCCCATTCAAAATATGATTTTTTGTTCTTTGATGCCTGGTATCTGATCCCTTTGACACCTCATGATTACACAGGCTGGTGTTCTTTCATGTGGGTTTTGTTAGATGGCTGCTTGTTTACCTTCAAGCCTTTAAGACTCCAGACACTTTATCTTTTGATAGCCAAGCACTATCAGCTTTCTTCACCACATTTGCTTATGCAACCATTTTGTCTTCAGCAATCATATTGGAAAGGTGAGCACACAATGATATTTGAGCCTTAATATGGAAAGAGTGTATACCTTAAAAAAATCTTCTGCAGTTTATAACCTATTTCCTTGGATATGCTTTATTAGAAATTTTCTGACCTTATTATTTGAAAACATTAAATTTTGAGAAACAAAGTTGTGGATGTGTAGGACCATATATGTCTGATAGGATAATCACTTTGTCCTCTAGCATGGTGATGTATTCATTTATGGAGGAAATATATGATATCAAGGGGCAATTTATTTGTAGATGTGGATGCTAATTCTTTCATAGAAAATTTGTCTTTTAAGAAATAAATGCCAGTTCCTTGTTTTCACTTATTTTGTTTTTATACCATATATGAACTTCATTTGAAAAGCTTTTTATTTCAACCATAAGAGGCAGGTAAGTCACAGGAGAATGGAACGACCTTTCAGAGTGAATAGTCTGTCAAAGGCATAGTGAGACTACTTAACCTCCTTGCTTTTAAACTCCTATGGCCACCACTGCCTCATCAACAACTACCCAGAGGTTAAGGTAGCTTAGTTTAGTTTAGTTTTTAATGATACATTATTTTACCTACAAAAGTTCATAGTATTTTTTCTCCCTTCTGTTCATCAGTTCTATCAATCAATCCAATGAGAAACTACAGATTTTGATTAATCTATTTTGACTAGAACCAAAAATGGTCTCATTTTTTGAAATACACATTCAATGACTGAAAGGCAGATAAATTAAAAAAGAGATAAAAGATAAGCTTAGCTGAACAAGAATACTTGGACAAATATTTTTTTAATTAAGAGATGACAAAAGAAATATTTTAAATAGATGATAGCCCAGAAATAGGAAAGTGTCCTTTGTTCTCACATATGGATGGTGATGCTTCAATCTTGGCAAAAAACACTTTCTAGAGCATCTTTCTATATTGTGAGATATTAAAGTCCTCTTTCCTAGAGACTTTTTTCCTTCCTTCTTATTCATAAATGTATTTACTTAACTCATTTAATGATTTAATGAAGAACACTGCATATATGGCAAATACTTGCATAGTTTTTAAAAGAAATTGAAGTTCAGAAAATTTGAGTACATTGCCTAAGATGTATGATGACAAGGAACATGCTAAGGAATAAAATTAGTGCTAAAGTGTTCTTTCTATTTCTTCTGATGTTCCTTTTCAATAAAGGACTTTTCTTCTTTTTTCAGATTATAAAGAAAATATATTCACATTAGAAAACATTATTTCATACAAAATTATACAGATTAAAAAACAAAAAGATTGGAATTTTAAATTTCCAGTACGCACGATTGTTAGGTATGTGTCCCTTTATTTTCTCATCTTCACTGCCTTTGAGTCAATTCTGATTCAAGGCAACTCTTAGGACAAGGTAGAACTGCACCTGTGGCTCTGTGAGCCTGGACATGTCGACAGGAGCAGAAAGTCCAGTCTTTCTCCTGTGGGAGACACTGGCGATTTGAAACTGGGGGCAAGCGGCCCAAGGAGCACACACCAGGTCTCGGTTTCTTCACTTCAGATACACAGATAAGCCATCCTTGAACAGAATCAATTCCTACTTGCTCTTGAAGGTTATATAAAGTTTCCTTCAATTTGAAATAATGAAACAAAACCATATTTACAAAATTTCTTCAACACAACCACCTTCATTTGCAACTTGAACACTGAAAAGACTTTGAACACTCTCTTACACGTGCGAAGAACCACATGTATCTTCACATCACCTTCATCTGCAGCTTGAAACACTGAAGACTCAACCTTTTCTTGCACTCACTCCTAAAGCTAAAAACCACATGTATCTGCTGAGAGCCACCTACAGTCCAACGAAAGGCATGCAGGTTTGCAACGCATGCAAAGGCATGCAACGAAAGCTATGAGCAGGTTTTTTGTTTTTTGTTTTGTAACCCAGGAATTGTCTGTGTTAAGATTTGTGAGAAAATACACTTCTGTAACACAGTGTTCCATAGATTCATTTTAGAAAACTCATTTTGCATGTTTTGTTAGTGTAAAAGCCTTACATTGTTATTGCAACAGCCACATGTGAATTGACCACAAGAACACAGCTAAACATAATCTGATGATTGACATATGGATAAAATGCTAAATGCACTGCTATAAAATGCATTGTGTATGCCAGTCTATTATACTGAAATCCTAACCCTAGTACATATGAATTTGACATTGATTAGAATGCGGGCTTTCCTTTTGCTATCAGTTAGGTTAGAAGAAGTCATGCCACCATATGACAGCCCATCTCTTCCTCCCACCTGGCTGTTATCTTATTAAATGAGAGAGCAGACAAAGAAATATTCACACGCAGAGGGGAGGCATGTGAGAATCTCTCCACAATCCCAAATGGCAGACAGTGGAAAAGATAAGAAGTGATTTACCCCTAATATATGCAGATAAAATATATCGACCTACTGAAACCCTGAATTCAGAATTCCAGCCTCCAAATTCTTGGTTAAGCTAAAGTTTTTGTGGCATTTTGCTATGGCAATATTCTAAATATATGATGTATACTACACTTGACAGATTTTATCAATAAAAGAGCCTTCAACTATCAAAAAGAAAAATTGAGATCTAAGTTTATACTTTGTACAAACGATCCATGTGCTAAAAGCTCCAAGAGCCTGGCAAAAACTGATTATAAGGGTCTTTCCAACCCAGTGAGTAAACTATAGTGATTTGAGAGTACCTGTGATGGTGCATCCTATGCAGTGGTGTTTCCCACATCAGCAAGGATTTCCAGAGGGGACAGGCTTCTGCAGAGCTTGTAGACTGACAGACTAGAAAGAAGGGACCAGCTGGTGATCTAAATTCAAAACATTTTGGCCAATGAAAATATATGAATACCCACTGAGCATTGTGTTTTATATAAGGGAGCTTTAAAAACTGTGTAGGGAAAAATATCCCATCCCTTTTAATTCAATGTTTTCCATGAACAGTTTGAAAGCCCTTCAGCACATCATCTATTGAACATATGACGAGCTCCTAGAAGGAGCATCCACTTCAATGAGGTGGATGGAATACAGTGTCCTGACCTCCCTTTGCTGGTGTGGCACACCTCAAAATGAGAAGTTTCCAGCACCAATGAATGATCAGAAAACAGGATATAGTCAGCATATGAATCTAGAAATATTGGAAATTATCAAGATGGAAATGGCACTCATACAGTTTGATATTTAAGGCAATGCTGAGCTGAAATGGACCAGTGTTGAGCATTTTTAATCAATCACACCTGGAATGACCAATTGAAATGATTGTCAAGCACAGCATTCACTTTTACAAAGACTATTTCAAGAACTATTCTGATATATAGCCAACACTGTGTGGTAAGACAATATCTAAAATCCTGTATGGAAAGCCAATAAATATAACTTTTACTCAAACTGGCATGTACTCACCTGAATTTAGAAATCATCCCAAGAATTGTTTTAGTGCTTTGAATACTCATGATCAAAGAACACCAAGTTGGGAAATGACATCACAAAGCAAAATGGGATGCAAATGACAGGAAAGAAAGAAAATAGTGGTGGTGGTGTCAAAGGGGCTTTAAAATTAACTCTTTAGCATAGACTAACTAATATAAATTAGTTAGAAATGATAAAAACATTGGATAGAACATTTCAAAAGGGAACTTGAAAGACAAAGTATAATAATGGAAGGGAGAAAACACTGGACTTAGAAAATCAAATGAGATGAAGACACTCAACATTTCTCAAACTGAAATACTAAAGAAAATTTCAGCCTAAAGTTGCCATATTGAAATATTTAGAGCTGCCACATTCTATGAGCAAAATATTACATGGCACAACAGAGATGGAAGAGATACACAGAGTTACTGTACCAAAAATAACCAGTCAACAGCTCAACTTTGTCAAGAGGTAGAACATGATCTAGCTCTAGTGCTGCTGAAGGAAGACACCCAAGTTGCAATGACAGTGCCTTGGCTAAAAACAAGTCCCCTGAGTTGATGGGATATTAAGTTATTAAAACAGATTCATGTGAAACTGGACAATGAATGAGGTAGACATAGAAGTAATATCTTTTAATTCTAGTAAAGAATATTGAATATGACATGAACTGCCTGAAGAACAAACAAATCTGTTCTGAAAAAAAAAAAAGTACCAGCAGAAAGCTTCTTAAAAACTCAGCAAAATAGGTAAATCACAGAAGAAGTAGTGTATGATTATAAATAAAATAAGAGTAAGCAAATTGAGATCAAAGGATATTGGTGGTTAAAACTACCAATAAACAACATCATGATAAACAGAGACAAGATTTAAATCATCAAGGATTTTACTTAATTGACCCCTAATCAATGCTCATGAAAGGAACAGTTAAGAAATTATATGACCTTTTGCACTGGGTAAATCTGCTGTCAACACAAATATTTCAGAAAAAATATGTCACTTTGAGGACTAAGGTCAACCTAATCCAAACCATGTTAATTTTAATCACATTATATACATGAGGAAGCTGGGCAATGCATAAAGATGAATGTATGCTTTTGAATTCTGGTATCGGTGAAGAATATTGAATGGAATTCTAGAAGAATGAACACTGTGTCCTGTGTTGGAAGACGCACAGTCAGAAAGTGAAGCAGAAGTAAGGATGGCCAGATGGCAAGACATCTTTTCACATACTGTTACTATGGGGTCTTTGGAGAAGAACATCCTGCTTAGTAAAACAAAGGGCCATCAAAAGAGAGGAAGACTCTCCACAGCACAAGACAGTTGTAGCAGGGACTAGAAATGATCATTATAATTTTGCTGCTATTCTGGATTGGGGGAAAAGGGTCATTCAGCCCCCCAATGGGGAAATGACCCACAGGTTGAGAATCACTCATCTAGAGCTTTCTGCTTCTGGGATTGTTTTCCACTCATGTTTACTATCTGCACACCTGCAGCAGGACTAGAGCAGGAAGCTGCAAAGATTGTGAGCAGAACACAGGGCTGAGAAAGGTTTCATGCGGTTGTACATGAGGTGACCGTGAATCAGAACTGGCTGACCTATGTGATGCAACGCCTTACAAGATACATATTAAATTAGGTATGAACAGGGATAAATATCTAATCATTAAATAATATTGCTACTGAGTGTTGTTTAATGAATGCAGTTTTATGAAAAATTAATTTAAAGTTCAATATATGAAGAGTTTTTAAATCTATTTTCGTATTTCATTTTTGTACCACTATGTAAAATGTACAGTGAAACTATATTACTCCTACTTTATTATCAGAATATCCAGGTAAAGCAACTTAAACTATTTGCTTATTTAGCTATGTTTAGGTACACAAGTTCTAATAGGAAACCTTGACTGAAAGTCCAGATGTGTGAGACTCCAGAAATAGCAAAAAAATTCAAACTCCTCGCCATTGGATTCTTTGACTCATAGTGACCCTATAGGACAGAGTGGAGTCGTACCTCGAGTTTCTGAGCTGTTTGTTTCTGATGGGAGTAGACAGCCTTATCTTTCTTCCTCAGAAGGGTGGTTGCAAGCCATCGACCTGGCTGGGGCTTAACTGCTCACAGCATCAGCCACTGTGCCACCTGGGATCCTGGAGAAGCAGAAAGGGATCATGTTTATTTTCGGAGTGCAATGTATACACACTTTTCTTTCCAAACTTCCTCAGGCTGTGACCCTTTAATACAGTTCCTCATGTTGTGGTGAAACCCACCCACCAAAAAAAAAAAACCCCAAATAATTATTCTTCTTGCTACTTCATAATTATAATTTTGCTGCTATTCTGGATTGGGGGAAAGGGTCATTCAGCCCCCCCAATGGGGTCATGACCCACAGGTTGGGAATCACTCATCTAGAGCTTTCTGCTTCTGGGATTGTTTTCCACTCACGTTTACTATCTGCATAGTCTCGTCTCCAGAGACACTTCAAATTCATTACAAATTGCCATTTGTTGTCTCCATTTCCCTGGATTTGACATTGTGCCCTTGATTCTGAACATGAGAGGAGTAACAAAACACATGCTTTCAGGAAGATCCCTTGGGGCATCATAGGAGTATCTCAGCTACAGTCTGTAATACTCGGTGTTCAGATTTTAAGAGGAAGGTGACTTGGGCTGGAGTCTCTAGAAAAGCAAAGTAAGTGACACACAAATATACAAAGAGAAATGCATGGGGAGAAATGCTTCACGTTGTTGTAGGAACAGACAACTCCAGTCCCAATCCCGGCAGCGTATAACTTCTCTGTCAAACAAGTCATCAGAGGCTTCCCCGGACTTGTGTAGTGCAGGGGACTGATGAAAAGCAGGAACCCCACAGACTGGTGGTTGTAGAGGGAGATTCATCCAAAAGCAGCAGGGCAGGCTTGCAATTGGAGAGACAAATGAATCTGAAGTTGTCAAAGCAGGTGCAGGACACTGATGGCTCCCAGGATGGGCGGGCAAGAGAACATGTTGCTGGCTCAACTCCAAAGAACTCAGGTGAACCAGCCGGATGCTGGAACCAAACTTTCAAACCAATAAGCCAGCTTTCCCACAGTGCCCATTTATATAGGAAGTCCACCCACAGCCCTGTGGAAAGTTCCCTTTGGGGAAGTATTGGGGCTGGGACCTGGGAAGGGGTTTCACTCTATCCCTCTCTTCTTACAACTGCTCGGCTACTCACCACTCAGATCCGATTGTGGAGTTCATTCTAGTGCATGAAGGCGCACTATGAACTCATTCCAACCACCGGCAATCCCACCTCCACCAAGGTCACAGAAAGCCCTTTACAGGGGTGCCAAGGTTAGAGAGGAAATTGAAACAGATCTTTACATTAAGTACACAAATGGAAAATATAGGTGTATAAGCTTGCATCACCCTGACAATGCTGGTATTTCTCTTTTTCATCTGCCTTTATTGTTGTCCTTTTAACAAAACAGAAACTTTACTCAAAATAGAACTCGCTCTTCAAAGGAGCAGATACTCAAGCATGATGGCCTGGAAAAGAACTGGAGCGTGTCCATGTTTATACACATAACTTGTGTTGCAAATGAGCAGGAAAAAAATTATAAAGGAAGCAACGAAGATAAAGTTTGTTTCTAAATAGTATATTAATTAATATGTGGAACACTGGCAAAGTCACTGACAATATGTCACCGAGCACTAAATAAGAAATGCACCATTGAAGAAGAGAGTGCCTTTGAACTCCAAACCACCTTATTGTCACCAAGCGAGTATGAATGCGTAACAACTGCTCCCTAGCATTTCCGATGCTCTCCTCTTTCTGGAAGCAGAATACCCCTGTGGTCTCCCACGGAGCAGGTGGTGGGTTTAAAGTGGTGGTCTTTTGGTTAACAGCTGAATGCTTTACCACTGGACAACCAAGGATTCATACTGGGTACTTCATAAACCCAGTCCTCTCTCTCCCTATCCAACAATCCCCCCAATATTTTCACAAACTATAATATTTTTCTTCTCTTTATTCACAATCTCATAGACTTGGTATTGTCCCCAACTGAATATTTATGAGGGTACAAGTGTCCTATTGTAAAATGCAAATTATTCTCAAAATGAGTGGGGTTATCAGCTATTCACACATCTGTTATCAATTAGTATAATCCAATTGCGTTCCCTTAAAACCCAGTTACATCAGCTTCAGACAAAAAATGAGAGTCTGAGAGGCGGTAAATGGTTCAGCACATAGTGCTTTAAAAGATGCAGAAAAGGTGTTGGAGTGTGTGTGCATCAGGAAACGGTTGGCAGTAAAAGCACACTGAACTTACTGTCAGCCCAGGAAACAGAATGAAAAAATGACCTAGCCCAGTGAAACACAGAAAGAGAGCCAGTGCCAACTCCGCCCTCATTGATGTCGCCATAGGAAAGCAAGCATTTTATTCGATCTTCTTTGGTTTTCTATGGCAAGATATTGAAACCGATCAATTCTTATCGTTCAGGTTTCTTCATATTTGATGTCCTTCTGCTTCGGCTAGAACCTCTCCTCCTGGGACTCAACCTATTTCCTTTCTGATTCTTGGGCTCCAACTCTACTTATATGACTAAATTAATGTCGTTAGGTGATGTGGAGCCAGCTTGGAGTCCTGCAACCCGATGTGCAACAGAGCCAAATACTGCCTCGTCCTGGGCCTTTCTCACATCATATTTATATTTGCGAGCACTAGGAAAGCCAGTGTGCCAATCTACCTTGTCGAGAACTGTCCTCTTTTTTTGACCTTGTTCTTTACCAAGCATCATGGTGTTCTTCTCCAGAGACTCTCAAATTCAAAAGCAAACTCCGTGCCATCGAATGGCTTGTCATCCAGTGAAGCTAGAGGACAGGCTAGAAGTGGTCCTGTGAATTTCTGAGACTGTAACGTGTCACAGGAGTAGCATGTGCCGTCTTTCTCCTGTGAAGTGTGTGGCTGGTCATGTCAAATTGCTGACCTTGCACTTAACAGCGTGCCATCTAACCACTACACAACCATCATTTCTCCTGATACCCAAAGTATGTGAGATGATGTCTCCCCAGCTTTGATTCTAAGAAGTATTTTGGCTGCCCTGCTTCCAAGATAAAGGAGGGAGAGGGGGTTCCTTTCTTCCTTTTTTTTTTTTTTTTTTGTAGCATGGTGGTCTGTTAGCATGGTAGGCTGTTAACTGTAGCATGGTAGGCTGTTAACTGTAAGATCAGTAGTTTGAAACCACCAGCTGCTCAGCAAGAGAAAGATGAAGCTTTCCATTCCCTAAAGCGTTTCAGTGTTGGAATCTACAGGGGCAGTTCGGTCCTGTCTTGCCGTAGTGCTATGAGCATGACTCGACACAATGGTAGTGCATTTTGGGTTTGGGAAACATTAAAATCGATTACATAAAATTACCATCCTTCCATCACAGTGCTGCTTGACACATCACTCTCCACTGTTGAACTCAGTAGAAAAGGAAAGCCATAGCAGGAATCCAAGAAGTTCTGAGGTGGTTCAATCCAATATTTCATTATCCAGAAAAGAACTTCATAAACTATCAATACTACGGAAGCTTGAAAACACCATATCTTATTCAGTCATTGGTCTGACTCACTGAAGACATTACGTGGACTCTTGAAAACTTATTCTGGATTTAAAATAGATCCACAAAGAAAAATGCCCAAAGGGAGATAGTTTATCTTGGCATGACTAATCAAACAGATACAGTTCAGCTTCTACAAATATGGATATAGCCTTATGCTTTTAGTCAAGAAAAACAATTTGTAAATTTATGGAAGAGATGTAAAATACTATACTTCAGAACACAGGCTTTTGTACACAAATAGGTGTTGACTAATTTTGTTTTTCATGGACTTAATCATTTTGACTGTGAAAAAAATCCCCATGCTGATCATATCAAGACTTGGCAATCTATGTGAGAGTGTTATTAAGTTCTCTTATGTACAGATACACAAATTAATAGTTTGATATGTTTTATAGATCACTGGTTTGACTTACTTATGTGATTTAAAATTTTTTAGAACTTAAATTATAGCTACTCTATCATTGTGACTTTTCAATTTTTAGAAATTTCTAGACTTGTTTATTATTTATGGTTCTTGTATTAGAAATGGCACCCGATGTTTTTAGTTCTTAGTTCTTATTCTGACATAGTGATGATGTGATGGCCTACTAACTGCAGAGTCAGCAGAATCTAACCCGACGCCCGTGACCTTTGTTAACAAACGCAGTTCATGTTGGGGTCACTCAGGGTTAGTCGGACGTTAGTATGCGTTGTTTAAACCTTTTCAGCTGTGTTCCAAGCATTTTGCTATAATTTCGTTTTTGTGCATTTGGGACTGTTTTTGGATAGAAAAACGTAGATCCTAAGAAAGATACTTTTGAAAAGAAGGATCGTGAGCAGGAGCTGATTAACTGTCTTTGATATTGTTGATAATGTTGTGAAGGAAGTACCGGAGCTGACCACCAGAGATAGATTTTGTTTTGTTTGTTTTTTGTTTTGCTTTTGAAAAAGCCAGTCAGGTTCTAGTTTAAAAAGGGGGGGGGGGCAAAGAAGGGGGGAAACTCCTGAAAAGCAGCTACCACCTGATTTTATGGAAGGAGATTCCCCTTTCAAACAAGGACTGTCTCTCCATACCTCCTCTCCACATCCGTGTCCACAGATCCAGATCCTCATCATTCTTGAGGTCTGGGCCATATTGTAGCGAAAAACCTTTTAATATTGTGTTTCTTATTCATATTATTATTTAACTCTGACTTTCTGGACTTTGAAACTGTTGTGTAATGTTCTGTAAAAAGAGGCAAGGCTAAGGCAGCAACTTGGTGATGGCGCATGGATGAATCCATTTTCAATGACTGTGTATGGGAAAGATCAATTCGGACTGCATCACATCTGGACGCTCCTTCTGGAACAGATTAGCATCAAGGTCCAGGTTATTACTGTAGTGTTAAGAAGCAAAGGGTCTTCATAAGAGCTACAAAAGGGAGGCTGTCTCCCTCGGGGCCTTGTCTGGTGGACACAAGCTATATGGCTAGCCTTCTTTGGTGATGGTTCAGTTTTGAGTAAGATGATTTCATCAACATTAGAAACATCCAGTGAACACGGTTCTCCATTTGCAGGCCTATTGTGTTACATGTGAAATGGAGAAGATAATAGTATCTTACATTACACATGGGAGCTTAAATTATATCATGTAGCTGTGCTCCTAAGGTGTCCTGTTTGGTTAATGGAAGGGACATTGAAAACCAGGAAGTCACTCAAAAAGGGGACACAGACATTTGTACATCTGTTGCCATCATCATTCTCAAAACATTTGCTTTCTACTTGAGCCCTTGGTATCAGCTCCTAATTTTTCACCTCCCTCCCTACTCCCCTCTCCCTCATGAACCCTTAAAATTTTATAAATTATTATTTTTTCATATCTTATACTATCCCACATCTCCCTTCACACACTTTTCTGTTTTCTGTCCCCCAGGGAGCAGATTATATGCAGATCCTTATAATAGTGTTTCCTCAAAAATAGCCAACAATTATGAGGAGCAGGCAGCGCTTTGCTCTGCTGTGCCCACAGTCACTACGAATTATAATCGCCTAGAAAACAACTGTCTCCTCAACATCATAAGAGTTCACTAATAAAGATAACTTATTAGTACTAAAGAGTTACTGATATTAAGGATTTATGACTATAGTATTTATAGCAAAAATACAAGATTATTATAGACACATATGCAATAAATATCTTTTAGAAATATTGTTCAATAAAGCAAATATCATTATGAAAGATACTTTTCATATTATAATTGTAACAAAATGTGTTGATTTTTCTGTGGCTACTTTCTAATTAATTAAAATTCCCAATAAATCCATTTGTTTTTAAATCTGTAATGCAGTTTGTTCAAGTGTGCCAGCAAACCTTCTGTAAAAGAACATTAATCATAATAAATTGCTCAGTCCAATTAGAGAAAGTTGTCATTTTTTGAAGAACAGGCAGTTATGCTTAAAGAGCTATCAAGTGAATTATACATGTGGCATTTTTGCTTTCTTAATAAGAATAAAAGATAGACCCTTTATGTGAACATGAGGAAATATTCATGCATTTAGGTCAAGTTATTAGTTTTCAAACTATGAAAAGAAATACTGGAAAAGGGTCAATATTAATCATAGTGAATTTTTAACTACTAAGGACTATTTTAAAACAATTTTAGATGTTTGTGCATTTTATGATGGTGAGCAAGATTTTTTATTCCTACTATCCAGACATAAACAAAAGGGAAGAAAAATTTAATAGGTCTCATTATAGAAAAATGATACTAATTCTTTATCAAGTTTTATAAAAAGAAATCATGCTCATTCAAGTAAAGTTTCCATTTTCTTGAGTTACCTACAAACACACACTATGAAGAAGCTGCTTTCAACCCAGAGTAACTCAATAGATGTGAATACAATTGCTTCATGTGGTATCCATTGCAACAAGTCTTCATGAAAGACTGGAGGAAAATAAAGGGAAACAGTGTGACCATTCAGGCTTTTCATATTAAGAGAAAAAGATGCATTTGATCAGGATAAAAAAGATTATTTGATCGGTAAAATTTAGATAACTAGAAATCCATTGTACTTAGGCTATCTTGTTAATTTGAGAATCGTAAGAAGGATAAATGTCCCAATGACTGAGTATCAACACTTCATAAAACAGAGAGAAGATGGTCTGCAGTTATCAAATGGTGCTGTGACAGAACCATTCCGAGTGGGTGGCATTAGGAACCATTTATTTGATCACCAGTAAGGAGGCTAGCAATTCAAATTCAGTGGGCTGACTGAAGGGGAAGGGCTTCTCCTCCTGTAGGGGAGGGGAAGGCTTTCTGGCATTATTGATTTCTCTTCCGAATTCTGCTACTGGGTAATTTTCCTGTGGCTTGATATTACTCTTCCCCTCTCTCAGCTTGTTAGCTTACATTTAATTTCTTTTATATCTCAAGAGACATTGACTCAATATATACCCTACACAAATCCTGGCTTGTTAACATAATCATGACAACTCATTTATAACCATAGGCAAAGAGGTTAAGATTTACAACACATGCTTTCCGAGGAAACAATTCAATTAATAACAAACTGTTCCTATGATATGAAACAGAGGCTTCAAGCCAGCTAGCCACATTGTCAGAATGAAGTGTGCTCCTGTAGAAAAAAGCTTCTTCCCAGGGACTGAGAATGATGCTCAGGTCCAACTGACTGATCTTCTCTGAAGTGTTATAAAATATAGTTCAAAGGCTAAGTCATGTTTTCTCCATAGTTTTACCTATGTCAATATTTTAATTTAGCCAAAAAACTTGTAAAGATACACTTGTATCTATCACAAGCCTATGTTTTTACAATGCCAGGGCTGATTCGTGTTTCATTTTTGAATATTGGACCTTCAATCACATTGTAGCTCTTGAACTCTGCCTTCTGTTTTTCTATCAAGAATCTGGTAAATAATTTATAATAATAAATTTAATAATAACAGTCCCATTTAAACATCTTACTTACATAATATCTAACCCATTATAATATATGGACGTTTGTAGATGGGTCCAGAATTCCTTTTCACTCCATACATCAAAGGATAACCCGGAGAAAAAAAATAACTCTTGGAAACATAACTCTATGGGAAGCCAATTATTGTCTAGTTTTTCAGCCTATTTCACAGCAGAAAAACAAGAAACACAGGTCTCTAGGTATTGTTGTTAAGTGCGCCTGTATAGGTTCTTACTCATAGCTACCCTACCCAAACAACAACAGCAACAGCAAACACACCATCATGGAGGCGTTGCTGACCCACAGTGACCCGCCAGTGTCTGAGACTGCCTGTTACCCAGGAGCAGAAGCTCAGCACTTCTCCCGCAGAGCAACTGGTGGTCTCGAATTGCCCACCCTGCTGATCCCCGTTGAACACTTAACCACTCCACCACCTGGGCTCCTCCAACACCTCCAGCTACCGCAGAAGGGAACATCGGCCTGTCTGAGGCCATCCTCACTATTGTCCTATGTTGGGTCATTGTTGCAGAGGCTACATCCACCCCAAAGTGATCCACTACCTAGGATTTCTTTGATTGAGGGAAAATTGCAGTGACTTGAATGGCAATTTCTCATGCTATGGATGTCTAGTCCATTAGGGTCTTGACATAATAAACACAAATGGAGCTGTATCCTGCCCTTTTTTCTAAAGGTGAGCAGCACATACCTAAGTTAGTGGCATGACACAGCTGGAAATAATAATAGACACTTAGGATTATTTGACTAAGAAGCTCATCTGGGACACAAACAATCACTTCCTAATTCTAGTCTCCTGGGCCATCATTCAAATACATTATTATTCAAGTAGTTAATGAGACAGGAAGAGCTTGAACCATAATTGACTTGCAGTCCCTGGAGTAAGTCAGTTCTGAGAGCCTATCTAAATATATTCCCCAAGTGTACTGTAGACAGAAAGGTTTGTAATTAATTTACCAATCAGGTCTGAAGCAATGAGAATAAAAGTACTCAAGTTCTCCTTTAACAATTCCCAGCATCCAATCTCTCTCAAAAGAAGAAAACTTATAATTCCTATAATTTTCTAAAATAGAGGTATAATTTTAGCATAAAACTATGTACTAGGTATAGATCTTTTGAATAAAAATCATGTAAAGAAAATAATACCATGCACTTATAGTATAGTGCAGTTCCATATGTCATTAAAAACTATACTATTACATACTTTAATTTCAATATATAAAGAAGCATTTTTATAATGGGTATGATCTGTGTCCTAAAGGCTAATAGTTTACTTATAAGTTTTTTAAGTATTTACTTAAAAATCCAGGTATTTTACCCGTCATTGGCTGTCAAGTTCAGCTCACGGAGGCAGAGGGTCTTATCACATACTCGTCGTGTGTGCCACTCTGTTCGAGATCGCTCATCTCCAAGCGACAATAATGAACTTGCAGGGGCCTTGCTTGAATGGTCTCAATCTGTTACTTAATAAATGCCATGAGGTTGT